>OX393555.1:46992776-47410276 GCA_947650365.1 Chamaelirium japonicum | reverse complement strand
TCGAGATACGAATTGAACGGCTCAAAAAAAAATTCGCTGTTACTGTACACGCTACAGTAACAACGGAATTTGATTTGGGCCATTCGATTCCCATTGATCCAACAGATGGGAATCGAACGGCAAAAACAAAATTTTGTTGTTACTGTAGCGAGTACAGTAATAGCGAAATTTTTTTAAACCGTTCGATTTCCATCGATCAACAGATGAGAATCACCCGGACAAACAAAACACACGGTTACTGTAGCCGCTACAGTAACAACGCTTTCTGTTGTTCGGGTGATTCGCAGCCATTGGATACATTCAGATCGGACGGTGCCCACACCCCTAACCTTTTTGGTGCTGTTCGGATGATTGGCAACCATTGGATTCATTCCGATCGGATGGTGCCCGATTAATGATTCTGATCGGACGGTGCCCACATCCTCTCAGCATCTAATCCACCGCAGGCTCTCTCTCTATCCGATGAGAGAGAGAGACGGGTAGAGAGAGATTCGGGTGCCAAGGGGCAGCTGTGATCGGGTAGGATTAACTATTAAGATTTAAGAGAGAGATTAAGAGAGAGAAAGAGAGGTGGGCAGTTAGAGAGAATTTAGGGAGAGAGAGTTATGGAAAGAGAGTTAGAGAGAGAGAGATACGGAGAGAGAGAGATAGGCGGGAGAGAGAGCCAGACAAAGAGGGTCCGTCTGATCAAAATTTTATTGTCCGGAAGATTCACATCTGTTGGATCAAGATAGGAATCGAACGGCTCAAAGAAAATTTCGCTGTTACTGTACATGCTACAGTAACAACGGAATTTGATTTGGGCCATTCGATTCCTATCGATCCAACAGATGGGAATCGAACGGCCAAAACCAAATTTTGTTGTTACTATAGCGGGTACAGTAATAGCAAAATTTTTTTAAGCCGTTCGATTCCCACCGATCAACGGATGAGAATCACCCGGACAAACAAAACACGTGGTTACTGTAGCTGCTACAGTAACAACGCTTTGTGTTGTTCGGGTGATTCGCAGCCATTGGATACATTCAGATCGGACGGTGCCCATACCTCCCAACAGTTTTTATGCTGTTCGGATGATTGGCAACCATTGGATTCATTCCGATCGGATGGTGCCCGATTCAATGCATTCCGATCGGACGGTGCCCACACATCTAATCCACCGCAGGCTCTCTCTACCCGATGAGAGAGAGAGAAGGGTAAAGAGAGATAAGGGAGGAGAGATATAGGTTGAGTGCAATTATGATGGATGGGGACCACGCATAGGTGGTAGCCATAGGTAATTAACCATCGGTTGGAAAGACGTGTGAACAATAGAATTAATACCTACTGAGTCCTTAATTTTTTACATAAAAACCCTCAATTATATTATAAAATATAATTTATTCACAATATGGTCCTTTGTTCATTTAATTATTATTCTTCTCAATCACACCCCTCCATCTTAACTCCATCCAATCTCATCCGTTCCCCCTACCCAAATGAATCTCAATCATCCTTTACATCAGCATGATCTTAGCCTTTCTTTATATAATCGAACGGTCTGAAATAACTATGGCATAGTGGCACGGCTGTAAATAAACCGAACGCGCTGTGATATGTATTATATATATATATATATATATATATATATATATATATATATATATATATATATATATATATATATATATATGGGAAAAGGGATGCTGGACCTGAGGTGCAGCGTCATTGCTGCACCTCAGGTATTGTTTGACCGTCTTAGAAGTTTTTGAATTTGATGAAAATTGGTGATGGTGTTGTCTAGGGTAAGATGATCATCCTCACCAATTTTTATCAAATTCCAAAACTTCTAGGGGGGTCAAATGGTCGAAGCAAAATCAGTCGTCCACAGTCACCGTTAAAATCTGCAGATTTTGCTTCGACCATTTGACCCCCTAGAAGTTTTGGAATTTGTTGAAAATTGGTGAAGATGATCATCTTACCCTAGACAACACCCTCCAGTTTTCATAATCTTACCCCAGACAACACCCTCACCAATTTTTATCAAATTCCAAAACTTCTAGGTAGGTAAACAAGCGAGCGGTGCAATATTTTTTCTGCACCTCGGGTGTAGGCACCCCGACCCCTATATATATATATATATATATATATATATATATGGGATAGTCTTACTCATAAACTTTTACTAATAGATTTACTAATGATCTGGGTTATCGGTTCGGATCAGGCAGACGGCTGAGATTAGTCCCAAATCAGTATATATATATATATATATATATATATATATATATATATATATATATATATATATATATATATATATATATATATATATATATATATATATATATAGAGAGAGAGAGAGAGAGAGAGAGAGAGAAAGAGAGGGCCGATCCAGTGAGAAACTCCTTATTTGTGAAACCATGTGCGAAACCCCCTTAGAGGTTTCAGAATTTGATGAAACTTGGTATGCGTACTACCTATGACATGTTGATCATCCTCATAAAATTTCATCAAATTCTAAACCTTCTAAGGGCATCAAATTTGATAATCAAGTTAACTGTTTTTTTGAACGGTCGGTAAATCTTGTAACATGTGATGCCCCTAGAAGTTTTAGAATTTGATGAAATTTTGTGAGGATGATCAACATGGCATAGGTAGCATGCCTACCAATTTTCATCAAATTCTGAAACTTATAGGGGGGTTTCGCACAAGGGGGTTTCTCACTGGATTGGCCCTCTCTCTCTCTCTCTCTCTCTCTCTCTATATATATATATATATATATATATATATATATATATATATATATATATATATATATATATATGGGAATAGGGTCCACGGCCCTCCCGACCACCCAACACGTTAGTCCTCCCTTCAATTTGGGTGCCACATGATAATTTTTAACCATATTTCTATTTATGGATGCTCAATCCATTCTACTTAGATCAAGCTTTTAAAAAAAAATCTAAAAAAAAAATCTTAAAACAACCCGATCAATGGTCGACAAATTTAACGGTAAACTGCAGTATGCAAATAGCCCTTGCTATGGTTAATTTAAAATGCCACTTGGCATATTTATTTTCCAAATTTTTTTTCATGATCATTGTTAGGAGGGATGTTCCCAACTTGACCATCCCCTAACCCCTGTTAAAAAGTGCCATGTGGCACCCAAATTGAAGGAAGGACTAGCGTGTTTCGTGGTCGGGAGGACCGTGTTCCCTATTCCCTATATATATATATATATATATATATATATATATATATATATATATATATATATATATATATATATATATATATATATATATATATATATATATATATATATATTGTTATGAGATCTTTAATTAAGTGGCTGTTCACCTAGTTAATACACCCCAAGTCAACACCCCAAGTTAATAGGGTGTTATGAGATCTTTAATTAGGTGGTTATCTACCTAGTTAATACACCCCAAGTTAATACACCCTATAAATAATAGATGACCCCTTAGGGTGGGGGTACATTCTCAAGCATCTCTTTCCTCTTATCTTTTAATACGTTATCAGCACGAGCCTCGAGCCCCTGAATCTGACCGATCACACGAGAGAGGAATATCGTGACGACGAACGGTTGAACGTACTCTCGTGGCACGGCAAACCTTGTAGCGGCAAAACCTTGAAAGGTACGCTCTGGAGCCTTAGATCTCTCCCTCGTCGCACCACCGGCTACCCCTGCCGGATCCAAATCCGGCCTAAAGCCGAGCCGCATCCCTGTCCAACTGTGCCCGACCACCACTCCCATGATCTGCATGGACTACACTGGCCCTAAATTAGCATATCGCGCCGCCCACATAACGTGGAAACCATTCCGATCGGCATTAGCGTGCCCTGAAACCCAAGTCCAAACATCGACCCCTCCACCCCAAGCCCATGCAAACGAAACTTTGGCTGGAGCACTCAGGCTCCCATGGCCCATCTGATGCCTCTTTTCTGCACCTCAGCCACGATGGTGGTGCAAGGGACGCCATCCGAGCACCTACTGGCGCTCTCGGACCCAAAACCCGCTCGCTTCTAGGTTTTACAGAAAGCCTTAAAACAGAGTCTGATCATCTACTTCAATGGCACCAAATACAAATTTGAACTCCTTTAAGGATATTTTGGTACCTAGATTTAATATTACATATATTTAACCGTCTGTTTTAATATAGGCCATCAGTTTTTTATTTTTTTTATTTTATGATTGCGAACTTGATCTTGGCCTGATTTAATCGATCCAAGTATTGATATTAACTATTTGAATCCTTCCGGACGCAATGGCATCACTATATTTTTTCAATTTTATCATTATCTATTAGAACCTGAAGTTCTATTAATTATAAGGACCTGCAGTCCTATAAAAACACGGAGAATCTGAAGTTCTCAAGATATAAACCTGAAGTTCTATCCTCAATTATTCCATCATCTTTATTTACAGTCATCACTATATATGTCTAAATTTTTTTTATTTTTTTTCCCAGATGTCTAATCTTGCGAAACTTGAGTTCAAGGCTCTTGAACTATCTGGAGATAATTATCTCTCTTGGACCTTGGATGCTGAAATACACCTTCAAGCCAAGGATCTTGGAAATACCATAACAACTGGCAACACTATGTCCCAGCATGACAAAGCAAAAGCTCTCATCTTCCTGCGGCATCATATCCATGATGACCTAAAAAAATGAGTATTTGACTGTGAAGGATCCTCTGAACGTATGGAACTCCCTGAAGGAGCGTTATGACCACCAAAGGACCGTCATACTTCCAAGTGCACGCCATGAATATCTGAACTTGAGGTTCCAAGACTTTAAGTCTATAACAGCTTATAATTCTGCCATGTTCAAAATAACATCTAAGCTGAAACTATATGGAGAAAAGATAGAGGATGCAGATATGCTGGAAAAAACATTTTCTACCTTTCATGCATCAAATATGCTCCTACAGCAGCAATATCATGAACGTCATTTTAAAAAATACTCAGACCTTATCTCTTGTCTCTTGATCGCTGAGCAAAACAATGAACTCTTAATGAAGAATCATACTTCCAGACCTACTGGGTCTGTAGCATTCCCAGAAGTGAATGCAAATTTTGCTCCAAACCATAGAAGAAGTCGAGGCAGAGGCCGTGGATGTCATGCCAACTCCAGAAGAGGTGGTTATCAAAACCTAGGTTCACAAAGAGGTAAAATTTCAAAAAACCACCCGAAGTGGCATACGAACCACCAGAAGTGGAATGCAAACCACCAGAAGTGGAATGCAAATCACCAGAAAAGAAATGCCTCTCCCACCAGACAGAACAAAGAGCCAACTCCACCGAATAAATCGAATCCTACTGATATTTGCCACAGATGCGATCAGAGTGGACATTGGTCACGCATATGTCGTTTATCCAAGAAACTGGTGGAGCAATATCAAGCCTCGCTAAAAAGAGTTGAAGCCAATATTAATGAAGGTCTAGCAGACCATTGGGTGGATGACGTTACTCACCTAAACATCAATGACTTCTTTGAGGACCAGAATAGAAACCCTATTGATGGGGATGCTTTTACTGCCATGCTTGGAGAGATTCCAGAATTAGTCCAGAAGACCTGATATATATATATATATATATATATATATATATATATATATATATATATATATATATATATATATATATATATATATATATATAATAATAATAATTTTTTTTTTATTATTGAACTTATCTTGGTTATTTATGTAACTTCGAATTATCGAAGCACTGAAGCAGTTTAACTTATTATTGCACTTATTTATTATCTACATCAAATATTGGGTTAAAATTTTTTCCTTTTATTCATCTCTGTTAAGGTATGGATCAAAGAGTTGAAATCAATGAAGATAATATCTGTCTGGTGGATAGCGCCACAACCCATACCATTCTCAAAAATCAAAATTTTTTCTCAGAATTGATATACCATCCAACTACGGTCTCAACCATAGCTGGACCTGTGCAATTAATTGAAGGCTCTGGAAGAGCTCATATGATACTACCAAACGGTACCCATCTACTCATTCAAAATGCATTATACTCAAGCAAATCCAGAAGAAATTTGCTCAGTTTTAAAGATATAAGAATGAATGGATACCACATTGAAACTATTAATGAGGATAATAAAAAGTTACTTTGTATTACTTCTACTGTTGGGAGCCAGAAGCTCACACTAGAAAAATTTATTGCATTCTCCTTGGGATTATATCACACAACTATTAGTATTATAGAGACACATTCTGTTATGAGCCAGAAGCTCACTGATCCAAACATCTTGATTCTCTGGCATGATCGTTTGGGTCACCCTGGATCCAACATGCTACGTAAAATCATAAAAACTTCTAATGGGCACACTTTAGCAAACCATCACCTCACCCTACCTAGTGACTATTTTTG
Organism: Chamaelirium japonicum; assembly: GCA_947650365.1. Taxonomy (NCBI): domain Eukaryota; kingdom Viridiplantae; phylum Streptophyta; class Magnoliopsida; order Liliales; family Melanthiaceae; genus Chamaelirium; species Chamaelirium japonicum. The sequence continues at coordinate 47,403,870 of OX393555.1, read as the reverse complement.
TTCTCCCTGCTCTCAAGGAAAGTTAATCACTAGGCCCTCATTTCTTAAAATCGCATCCGAATCACCATCTTTCCTACAGAGGATCCAAGGTGATATTTGTGGTCCAATTCACCCTTCCAGTGGACCCTTTAGATACTTCATGGTACTTATCGATGCATCTACCCGTTGGTCACACGTTTACTTACTATCTACCCGTAACTTGGCTTTCGCCAAATTACTTGCTTAGATTATAAAACTTAGAACATATTTTCCGGACCATCACATCAGGTCTATTTGCCTAGATAATGCAGGCGAGTTTACTTCTCAAGTCTTTAATGACTTTTGTTCTTCGATAGGAATCGATATTGAACATCCAGTCCCACATGTCCATACCCAAAATGGATTAGCTGAATCCCTAATAAAACGTTTGCAACTTATAACAAGATCTTTACTCATGCAATCTAAATTACCCCTTTCTGCTTGGGGATATGCCATCCTACATGCTGCTAATTTAATTAGACTTCAGCCTACTGCCCATCACCCATATTCACCTTCCCAATTTGTGACGGGTTGTCCACCCAATATTTCCCACCTATGAAGGTTTGGTTGTGCAGTATTAGTACCTATACCTATACCACAACACATTAAAATGGGTCCCCAACGTCGTTTGGAAACATATGTGGGTTTTGACTCACCCTCTATAATCAGGTTTATCGAACCATTAACCAGTGATATGTTTACTGCTAGGTTTGCTGATTGTAAATTTGATAAGACAATATTCCCGTCGTTAGGGGGAGAAAAGAACGTTCCAGAAAAATGTCCCACCTTTATTGAACGTCGGGAATTATCATGCCACACCTCCACATTGTCTAATCTTGACCCCCGTACTAATCAATGTGAAAATAAAGTACGGAGAATGTTACACCTTCAAGAGATTGCAAACCAAATGCCTGATGCATTTAATGATAAAGCCAAAGTAACTAAATCATATATACCAGCCACAAATACGCCAGCTCGAATTAATATCCCAGCAGGATAAAATTCAAATACAGCGGTAAATGAATCTACTATACGCCTAAAGCGTGGTAGACCTATAGGTTCTAAAGACTCAGTTCCTCGAAAAAGAAAGCTAAAAGATGTATCACGTTCTAATAACACTCTAGAAGATGTTATACATAACACTCTAGAAGAGGTTATACATAACACTCAAAAAGAGGTTATGAACAAAAGATCCACTTTCTCCAAAACCCCAGAGGAGGTTATTGCCCCTTAAGTGACTATAGAAACCCCTGAAGAGGAAAAGGTACCTCATAATAATGAGATCTCTATGTTTTATACATATTCAAGAGAAATATGGGATCGTAAAGAGATGATCATCGATGAGAAATTCTCATCCGCAGTAGCTACTGAAATATTTAATGACAAAGATGATACTGAACCACATAGCATCAAAGAATATCAACTAAGAGATGATTGGCCAAAGTGAAAAGATGTTATTCAAGCAGAACTAGATTTTCTTGAAAAACATGATGTATTCGGACCTATAATACAAACACCAAATAATGTTAACCCTGTAAGTTACAGATGGGTGTTTATAAGAAAACGAAATGAAAAGAATAAAATCGTTAGATACAAGGCACGACTTATGGCGCAAGGTTTCCTGCAGAAACCCGAGATTGATTACGAAGAGACATATTCTCCCGTTATGGATGCAAGAGCGTTCCACTATCTTTTAAGTTTAGTAGTTTCTGAAAAACTTGATATGAGACTTATGGACGTAGTAACTGCATACTTATACGGAAATTTAGATACTGATATTTATATGAAAATCCCTGAAGGATATAAAATGTCTGAAGCAAAGTCTAAGGATATGTACTCAATAAAACTAAGACGATCATTGTACGGTTTGAAACAATCCGGAAGGATGTGGTACAATCGTCTTAGCGAATACTTAGCTAAAGAAAGCTATAAAAATAATCCAATTTGCCCATGTGTCTTTATAAGGAAATTCGAGAAAGGATTTGCTATTTTAGCAATATATGTCGATGACATAAATTTAATTGGGACTCCTAAAGAGCTAGATAAAATAGCTGACTACCTAAAAAAAGAATTTGAAATAAAGGACCTAGGAGAAACAAAATACTATCTGGGCCTACAAATCGAACGCAGTAATAATGGAATATTAGTCCATCAGTCAAAGTACACTGAAAAAGTCTTGAAGTACTTTAACATGGATAAATCATATCCACTTAGTACGCCCATGGTCTTCTGATCCCTTGATGTCAAAAAGGACCCATACCGTCCTAAGGAGAAAAATAAGAAAATTCTAGGTCCGGAAGTACCATATCTAAGTGATATTGGTGCACTGCTGTATTTAGCACAATGCACAAGACCAGACATTGCCTTTTCAGTCAATCTTTTAGCAAGATATAGCTCCGCATCAACTCCAAGGCATTGGAATGATATCAAGCATATTATGAGATATCTTCAAGGTACAAGTGATATGGGTTTATTTTATACTATATCTAACAAATCACATCTAGTAGGTTATGCAGATGCAGGCTATCTCTCTGATCCTCATAAAGGACGTTCACAGACAGGTTATGTCTTTATGAGTAGTAATGCGGCCATCTTATGGCGTTCCACTAAGCAGACACTGGTAGCTACTTCCTCCAATCATTCAGAAATATTAGCACTTCATGAAGCAAGCCGAGAAAGTGTATGGCTGAGATCGTTGATCAGTCACATTCGAGACAGTTGTAAGCTCTCCCCTACTACAAATGAACCCACGACAATATATGAAGACAATTCCGCTTGCATTGCACAACTTCAAGGAGGGTTCATCAAAGGAGATCGAACCAAACACATTTCACCAAAATTTTTCTTCACATATGAACTCTAAGAGCAAAAGAAGATTGAAATAAAGCAAATAAGATCTAGTGACAACCTTGCAGATCTGTTCACCAAAGCATTACCAAAATCAATATTTCAGAAATTGGTGCACGAGATTGGACTTCGAAGACTTCATCAAAATTGATTAAGAATAATGTAATTGAGGGGGCATTTTTCTTTATAAATGATGTAATCAGGGGGAGGGTAGTTATAGGTTCAACATCCTGAAGTATGTCAATATCCAGAAGTATGTTAGCATCCCAAAGTATGCTAAAGCGCACTATACTCTTTTTCCTTTGGTCAGGTTTTGTCCCACAGGGTTTTCCTACCAAAAGGTTTTAATGAGGCAGCATAATGCGCATTCACCATTGTTCCCGAAGAGCATTATATTGGTGGACATCCAAGGGGGAGTGTTATAAGATCTTTAATTAAGTGGATGTTCACCTAGTTAATACACCCCAAGTTAATAGGGTGTTATGAGATCTTTAATTAGGTGGTTGTCCATCTAGTTAATACACCCCAAGTTAATACACCCTATAAATAATAGATGACCCCTTAGGGTGGGGGTACATTCTCAAGCATCTCTTTCCTTTATCTTTTGATATATATATATATATATATATATATATATATATATATATATATATATATATATATATATATATATATATATATATATATATATATATATATATATATATATATATATAGGGGCATGCTATAATGCGGCATGCGGTAAGTGCGGCACCGCATAGTAGCCGTCTGATGCACCGCTGTATGCATCGCATGCATGCAACGCGTGCATCAGACGGCTGCGGTGCAGTGCCGCACGTACCGCATGCCGCATTATAGCATGCCCCTACATATATATATATATATATATATATATATATATATATATATATATATATATATATATATATATATATATATATATATATATATATATATATATATATATATATATATATATATATATATATATATATATATATATATATGGGGACGGGGAGCCTGGACCCGGGGTGCAGCGTTAACGCTGCACCCGGCTCTCTGCGCGCGCCATCTGTCCGAAAATCGAGCGTGAAACCCGGCATGTGACGAAATAAATGCCGCTCAAAATTTCGACCGTCCGATTGACTCCATCCGACGGATCAGCTTCGCCCGGACCGGATCGAGCAGCTGTTACTGTGGCGGCCACAGTAACAGCGCCTTTTTTGGTCCGGTCGAATCTAGTCCGTTGGATCGGATCGATCGGGCGGCTGAAATCAAGTTCGCGGTTACTGTAGCCGCTACAGTAACCGCGATAATGGTTTCAGCCGTCCGATCATGGCGATCGGACGGCTGAAATCATTATCGCGGTTACTGTAGCGGCTACAGTAACCGCGAACTTGATTTCAGCCGCCCGATCGATCCGATCCAATGGACTGGATTCGTCCGGACCAAAAAAGGCGCTGTTACTGTGGCCGCCACAGTAACAGCTGCTCGATCCGGTCCGGGCGAAGCTGATCCATCGGATGGAGGCAATCGGACGGTCGAAATTTTTAGCGGTATTAATTCCGGAGAATCCGATAGGAATGCTGTTTAGTGGGACACGTGGCGCGCGCGCAAAGAGCCGGGTGCAGCGTTAACGCTGCACCCCGGGTCCAGGCTCCCCGTCCCCTATATATATATATATATATATATATATATATATATATATATATATATATATATATATATATATATATATATATAGAGAGAGAGAGAGAGAGAGAGAGAGAGAGAGAGAGAGAGAAAATGGGAGGTCCACGTGGCCATTTTAAGACCTTTGATGTTTCATGATGATCAAATCTAATGTCTTTTACAGCTGGATCCCAACTACAAGTGATTACAACTGGATCCAAATAAAAAAATCCTAAAATCAACCCCGACCCACCCTCTGAGGTGCAACTCTCTCTTAAGCTCTCTGAGGTATAGCTCTCTCTCTTAATCTCTCTGAGGTGCAGCGACCTTGACCCACCCTCACCCCCTCTGGTGCCGGTCTCTTTCCAGCCCACCTCCCGACCACCCTCCACCTCTTCCGTCTCCGGCCTCGGTCCCCTCTGGCGCCCCCGGCAGCTGTGCCCGCCTCCGGCCCGGCCCCCAGTCCTACGCCCCGACCCCTGCGCTCGCCTCCTGCCCGGCCCCGGGACCTGCGCCCGCCTCCGGCCCGGCCCCCGTCCACCGCCCCCCTGTGCCTGTCTCCAGCCTGGCCCCCGACCCCTGCGCCCGTCTCCGGCCTTGCGCCCACCTCCGGCCCGCCTGCGCGTGTCCCCTGGCACCGGAGCCAAACAGCCTCCGGCCCGGCTGCGTGCCGTTCCCCGACCGGATCCGGTGCCGGTGCCAGAGGGGCCAGTTGGAGCGGGAGGTCGGGGACAGGACTGCCGCTGCCGCTCGCGAGAGAGAGGGAGAGGGAGATAGAGAAAGGGTTCGATGTACTTTTTATTTTTATTTTTTATTTTTTAATCAATGGTGCATGATCCCTATCGGACGGCTATTATCTGACAGCCCAATTTCAGAAATGGGCTGTCAGCCTATACCCCGTATCCTCTCTCTCTCTCTCTCTCTATATATATATATATATATATATATATAGAGAGAGAGAGAGAGAGAGAGAGAGAGAGAGAGAAATACGGGGTATGAGCTGACAGCCCATTTGCTCATTTGCTCATTTGGGCTGTCAGCTAACAGCCCTCTGATGGTGATCACCGACCGTCCATTTAAAAAAAAGAAAAAAACCACTCAAACCCCTCCCCCCATCCCCGATCTCCAACCCCCTCACCGACCCGACCCCCTTCGGCGAACCCCGACCACCTCCAGCAGCACCGCGTCCCCGCTTCGATGACCCCCGACCCCCTCCAGCAACCCGTCGACCTCCGACAGCCACCCCGTCCCCCTCCGGCGACCCCCGACCCCCTCCGACGACCCCCCCCCGCAACTCTGGCAGCCCCCTCCGGCAGACCCCCGACCTCCCGACGCCAATCGCAGCACCGGCAGATCCGCCGGGGTGAACGGGGGGCTACCGGAGGGGGACGCGGTGGCTGTTGGAGGGCGTCGGGGGTCGCCGGAGGGGGTCGGGGGTCGCCGAGGGGTTGCCGGAGGGGGACGCGGTGTTGTCGGAGGGGGTCGGGGGTCGCCGGAGGGGGTCGGGGTTCTCCAAAAGGGGTCGGGTTGGTGAGGGGACAGGAGATCGGGGATGGGGGGAGGGGTTTGAGTGGTTTTTTTTTTATTTAAATGGACGATTGGTGATCCCCATCGGAGGTCTGTTAGATGATAACCCAAATGAGCAAATGGGCTGTCAGCTCATACCCCGTATTCTCTCTCTCTCTCTCTCTCTCTCTCTCTCTCTCTATATATATATATATATATATATATATATATATATATATATATATATATATATATATATATATATATATATATATATATATATATATATATATATATATATATATATATATATGCATCGCATGCACGCAATGGGTGCATCAGATGGCTGTGGCGCGACATCGCACGCACCGCAAGCCTCCATCATCCTCGTATATCGCCGCAAGCTGTGGCCCCATTATCTTCCTCCATGAGCCGCGGAGCTTGAGCTGCTGAAGCCTCCATCCTTCTCATGGATTCCGCAAGTTGTAGATCCGCCGGCGCCTCTTGAAGCCACCACAGCCTCCATCCACATCGAACCACCGTAGCCTCCATCCTCATTGTCAATCGCTGCAAGTCGCTAGAGAAAGGGTAGGCTGAGGGCGGTGTGAGGGAGAGGCCTTTAAGGTTTAGAAAGGGAAAAGAAAGAGAGGATCAGTTCAGAACGAGAGAGAGAGAGAGAGAGAGAGAGAGAGAGAGAGAGAGAGAGAGAGAGAGAGAGAGAGAGAGAGAGAGAATATTCTGAAGGTCTGCAGCAGGATCGAGGCCTTGAGGAACTCTGGTATCCCATCGGTGACCGCCACATTCCATGTCATGGGAAACGGCGAAGACATGGTCGCGGCCGCGAGAGCGGTTCTTGAAGGGGAAGCCAGCGGCGATGTGCGCGACGGCGGAGGCGAGAAGGGGGCGGGCATGGCGCAGGGAGGGAAGTTGTAGGGGGTGTTGAAGTTGCAGGAGACAAAGATGCGGGCGAAGAAGAGGTCGACATCAAGGGGGTCCAGGGACTGGGCTTTATTTGCAGTGCCTACAGTCTAGACCTTTCGCCACCCTCATTGCCTCCTACATCACAGTGGTAGTCAGAATCCTGGAATTCTCTTGATCCCTATGACCATCATTCTTGCTAACCGATTATTCACTCCTCTTTTACTTCCATCTTATAAGCAAAGAACATGTTATAACATTCACATACCTACACGGCAACACCGATATTCGCTAAATGCCGCGACATTCACGTACCATTAGGGCTACACCAACTGATGGGGATCTGAGTACACCCAGAGCTCAAATGAGCACCAATATTCTCAAGATGTTTTACTAGTGATTTATGAATATGGAAAATCAATGATGCACTCTTAATGATCATTGTTAATCTTATCTATCTTATTTTCTATTATATATTTTATTATTTAAATTATTTAAAATTAAAAATATGACATATGTGAGGCATACACGTGATGCCTCGAAGCAAGGTGAACGCCTCGCCTCACGCCTTAGCATTTAAAAACAGTGGTTCAGCCACAAAGACAAACAACTTTCATTTTAAACAACTTTCATTTTAGCATTTACCAGTTTGTAACTTAGGCATTTTGTGAAGAACAATTAATACTTGGCTCCAACAATTGTTCTTTGGGAATGAAAATTAAAAGCAATTAATATTTGGTTGGGGGCTGCCTAACCCTCCCTAGTCCCTCCTCTAGGAGTGGTTCTAAAAAAAAAATTAAAAGCAACATATGGAAATTAATGTACGCATTAAGTTCATCATTTTGTAACCTCAGGCATTTTTGTGAATGAAGTAAAGTCTGATAATGACTCATGGATGCATGCAAAACCATTCAACACCCTTACACCACTCCGATTCCTATAAATCCAACCATAAAATCATCCCACCACTCACCCTACCAGTGAGCACCAGAAGATCAACAAGAACCATCATGACCAAGGTACCGATGGCACGGATGGCCTTGATACTGGTCATCGCTGCGATGGCCGGGATGACGAGAGTCTCATGCACTGCAGTATCGCAAAAGGACTTGTCCCTCCTCCCCATACCTGGCATATCCGATCCGGAGATCGGTAAGTGTTGGGAATCGATACTGGGGATTGAGGGCTGCCTACTAGACCTTTTGTCATCCGTTGCCACCCTGCGGATCAATCTTGACCCCAAGTGTTGCAAGGTGATCGCGGGGATTGGAGACCACTGCTTCAAGGCCATCTTCTCCGCCTTCCCATTCGCCCCGAACTTTCCTCCCATGCTCGAGTCCTTCTGCAGTGCCATCCCCGAAAAAACGACCCCACCTGCGCTCGTGCCTCCACCTGCTAACCGATTGATTTAATTGATATAGAAAGACGTGGTGTTTTTTTTGATTTGATGAGAATAATGAAGGCATAAGCATATTAATGGGTGTCATTAGTAGAAGGGACAAGTCTATTCTTTGCTTAGCTTGTTCTAACGTAGGGTGGCACTCAACAAATGTACTTTGCTTAGATGAGTTGAATTTGGATTTGTTTTTTGCCCATAAAATCAAATTTTGTGTTTTGCTTCCAACTGGAGCCAACCTACTTGACAAGATATAGCTAGGGTTTCAACCAGGAATGAGGAGAAGGTGGAAGAAGGAGCAAGGGTTTTGAGGGGAAGGAGGGGGAAGGAGGAAGAAGAGGAAGGAGGAGGAGGTGGGGAAGAGGATTGCAGGGGATTGGTGGAAGTAACGACGATGATTAGCATGGGCTCCTGGGGGAAGGAAGTGAGAGGGGGATAGGAGGATTGTGGTGTGCACTCATTCATAAGGTGAATCCAATAATTAACTTTTAAAAAGAATCCTGAAGCGATCCTAAGCATGCACTGAAAATAGACAATCCATCAACTCATTATGGGTTACCAAGAAAAATTCTTGATCAAATCCTCTGTCTTTTCTGAAATCCCAGAAAATGATGGAATTTCATAGAGGAATATACACTCTAATCTTTTGAGGGAATATAGTTGAATATATCGATACTGGATCCTACTTTTTGAAAAAATTGGAGTATTTAAGAACACGCTAGCTATAGAGCAAGAAGAAATGTGTCATACCCTTGACTAAGGCCATAGATTGTATGCCATACCAACTGAACTTATGACAAAACTCCTCATCAATGGTGATATAGGTGTACTCAGGCAAAAGTATGTCCCATCTTTCGCAATTGAAACAGGTTTGCAGTTGGAGGGGGAGACGTCAAGGCCTTGGTTGTAGGGCCGATTTATTGAGGCTGAAGGTTCCACCGAGGATCCACATATTTATTTGGAAACTTTGGCATAGAGCTCTCTTGACTGCAGTGCTGTTGAGACAGCGTATAAGTATGAGACAGCGTATAAGTATGGAATACTGTTCAACATGTGTTGTGGCTTAGTTTCTATCGATCACCTCTTCTTAGTCTCAATTCTCCCCATCCTTAGTCTCAATTCTCCCCATCCTACGGGGCGAGATGGTCAGGGAGTAAGTAAGACACTGGCGGTGGCAATGTGGATGCTATGGAAGGCCAGATGTGCGAAAGTTTTTGGTCACTCAATGGGGTCACATCTTGCGATTGTTTATAAGGTGTGGCATGAGTTGATTTATTGTGCTCGAAGATATCAGTGCTCTTCCTTGCTGATGGCAGGGGTCGATTACGTTGTGTGGATGGATGGGGTTTCCGATCACCGGAAGAGATTACAAGTGGGGGTGGGTGATAGCCACAACAAACGGTTTAGTGTGTATGGCTGCTATATACTTTCTGTTGTCGAGTTAATTCTGCTTTGCATGCGGAGTTATGGGCTTTTAAAGGTGCTTTTGCAGAAATAGAGCAGAATCAACTATGTCGGTTGGTGATTTGCACGGATGCTACAAATGCCCAGGATGCAATTATGTTAGATAAGTCCAGAGGAGGATCATGATCTAGTCTATTCTTGTCAGTAACTCTGGTCTCGGCTCACGGACGGGAGATTACATTGGGTTCCTCGTACAACCAATGGGGCTGCGCATTGGCTGGCGCTTCAGGCTCGTGTGTCTGGCATGGAAGGGTTTTGGGATAGTGATTTTCCTTGTGGGTTGGTGGGTCTGGTCTCTACGGACATCCAGATCATGAAGTAATGACCACCTGTTCTGCTCTACCCAAAAAAAAAAAACTATCAGTTGGAGACTTAGGTGTGTTTGGCACCAATCTGAACCACCTGTTTCTATTCCCGGTTCTAGATTTTAAAAGTAACGCCTATAATTTGTTTCAGCAGAATAAAGAGTTGGGAACATAAAACTATCGCTCATTGAGTTTCACTGCCAACCACTTGTTGAACGAGCCAATTTGCACTAGAATCAATAAATGACAAAAACACCCTTTGCTGGACTCTTGAGGAATCATTTCTCGGTACTTCTGCTTTTACTTCTCGTGTGTATCTATTTAACATGTAACTATAGAAATCCTTTAATTATTTGTGTTAAGAACCAATCTCATAGGCCTAGCACCAAACACTTGTTATAAAAAATCATTCACATGAAAGTAGAGGGTTAATAACAGATTAAACATAAGAAATAGAGATGAACTCAACTTTGAGGGGGGAGAAATTCAGGAGCTTTATGTTCCTTTGGATTGGTTAGCTTCTTTTTTTTTTTTTGAGAATTCCTCAGAGAGAGAGGCGGGGTAGGCATTGACCCCAACCAGTAGATTAATAAAAGAGCGATCCAAGAGGCCGATCGATCGATTGGCTACATTGTCATCTAAATCAATTTCATGCGAGCTTGCGGCCATCTAATCAGTGTTAGAAAATTAATTATCAAAAGATCTAGCTAGTGATCTTATAGTTTAAGTCAAACTAATATAATCATTGTCATCTAATTCATAAAGAAATTGTTTTATATACAGAAAAAAATTTAAATTATTGATTTTTGAGAAATACCTTTTAGATTTTTTTTCTTTTGAAAAATCTAAAAATATTGTTTTATAGCCAACAAGAGGGTGCATGCCTCGCCACTAAGCTGAGAGGGAGGTTCACCACAACAAAGTGGGATGAAATATGCCATAGCACTTATTCGAATCTTGAACATTCACATAAAACTACATGGAACCAACAATAGGTAGGGGAAAATTGAGGAGCCAATTGCGTTTCTTGAGATTGATTATCATCTTAATTGTGGCGCTTTAATGAGTATTTTTGTAAAGAACACATGGCTCCAACTGGTGTTGGAGCGGGTAGCTCCTCTGTTCGATGTGAACCGTTGGATGTTGTTTGGAGTTCTGACAAGAAATCACTAGCCCGCGTGAATATCACTTGTGACATTCATCCAATGGTTCACATCGGACGGAGGAGCCGCATGCTCCAACACCTCTTGGAACCAAGTTTTGATCTTTGGGAATGAAGTCCGAGTCCTAACCCTATAACCATAGGCATTTTTGTGAATCTAGTCAAGTCTGTTAATGACTCATGGATGCATGCAAAACCATTCAGCACAGTTACACCTCTCCAACTCCTATAAATCCAATCACAAAATCATCCCACCACCCCACCACTCACCCTACCAGTGAGTACCAGAAGATCAACAAGAACCATCATGACCAAGGTACCGATGGCACGGATGGCCCTGATACTGGTCATTGCTGCGATGGCCGGGATGACGAGAGTCTCATGCACCACAGTATCGCAATAGGACTTGTCCCTCCTCCCCATACCTAGCATATCCGATCCGGACATCAGACAGTGCTGGAAATCAATCCACGGGATTGAGGGCTGCCTACTCGACCTTCTGTCCTCCTTTGCCATCCTGCGGATCAATCGATCTTGACCCCAAGTGTTGCAAGGTGATCATGGGGATCGGAGACCACTGCTTCAAGACCATCTTCTCTGCCTTCCCATTCACCCCGAACTTCCCTCCCCAGCTCGAGTCCTTCTGTAGCGCCATCCCCAAAAAGGCGACCCTACCTGGGCACGTGCCTCCGCTTGCTGACCGAAAGATTTAATTTATATAGAAAGAAGTGGTGTTTTTCTAGGTTTGATGAGAATAATTGAGGCATAAGCATAGTAATGGATGTAATTAGTAGAAGGGACAAGTCTACTTTTTGCTTAGCTTGTTGTGATGTTGGGCGGCACTCAACAAATGTACTCTTCTTGTATGAGTTAAATTTGGATTTGTTATTTGCCCATAAAATTTCCAATTACCCCCAACATAAAATTTATTAAATATCAGATGTGTCTCCTAAGCAATTTTTTTGTTTATTTTTTGTGCTGGATTATATTTCTAGGTGCTCCGACATTATTGCCGCCGCCGACGCTAGTGCAGCTTGTTGCCTGCGGCGGTTTCCATGCAGTGCACCACCGGCTCCTCCTCCTTCCCTCTCCATCCTCCTCTTTCCCTCTCCTCCTTTCTCCCCCTCCTTGTCCTTCCTCTACCTCATCCGGCCTTTCTTCTCCTTAAGTCCTTCCTCTTCCTAGATGCCCGTCCACCAACTTACTTTCTCCTTTTCTTAGAGGAGGAGAAAGAAGGATATAGCTAGGGTTTCAACCGGAAAATGAGGAGGAGGTGGAAGAAGGAGCTACGGTTTTGAGGGGAAGGAGGGGGAAGAAGGAAGAAGGGGAAGGAGGAGGAGGTGGGGAAGAGGATTGCAGGGGATTGGTGGAAGTAACGATGATTATCTGCATGGGCTCCCGGGGGAAGGAAGTGAGAGGGGGATAGGAGTATTGTGGTGTGCACTCATTCACAAGGTGAATCCATTAATTAACTTTTAAAAAGAAACCTGAAGCAAATCCTAGCATGATCGCTGAAATAGACAATGCATCAAATCGTCATGAGTTACTTTGAAAAATTCTTGATCAATTCCTCTTACTTTTCTGAAAACCACGAAAATGATAGAATTTCATAAAAGAATATACTCTCTTATTTTTTGAGGAAATATAGCTGATTATACCCATACAAAATCGTACTTTTCTAAAACATGGGAGTAATTAAGAATACACTAGTCAGTAACTTTCCCTCTGGGCAAGGAGTGCCTCTCCTCTTTCCCCTCTCCTCCCCCTACTCTAGTGTTAGGGTCCCCTCCCCCCCCCCCCCCCCCTTCTTGGCCTCCACGGCGTCGCCGTCGGCTCCAGGGAGGCCAAGTGATAGTGGGACTAGGCTTCCAGGGATCGGATCTAACCCCTTTCCATCTCCCTATGCATACGAGGTCCCCAAGGCTCGGTGGGAGGAGTCATAATGTGTCTCCTTGTTGGATCGGTGCCTTAATTAGCGGATCGAGGTTCTCCATGCCGATTTGGCGGCGAGTTTGGTGATCTAGTCCCCGGTAGGAGTCTGCCGTGGACTTTTTAAACCCTCCTCTATGCATTGGTGGTTTCCTGGTGGTGCGCAGTGGTAGTGGCTGGTTCGAGTCGACACGGAGGGGCTTTCTAACTCGCCGAAGCTGGTGGAGATACGATGCTGGTTCAGGACATTTTAGTCTTCTTTTTTTGGAGTATGTTGTTCTGTTTCTCTTTTCTCCGTGTGAGTCTATTTTTGTGCACCGCCGGAGGTCGGTGAGGTGGTTGTCAGTTGCTAGGGGTACAGGTCTGGTTTGCGCCGAAGTGCGGCTTGGTGGTGTTCCCCCCACCTTGGGTGGTGTGGGGGTGTTGTTAGGCCTCAGGTCTGTCCTTCCGCCGGTTGCAGTAGTTCGTGGATGTGCCATGCTGTGGCGCCTCCCGGAGTTCCAATGATCTCCCCCTTTGAAATACAAAAAAAAAAATTAAGAACACACTACTGAGCAAAAGGAAATATGTCGAGCCCTTGAGCAAGGCCATAGATTGTACTTTTTTGTACATTAGAGGGGTCATAACTATATGACCAGGATATCTTTAGATACAAGGGCTTGTAGCCATGATGGGAAGTTCTATTCCCAATACCCACCAAATCTAGAACGTCAGGCCTACTGAGCCAACCAATAAGAAGTCGAATTGACCACCCTGGGAACCCACTATACAATTACATCGACAAGCTGTCTCCAAGTTTGTATACACGATCAAAGCATGCACATCGCGCTGCTCCTCTGACCGAGCCACCCCCAACACAAGCACATTCCGAGCTAGATTTGCATCCGTTATAACAACCACCTTTCCACATTCTCGACGGTGGAGCTCCACCAAGGCTCCTTTAATTGTCCATAACTCCGCAAGAAGTGGGGAAGAAACCTAGATAACAAACGAGCATGCCGCTAGCAATGAGCCCATTGGGGAAGTAAGGACCCACGCCTCATTGGACACCTCCCACACTGCTCTGATCGACCTGTGGGTCCACACCAGAAAATCTGCTCGAGGCCTCACCACTCTATGCACTTTCAGCTCCATCTCAGCTCAAACACAACACTGTAGCTCCTCGAGTCCATACCGAACCGCAGCCTCCACCCGACGACCGAGTGTCCGGAATAGTACATCGCAACGAAATAGACCATCGCAACAAAGTTTCCACATGATCCATTCACACATTGTGTTTTTGGAGATTGGTTATCATCTTTATTGTGGCGCTTTAATGAGTACTTTTGTGAAGAGCAATTAATTAATACTTGCCTCCAAAATGTGTTGGAGCGCAGGGTCCCACTTGTCAATGTGAACCGTTGGATGTTGTTCGGAGTTCTGACAGAATATCATTAGCCCGCGTGAATATCACAAGTGAAATTCATCCAACGGTTTACATCGGACGGACGAGTGGCACACTCCAACACCTGTTGGAGCCAAGTATTGTTCTTTGGGAATGAAGTCCGAGCCCTAGCAACGTATGGAAATTAATGTAAGCATTAAGTTCATCATTTTGTAACCTCAGGCATTTTTATGAATGAAGTCAAGTCTGATAATGACTCATGGATGCATGCAAACCCATTCAACACCGTTACACTCTCCGACTCCTATAAATGTCACACCCCAGAAATCTGGAACCGATCCCTGGGGTATGAGGTGATAAAAATCAAGGAGGTTTATGGTTTGGTCAACTATCTATACCAAAAAGGATTTCTCATAGGGCTTCTTCTCTCTCCTAAATGAACACGAAGGGAAGGAAGGAAGGAACAAGGGTTATTTTTTAAACCTTGATTTTATAAAAAAAACATTTTAAGAAGAAACCGAGAGAACTAAAAATCTTGATAGAGGTGACCACGCTCGACCTTCAGCCGGGCTATCCTCTCAGCATGTGTGGCATTATGGTGCCTCACATGCTGACAGAAGTCCCTCTTAAGGGAGCACGAGGCTCAAACCTCTGACAACGAGCTGAGTAGCCTCGCCCGCTCCCTAACACTCGATGCATCGGTCTGGAGGCCCTATCTACTGGACTTGTCAATATTTTCATTGTGAGCTCAAGGGACTAGATCGATAATTACAACCTACAAGCCTGCCGAGCCTAAACCCGAATTGGCAGTGATTATCCTACCTTGACCGGTCGAATCCCAGAATTGGTCAGAAGATGCCCTGGGAGCCATCAGGCACCGTCTCATTTGCACATAAAATGGTGCGATCGATGATGTACGGTTGCATAATATACGGTGTTCACCGCCATGCACAAGGTGCAACATTGCTCACCGCTAGCAAAAGGGGTGATTACCAATAATCGACAAGATCGGTTAGTCTCGAGTGAGTTTTCTCGACTACTAATCACAAGGCACCTGGGGTGATGCTAGGCCGAGGGTGGTCAGAGCCACTCGCTACTTCACCGCCGACAACAAATTATCGGCGCTCACAATAGCAAGGGAAGAGGGGGACTAGATTTGGCTATTGGTTGGGTGGCCAGTTGGTCATCAGCCCAAATGGGGGCCTGGCCGGGTCTTGGTCAGGATTTGCCGACTGCACTGCTGCCGGCTACATGGCCGGCGGCGTCATAGCCGCAACAAGTGAAAAGGCAAAGAGGGAGGCTGTGGTCGATCTCAACAAAACCAAGGGGAATAAGAGGGTCACTGACCTGGTGCAGGGCTTGGCTCCAGCCGTGGCTACTCCGGCTGCACATCCTCCTCTCTCCGGTGACTGGGCGTAGCACCTCCAAGAGAAGAAGGGAATTCAAGGGAGGGATGAGGGAGGACGGGTTGGGCTGCTTCGTGGGGAGGGGGTCATCGACTGCAGCTCCTCCTCCTCACTCCGGCCGGTTGCTCCTTTCCGGCCACCACCGCGTGCAGCCACCACAGGGAGGTGGCGGAGAGATCAAGGAAGAGAGAGAGATCCGAGAGTGGGAGAGGAGAGAGAGAGAGAGAGAGAGAGAGAGAGAGAGAGAGAGAGAGAGAGAGAGAGAAGGAGAAGAGATCAAGGGAGAAGATCAGAGCATCCCGACCCACCCCTCGTCGGAGCATCGGCGAGCGTGCGGACACCCCTGGGTTAGCCACCCTCCCCCTCTTATCTCCTCCGCGACCCAACCCCGCGACCCCCCTTCCTCCTCCCTTGACGCGGCCCGCACGGGCGGACACCGCCATTGTACTTGAGCCCTTCTCGATGATCGCCGGTGCACTACCACCAGCCGCCGTTACTTCAAACCCCGCGCGACCCCCCCCCCCCCCCCCCCGCAGTCCGAGCTTTTGGGGCTCCGACGAGAGCTCCGGTCGCCTCCTCTGTGGGGGTGGTACAGGACCGTCCGAGCGCTCTCCGGTGCTCCAGGCTGCCCCTACCGCCGTCCGCCGACATGCAGAACCCTCCCCCCCCCCGTCTGGACATCATGGAGAAGATGAAGTTGGGGGGGGGGGGTAAATCCGTATTGTTGTAACTTAACCCTAGACCCGACCTGACATTCTACTGCGGACCCGACTCGATAGACCATTGCAGACCGACCCGGCCTCACAGACCCGACCCGACCCACACAGTGAACTGGTCTGGTTCACCTGAACCAGACCCGTGAACCAGCCAATTTTGGTTCGACTGTCATTTCTCCGTCCGAACTTGGAATTGGACAAAACCAGTGCCATTTTGACCGACTTGAAAAATCCTACCTATTGGCCATAGTTTAGCATAGTAATTATACTGTTTAATACCATGTTTTATCTTTGGGCCCGATCTTATCGTGGGACCGTGGTTTGACCGCCGTTTCATCGTCCGAACTCGGATTCGGACGAAACCAGCGGCATCATGCTCAGAACATCGAGTCCCACCTATTAAGCCTAGAAGATAACCCTAGAACCCCTTCTACCCTAGCGACCCAGCCATGCGATCGGTTTTACCGGTTCTATATGGTTTGACCCGAAACTATCCGACCGAAGTCGGATTCCAGCAAAACTGGAACCATCGAAAAGGGTTCTTTGAGCCGGATTCGATGAGTAGGTTTAGCTTCTAATTACTTGATTGACCTAGTATTATTTAGGTTCGAGTTCTTCAGTTGCATGGATTTGCATGTTGTCGACTCAATGTTGGTCTCCTATCGAGAGTGCCCGACTATCCTTGGCATAGAACCCTCACCGTAGGTTCTTTTGTTTTAATCGATAGAGTTATGATATGGAGCTGTGTTTGTTATCAGACCTTGATCGTGGTGATCCAGCGGAGACGGATCAGAGGCAACTAGCAGGAGTCGTGTGCGATCGACAACCAGGTGACATCTACTACCCTTGTGTGGTCTTTAATAGTGGAAAATGAGAATGACTAAGGGTAGGTGTCCATGACACTGCATGCGGGTCCCGCCAGGCATCATCGCATGTGGTCAATTGGACCATGCCTTGCATGTGGAGTCGCGAGTCCTGCGACGCATGCTTAAAATATTAATAAAATAATAATGATTGTTTTTGATTGTATGAACACTGTAATTAGGATTCCCTTAAATTAAACAGTAAACTGAATAACTAATAATTATCGGGGCCCACCCTCCTGAGAGGAGTATGGCAACCCTAGCACACGGGTCATCGGAATGAGGGTCTTACTTTATTTATTTATTATGTCGCATGGGTTGCGAGAGCAGTATAGGACCAGGGGTAAATTGTTAGAAATTGTTAAGCATTAAATATACTTTTGTAGCTTCAGTATATATGTGGAAAGATGTTATATAAGATCTACCTAGTTAGAGGATAGGGACCCCGTGCGCGCAAGGGTCGTGAACCACCCTGCGCATACAGCCGAAGTTAAGTAGGTTAGGGGTCACGGGCAAGGGTTGTGGTAAAGCCAATAGGAGGTTCTCTCGAGTAGGGATTGGCCTAGCAACCATGTTTCGGGGAGTTGAAGTCTACATAGTAAAGCAAGTTGGGTGGTAGAGCTCCACCTTGAAAGATGGAAAACCCCTTATGATCATCTGGGTGACTAGTGCATGGTGTTGGTGGATGCACGGCGAGAGAGTTGGCCCTCTACATCGAAATAAAAGGCCCTATAGTAATGCCCGACCAGGGGCATGATGAACAAAATATCCGGGGTTCATATTTTGATAGAGTGTGTTTATCTGTTTGTGAATTTAGAATTGTATGACTATTTACATGATGACCTTGTGACTTTAGATGAACGTCTTGTTTAATTTGTTATTTAATGTTATAGAATATTGAATGAACTTTATGATAGATAATCTAGTGACAGTAGGAATTGCATGTGAATATAGACTACTGATAGGTTTAGGTATCATTCTGTAATATTGATCATACTAGAACTGCTAGATTATATCATAATTTATTACGATTGGTCGTCTCATATTATTAAAGACTATTAGGATGTCACTAGGCATTAATTTGGCTAATTTTCCAATTTTCCATTGGGGGCTACTCTTTCCCACGAGTAGGTTCAATTGCAGGTCTGGAAGCTCAGGAGTAGCAGTAGGAGTCCAAAGGCGGAGATAGAGCTGCATCTTTACCTTTCTGCTTAGTACGTTAGTCTTGTAGTCATTTCCCTTCAGACATTATAATTGTGCTGGAATAAGAGTTTTTATTAGTTAATTAGTATTCTATGGTTGTAGTTGTAATGGTTCCAGCTGAATTCTTTTCGATAGGTCTCTCCTCAAGGCCCCAAGCCTAGGATAGATCATTATGAAAATATAAGTACATATAAATGACTAAATTGATTAACCCTGTAGATTGGAACTCTAGACTGGTGTACCTGAGTGTTAGGGAGTGTGTGAGATTACTTGGCTAGCCATAGGAGGCTTGAGCCTTGTGCGACCTCAGATAGAATCCTGTCAGCATGTAGTGGCACCGACAGGTCACACATACTGAGAGGATATGACTTTTGAATGTTGAGCTTGACTAGATAATGTCTTCTCTCTATTGATAATTTCTCTTTCTTTACTTTTTAATAAAAATATTTTCGAAAAATCAAATTTAAAAGATTCCGCTCTTGTTTCTCTCTCCTTCTTGTTTTTCATATTAAAGAGCGTAGAAGAAGCCCTGTGAGAACCCAAATTGGTGTAATTAATTGACCAGACCCAAAATCCCATCTTTTCTCACCTCGTACCCCAGAGATCGATATTCAGATTTCTGGGGCGTGACAATAAATCCAACCATAAAATCATTCCACCACTCACCCTACCAGTGAGCACCAGAAGATCAACAAGAACCATCATGACCAAGGTACCAATGGCACGGATGGCCTTGATACTGGCCATCGCTGCGATGGCCGAGATGACGAGAGTCTCATGCACCGTAGTATCGCAAAAGGACTTGTCCCTCCTCCCCATATCAGGCATATCCGATCTGGAGATCGGTAAGTGCTGGGAATCGATATTGGGGATTGAGGGCTACCTACTCGACCTTTTGTCCTCCGTTGCCACCTTGCGGATCGATCTTGACCCCAAGTGCTACAAGGTGATCGCGGGGATTGGAGACCACTGCTTCAAGGCCATCTTCTCCACCTTCCCATTCGCCCTGAACTTCCCTCCCCTGCTCGAGTCCTTCTGCAGCGCCATCCCCATGAAGACGACCCCACCTGCGCTCTTGCCTCCGCCTGCTGATCGATAGATTTATTTGATATAGAAAGACGTGGTGTTTTTCTTGGTTTGATGAGAATAATTAAGGCATAAGCATAATAATGGATGCCATTAGTAGAAGGGACAAGTCTACTCTTTGCTTAGCTTGTTGTAACGTAGTGTGGCACTCAACAAATCTACTTTTCTTAGATGAGTTGAATATGGATTTGTTATTTGCCCATAAAATTTTCAATCACCCCCAACATAAAATTTATTAAAAATCGGATGTGTCCCATGAGTAATTTTTTTGTTTATTTTTTATGTTGGATTTTTAAGTGCCCTGACCTTCTTGCCACCACCGAAGCTCGTGCGGGTCGTTGCCTTCGACGGTTCCCATGCAGTGCACCACCGGCTCTTCGTCCTTCCCTCTCCTCCTTTCTCCCCCTCCTCTTCCTTCCTCTACATCATCCTTAATTTCTTCTCCTTATGTCTTCCTCTTCCAAGATGCCCGTCCACAAACTTGCTTTGTCCTCTTCCTGGAGAAGGAGAAACAAGGATATAGCGAGGGTTTTAACCAGGAATGAGGAGGAGGTGGAAGAAGGAGCTAGGGTGAGGGGAAGGAGGGGGATGGAGGACGAAGAGGAAGGAGGAGGTGGTGGTGAAGAGGGTTGTAGGGGATTGGTGGAAGTAACGACGATGATCTTCATGGGAGGGAAGGAAGTGATAGGGGGATAGGAGGATTGTGGTGTGCACTTATTCATAAGGTGCATCCATTAATTTACTTTTAAAAAGAATCTTGAAGCGATCCTTTCATAATCGCTGAAATAGACAATCCATCAACTCATTATGAGTTACCTCGGAAAAGTCTTGATAAAATCCTCTGTCTTTCCTGAAAACTCCGAAAATGATAGAATTTTATAGAGGAATATACTATGTAATCCTTTGAGGGAATATATCTGAATATACCGATACAGGATCCTACTTTTCGAAAACATGAGAGTATTTAAGAACACACTACAGAGAAAGAAGAAATGTATCGAATCCTTGACCAAGGCCATGGATTGTATGTCTTACCAACTGAACTTATGACAACTCCTCATCAATGGTGAGGCTAGTCCCGGGTGGGGTTTCATCCTCAATGGTGCCATTGGATAATGCAATGTCTTTCAACTATTACGACAAAACTCCTAATCAATACGGAGGCTATCTGCTGTTTCGAACAAAGTTGTGGGTTACGACAAGATGACCTTTATCCCCATATCTATTCCTCTAGGTGGATCAAGTCATACATTGGGAGCTTGATCAAAGGGTTAGTGCTGGAGCAACTGAAGGCTTTTCTACGGTACGCAATTTGCCGCCAGTGGTTTTGTCAACGATTTCCCATTCTGTACTAGGGCTTGTTTGCATGATGCGAGGGGTTTAAGGGCGACTTTGGGAAATAAAGCAGGTAGCATATGTTTTCAAGTAAATCCCGATAAGTCAAGTGTCGAATTCTTTTTTATTAGAGGTAAAAATATTTATTATAAATATAAAATAGAATTACCGATCATTGTTAATCTTATCTATTTTATTTTCTATTATATATTTTATCATTTAAATTATTAAAAATTAAAAATATGACATATGTCTTTGGGAATGAAAATTAATACAGTGGTTCAACCACAACGACAAATAGTGGTTCAACCACAAGGACAAACAACTTTCATTTTAGCATTTATCAGTTAGTAACCTTAGGCATTTTTGTGAAGAAAAATTAATACTTGGCTCCAACAATTGTTCTTTGGAAATGAAAATTAAAAGCAATTAATATCTGGTCTGGGGCTGCATAACCCTCCCTCCTCTAGGAAATTAAAAGCAACGTATGGAAATTAATGTAAGCATTAAGTTCATCATTTTGTAACCTCAGGCATTTTTGTGAATGAAGTAAAGTCTGATAGTGACTCATGGATGCATGCAAAACCATTCAACACCCTTACACCACTCCGACTCCTATAAATCCAACCATAAAATCATCCCACCACTCACCCTACCATTGAGCACTAGAAGATCAACAAGAACCATCATGACCAAGGTACCGATGGCACGGATGGCCCTGATACTGGTCATCGCTGCGATGGCCGGGATGACGAAAGTCTCATGCACCACAGTATCACAAAAAGACTTGCCCCTCCTCCCCATACCTGGCCTATCCGATCCGGAGATCGGTAAGTGCTGGGAATCGATACTGGTGATTGAGGGCTGTCTACTCGACCTTTTGTCCTCTGTTGCCACCCTGCGGATCGATCTTGACCCCAAGTGCTGCAAGGTGATCGCGGGGATCGGAGACCACTGCTTCAAGGCCATCTTCTCCACCTTCCCATTCACCCAAACCTTCCCACCCCTGCTCGAATCCTTCTGCAGCGCCATCCCCGAGAAGACGACCCCACCTGCGCTCGTGCCTCCGCCTGCTGACCGGTAGATTTATTTGATATAGAAAGACCGTGTTATTCTTGGTTTTATGAGAATAATTGAGACATAAGCATAGTAATGGATGTCATTAGTAGAAGGGACAAGTCTACTCTTTGCTTAGCTTGTTGTAACGCAGGGTAGCACTCAACAAATCTTCTTTTCTTGGATGACTTGAATTTGGATTTGTTATTTGCCCAAAAAATTTCCAATTACCCCCAACATAAAATTTATTAAATATCGGATGTGTCCCATAAGCAATTTTTTTGTTTATTTTTTCTGTTTGATTTCTAAGTACCCCGACCTTGTTGCCGCCATCGAAGCTCATGCAGGTCGTTGCCTTCGGCGGTTCCCATGCCGTCCACCACCGGCTTTTCGTCCTTCACTCTCCATTCTCCTCCTTCCCTCTCCTTCTTTCTCCCCCTCCTCTTCCTTCCTCTACATCATCCTTAATTTCTTCTACTAAAGTCTTCCTCTTCCAAGATGCCCGTCCACCAACTTGCTTTGTCCGCTTCCTGGAGGAGGAGAAACAAGGATATAGCGAGGGTTTTAACCGGGAATGAGGAGGAGGTGGAAGAAGGAGCTAGGGTGAGGGGAATGAGGGGGATGGAGGATGAAGAGGAAGGAGGAGGTGGTGGGGAAGAGGGTTGCAGGGGATTGGTGGAAGTAACGACGATGATCTGAATGGGAGGGAAGGAAGTGATAGGGGGATAGGAGGATTGTGGTGTGCACTTATTCATAAGGTGCATCCATTAATTTACTTTTAAAAAGAATCTTGAAGCGTTCCTACCATGATCGCTGAAATAGACAATCCGTCAACTCATTATGAGTTACCTCGGAAAAGTCTTGATCAAATCCTCTGTCTTTCCTGAAAACTCCGAAAATGAGAAAATTTTATAGAGGAATATACAATGTAATCTTTTGAGGGAATATATCTGAATATACCGATACATGATCCTACTTTTTGAAGACATGAAAGTATTTAAGAATACACTACAGAGCGAGAAGAAATGTATAGAATCCTTGAACCAGGCCATGGATTGTATGTCTTACCAACTGAACTTATGACAAAACTCCTCGTCAATGGTGAGGCTATCCCCGGGTGCGGTTTCATCCTCAATGGTGCCATTGGATAATGCAATGTCTTTGAACTATTATTACAAAACTCCTAATCAATAGGGAGGCTATCTGCTGTTTCGAACTGTTAATGTATAGAGATGGAACGGGTTTTTTGTATAGTCGGGTCGGGTTCATGTGCTATTGATGTAGATATATATTGGGCATTAGTCCGTCAACAGAGATAACTCCATTCTCTCCAAACCCTAGCCGTCATCTCCTAAAATGGTATCAGAGCTCTAGGGTTTCTCCGTGGTGAAGGCAACTCCTCCGGCACCGGCCTCCTCCTCCTCTGGCCTTCCCCTCCTGCACCCCACCCGGTCTACCCCTCCTCTTCCTCCGGCCTTCCGGCTGCTCCCCAGCAGCTCATCCCGCACCGACTGCCCCTCCAGCCCCCTCCTGCACCCTATTCCCTTCTCACCCGCACCAGCAGCCTCTCCAGTAATCCGGCAGCCCCTCCAGCCCCCTCCTGCACCAGATTCCCCCCTTCGGCATCCCCTCCAGCTCCTGATTCTCCTTTGGCAGCTCCTCGAGCACTCCAGCAGCCCCGCCGCCCCCTCCTGCACCTTTTGGATGCCCCCCTGCACCTCTTGAAGCCCCCGTCGCCCCTCCTGCAGCACCCGCCGCCTCCTCTTGCACCTTCTGAAGCCCCGTTGCCCCCTCCTGCCCCCCTTGCAACACACGTCGCCCCCTCCTGCATCCCCTGCCACCCCCCATCGCCTCACTGCTCCTCCACTGCAGCACTCCCTCTCCTGGCCCTCCTCCTCCCACCACAAAACCCCCCCTCGGCATTCTCTTCACCGAAGTCCCCTTTGTGCCGGCTCCACCCCCGGCCTCCTCCTTCTGCCACAGCCCCCCCCTTGCCCGACTTCTCCTCCACCGCAGGCACCCCCTCCGGCTCGTCTCCTCTGTACCGGACTGCCTAGGACCTCCCTTTTGTCGGCTCGCCCTCGTACTTCAGGGGTATGACTTCCTACAGTATATCTCGGCTCCCGTACTGCTTGCACACAATAGCTGATCGTTGACTCCCTCCGTCTCCTTATTTTGATGGTATTCTCGGGCCACGTCCCTCCACCACGTTAGTCGACTGTCGACGTCGTCAGGGTCACCTCCACCATGAAAGTGGAACTACTGCTGCTGCTGATCTCCCTACTCCAGCACCGTCTGTCACTACTCCTGCTCAGTCTCGGTCTTACTCCGATCGCCTCCAGCGCTTTGAGGAGTTACTGTTTCAATACCTCGCCTCCACCAACTCTTCGACATATCACAGTCTCTCTGCCACTCCGGGTACTACTGCTCTATGGATCTTCGAATCAGGTGCCTCCTGCTACATTACCTCCGATCCTTTTGTACTCACGGACTGTAGCTCTACTCCCATCCACCTGGGGATCCATACTGCTGACGGGACTCGTGTACCCATTTCGCAGTGTGGATCCATCACCCCTATCTCCGATTCCACTGGTCGCCTAACCTTACCTCGTGTTCACCTCGCTCCTCGCTTAAATATTAACTTAATTTCTGTTAGTTCTCTTTGTGACTCAGGCCTGATCGTTACATTTACTTCTTCTTCTTGTTCTGTACAGGATCCGTGGACGGGTCAGAGAGTTGGGCTGGGTCGTAGAGCAGGGGGACTCTATCAGTTGCATCACCTTCAGGTTTCTACTTCCACTTCGTTAGCTCTGTCTGTTACCACTGATGTCGATTTGTGGCACAGAAGGTTAGGTCACATTTCCAGTGATGGACTCCATAGCATTTTTCGCTCTGGCGCTTTTGGGTCGGGTGTCCTTCTCCCCTCTCTTTGTCTGCACTGGGTGTCGATTAGCAAAGCACCTTGCTCTTCCTTTTTCTACTATTGTTTTCCGTTCCAGCGTCCCTTTTGATCTCGTACACTCTGACGTGTGGGGATCTGCTCCAGTTGCCTCCTTTATTGTTTTTTTGTATTATGTGAGCTTCATAGATGATTACTCCCGCTGCACCTAGGTCTATCCATGCATCGCCGCTCTGAGATTCCCCATATTTACAGGACCTTCACTACTATACTTCACACCCAGTGTCGTCGGTGCATTAAGACTTTTCGGTCTGACTGTGCCCAGGAGTATCTCACCTCTGAGATGCGTGAGATCCTTCAGACTCATGGCATTTTTCACTAACACTCGTATCCCCATACCCATGAAAAAAACAGAGTCGCCGAACACAAACATCTCCATATCCTCGAGACAGCACGAGCTCTACTTCTGTCTGCTTCTGTTCCATATTCCTACTAGTCTGAAGCTGTCCTGACTGCTGTTCACCTCATCAACATCACTCCGTCCTCCTTCCTCTTTGGTGTTTCCCCATATAAGCGGCTTTACTCCACATCTCTTGACTACACTCTTCTTCGTACCTTTGGGTGCACGTGTTTCGTCCTCCTCTCTCCCCATGAGCGCACCAAACACTCTGCTAGATCTGTTAGGTGTGTTCACTTAGGACTCAGTCGGGAGCACAAGGGATATCGGTGCTACGATCCCTTGGCTCACCGGATCCGTGTCTCTCGTAACGTCTCCTTTGTAGAGGATGTCTCGTACTTTTCCACTGAGTCCTGGGATCTTCTCTCTCCACTTACGTCATCCTCTACGCCGTCACCCCCTCTCACCATCCCCTTCCTACCTCTGTATCTTGCTTTCACACCTACCTTCCCGGTTGAGCCTCCTCTACCTTCCTCACCTCCTCTGTCTCTACCACCTCCACCTCCACTTCTCTCGTCTCCATCACCTCCCCCGCCACCTCCCCCTCCTCCTCCGCCGTCACCTCCACCACTACCACCTGTCATACATTTCAACATTCGTCGCTCCATATTCCTCCCACCGAGACTGTCTCCACTGGTACTACTTTGCATACAGCTGCTCCCACCTCTGCGGTAGTGGATCCTGGTTCTTTTCTGCGCTACCCTTTGTGCGAACATCACCTTCCTGACAGATATGACTACTCCCCTGACAGGTTGGTTACTCTGCTTTTACCCCTGCCTCTTTTAACATCACTGGACACAGTACTATTGCTTCCTACTCTCCATCCTATCAGGCCATTCTCACTGCTCTCCACTCCTATCGGGAGCCCCAATTGCACCGTGAGGCAGTTTTGAACCCAGAGTGGCGACATACCATGACAGCGGAGCTTGAGGCATTTCAGCGGACACAGACATGTAACTTGGTTCCTTGTTCCTCTGGCGTGGTACCTGTCAGCTGCTAATGGATTTTCAAGGTCAAGACTCGACCTGATGGTTCCATTGAGCGGCACAAGATCCACCTCATTGCTCGTGGCTTCTCCCAGAAGTATGGGATTGACTATGAGGAGACTTTTACTCCAGTTGCTCGGATGACTACTGTACGCACCCTCTTAGCTGTTTCAGCTGCTCGAGGGTGGCCTCTCCATCAGATGGATGCCACTAATGCGTTCTTTCACGATGACCTCTCCGATGAGGTATATATGGCTCCTCCACCGGGAGTTCCTGTTCCTCCAGGGCACGTTTATCGCCTGTACCGGGCTATCTATGGGCTCAAACAGGCCCCTCGTGCTTGGTTTGAGCACTTTCGCAGTGCAGTTCTTGCCACTGGGTTTGTAGAGCTACATTCTGACTATGCCATGTTCACCCGCTCCTCTAGTCAGGGTTTTGCTATTTTGCTACTATATGTAGACGATATGATCATCACTAGAGATGACAGTGCGAGCATATAATCCCTTCAGCATTACCTTCAGAGTCAGTTTAAAATGAAAGATCTGGGCCCTCTTCGGCACTTCCTTGGTCTTAAGATTGCCTGCTTGACCCGTGGTTTGTTAGTATCCTAGCAGAAGTATATTTCCAATATTCTTACCGATGCTGATCTCACTGACTCTCGCACTGCTGACACACCCATGGAGCTCAACTTGAAGCTCCTATCTATAGATGGTGAGCCTCTCCAGGACGTCTCCAGATATCAGAGATTGGTTGGTATGCTAGTCTATCTCACTATGACTAGACCTGACATTACTCATGCTGTTGGCATTGTCAGTCAGTTTGTTCAGGCTCCCTGATCTGTTCACTATGCCGCAGTACTCAGGATCATTTACTGTCTCCGGGGCACCATCACTCGTTCTTTGCTTCTCCCCTCACCTCTACTCTAGTTCTGCGCGTCTACTCCGATGCAGACTAGATAGGATATATTGCAACTCGTCGTTCTACCACCGGATACTGTGTGTTCCTTGGTGACTCCCTTATTTTTTGGCGCAGTAAGAAACAGGAGTCTGTTGCATGCTCCAGCACCATAGCCGAATACAAGGCTATAGCTTCCACCACTGTAGAGATTGTTTGGCTTTGTCGCCTTCTACTTGACCTGGGAGTTATGATCTCTGAGCCCATACCCCTATTCTGTGACAACCGGAGTGCTATTCAGATTGTTAGCAACTCGGTTTTTTATGAGCGGACAAAACATATAGAGGTTGACTGTCACAATGTTCGCCAGGAGTTCATTCCCCATACCATCTCCTTGCCATTCATTCATTCGATGGAGCAGACTGCTGATTTTCTCACGAAGGCTCTTACAGTTGCTCGCTTCAGGCATTTTGTCAACAAACTCATGGTATATAATCTACCGTGAGTTTGAGGGGGAGTGTTAATGTATAGAGATGGATCGGGTTTTATGTATAGTCGGGTCGGGTTCATGTGCTATTGATGTCCATATATATTGGGCATTAGTCCCTCAATAGAGATAACTCCATTCTCTCCAAACCCTAGCCGTCATCTCCTAACACGAACAAATTTGTCGGTTATGGCAGGATGACCCTTTATCCCCATATCTATTCCTTTGGTGGATCAAATCATACATTGGGAGCTTGATCAGAGGGTTAGTGCTGGAGCTACTGAAGGCTTTTCTATGGTACGCAATCTGTC
Organism: Chamaelirium japonicum; assembly: GCA_947650365.1. Taxonomy (NCBI): domain Eukaryota; kingdom Viridiplantae; phylum Streptophyta; class Magnoliopsida; order Liliales; family Melanthiaceae; genus Chamaelirium; species Chamaelirium japonicum. The sequence continues at coordinate 47,375,571 of OX393555.1, read as the reverse complement.
GCCAGGGGTTTCGATTGCTTATGTCGACAATTTCCCATTCTATACAAGGGCTTCTTTGCTTGATGTGAGGGGTTTAAGGGCGACTTTGGAAAATAAAGCTAGTAGCATATGTTTTCAAGTAAATCCCGATAAGTCAAGTGTCAAATTTTTTTATTTTAGAGGTAAAAATATTTATTATAAAAGTAAAACGGAATTACGGATCAAGGCTATACTCTGAATGAGCAAGCAGAACAAAGCCCAAAGGCACCTATAAAACAAAACAAGGGATATCGGCGCTAAGATCCCTTGGCTCGTCGAATCCGTGTCTCTCGTCACGTCTCCTTTGTAGAGGATGTCTCGTACTTTTCCACTGAGTCCTGGGATCTTCCCTCATCACCTACGTCATCCTCTACGCCGTCACCCCCTCTCATCATCCCCTTCCTACCTCCGTATCTTGCTACCACGCCCACCTTCCCGGTTGAGCCTCCTCTACCTTCCTCACCTCCTCTGTCACTACCACCTCCACCTCCACTTCCCCCGTCTCCACCACCTCCCCCGCCACCTCCCCCTCCTCCTCCCCCGTCACCTCCACCACTACCACCTGTCACACATTTCTACGTTCGTTTCTCTACAGTTCCTCCCACTGGGACTGTCTCCACTGATACTACTTTGCACACAGCTGCTCCCACCTTTTCGGTAGTGGATCCTGGTTCTGTTCGGCGCTACCCTTTGGGCTAATATCACCCTCCTGACAGATATGACTACTTCCCTTACAGGTTTGGTTACTTTGCTTTTACCCCTGCATCTTCGAACATCACTAGACACTCTACTGTTGCTTCCTACGCTCCGTCCTATCAGGCCTTTCTCACTGCTTCCACTCCTATCAGGAGCCCCAGTCATACCGTGAGGCAGTTTTGCACCCAGAGTGGCGGCATACCATGACAGCAGAGCTTGAGGCATTTCAGCAGACACAGACGTGGGACTTGGTTCCTTGTCCCTCTGGCGTGGTGCCTGTCAGCTGCAAATGGATCTTCAAGGTCAAGACTCGACCTGATTGTTTCATTGAGCGGCACAAGATCTGCCTTATTGCTCATGGTTTCTCCCAGGAGTATGGGATTGACTACGAGGAGACTTTTACTCCAGTTGCTCGGATGACTACTGTGCACACCCTCTTAGCTGTGGCAGCTGCTCGAGGGTGGTCTCTCCATCAGATGGATGTCACTAATGCATTCCTTCACGATGACCTCTCCGAGGAGGTATATATGGCTCCTCTATCGGGAGTTCCTGTTCCTCCAGGGCACGTTTATCGCTTGTGCCGGGCTATCTATGGACTCAAACAGGCCCCTCGTGCCTGGTTTGAGCACTTTCGCAGTTCAGTTCTTGCCACTGGGTTTGTAGAGCGACATTCTGACTATGCCATGTTCACCAGCTCCTCCAGTTAGGGTCTTGCTATTTTGCTACTGTATGTTGACGATATGATCATTACTAGGGATGACAGTGCCACCATAGCATCCCTTCAGCATTACCTTCAGAGTCAGTTTGAGATGAAAGATCTGGGCCCTCTTCGGTACTTCCTTGGTCTTGAGATTGCTCGCTCGACCCGTGGTTTGTTAGTATCCCAGCAGAAGTATATTTCCATGATTCTTGCCGATGCTGATCTCATTGACTCTCGCACTGCGGACACACCCATGGAACTCAACTTAAAGCTCCTTCCTATAGATGGTAGCCTCTCCGGGACGTCTCCAGATATCAGAGATTGGTTGGTATGCTAGTCTATCTCACTTTGACTAGACCTGACATTACTCATGCTGTTGGCATTGTCAGTCAGTTTATTCAGGCTCCCCGATCTGTTCACTATGCCGCAGTACTCTGGATCATTTGCTATCTCCGGGGCACTATCACTCGTTCTTTGCTTCTCCCCTTATCTCTACTCTAGTTTTGCACGCCTACTCTGATGCAGACAAGGCAGGAGATGTTGCTACTTGCCGTTCTACCACCGGATACTGTGTGTTCCTTGGTGACTCCCTCATTTCTTGGCGCAGTAAGAAATAGGAGACTTTTGCACGCTCTAGCACCGAAGCCGAATACAAGGCTACAGCTTCCACCACTGCAGAGATTGTCTGGCATCGTCGCCTTCTCCTTGACCTGGGAGTTGTGATCTCCGAGCCCACAACCCGATTCTGTGACAACCGGAGTGCTATTCAGATTGCTAGTAACCCGGTTTTTCATGAGCGGACAAAACATATAGAGGTTGACTGTCACTATGTTCGCCAGGAGTTCATTCCCCACACCATCTCCTTGCCATTCAATCATTCGATATAGCAGACTGTTGATTTTCTCACGAATGCTCTTATAGTTGCTCGCTTCAGGCATTTTGTCAGCCAACTCACAGTATATGATCTACCGTGAGTTTGAAGGGGAGTGTTAATGTTTAGAGATGGATCGGGTTTTATGAGTAGTCAGGTCGGGTTCATGTGCTATTGATGTCCATATATATTGGGCATTAGTCCCTCAATAGAGATAACTCCATTCTCTCCAAACCCTAGCCGTTATCTCCTAACACGAACAAAGTTGTGGGTTACGACAGGATGACCTTTTATCCCCATATCTATTCCTCTTGGTGGATCAAGTCATACATTGGGAGCTTGATAAGAGGGTCAGTGCTGGAGCTACTGAAGGCTTTTCTACGGTACGCAATCTGCCGCCAGTGGTTTCGATTGCTTATGTCGACGATTTCTCATTCTGTATAAGGGCTTCTTTGCATGATGCGAGGGGTTTAAGGGCGGCTTTGGGAAATAAAGCTGGTAGCATATGTTTTCAAGTAAATCCCGATAAGTCAAGTGTTAAATTCTTTTTTTTTTAGAGGTAAAAATAATTATTATAAAAATAAAAAGGAATTACGGATCAAGGCTATACTCTGAATGAGCAAGCATAACACAACCCAAAGATACCTACAAAGCTACACACACGCTCGACGTTTGAGCAACACAATGAAACCCCTGAAGAAGCCAAGATATCACATGCGAAATAGCTTCACTGGCTTACAATCAAACCAAGCTCATATGTGAGCAACTCATAGCAGGACTCACGCCAACCACTAGTGTGGCTCCAAGTCAGGTCATCTCCGCAGAACTCCGGCCTCCGCTACGCAAAGATCTAGCACTGTCTCCAGTAGGCCAACGACTTTTAATTCTCTTGCCTAGATTCTCTGCCACCAGATGCCTAGACAAATTAATATACTCCACCTCTTCAATGGGCTCCTTCCCCAATACTGGACTGCCAAATCTGAAAAGAAACGATTGTCCTCCACAACAAAAACATAGGAAACCTTTTCATATTCATCATCACCATCGGATACCACTTCAGCTTGGAGCTTCAAAACGATCGCTCTCGCTCGTTGAACGACATCTGCATGGATTCATCCTCTACATCCATTGTAGTTGCCACCACATCAGCCACGATTGCCCTCTCCTCTGCCATGGCTACAACAACACTAGACCCAGCCTCAGACATAGCTGCCACCTCAAGTAATTAACAATGGATCTGGTGCGGCTACAGTCCTACGTAACACTGGACTATCTGCAGCAGCTACTTCTTGTAACACTACTGGGATCAGCCACAACCTTGCGTAACACTGGACTGGGACAAATGTCAGTCCCTAGAAGTGCTGCCTCTGATACAGCAACAGCTCCGCGTAGCGCTGGAGTAGATGCTGCAACAGTCTCGCGTAGCACTGGTTTGGAGAAAGCATCAGTCCCATCCTTTGCAACACCGATATTCGCTAAATGCCGCGACATTCACATACCTATAGGGCTACACCGACTGATGGGGATCTGAGTACACTCTTAATGATCATTGTTAATCTTATCTATCTTATTTTCTGTTATATATTTTATTATTTCAATTATTAAAAATTAAAAATATGACTTATGTCTTTGGGAATGAAAATTAATACAGTGGTTCAACCACAACAACAAATAGTGGTTCAACCGCAAGGACAATCAACTTTCATTTTAGCATTTATCAGTTAGTAACCTTAGGCATTTTTGTGAAGAAAAATTAATACTTGGCTCCAACAATTGTTCTTTGGGAATGAAAAATTAAAATTAAGTTCATCATTTTATAACCTCAGGCATTTTTGTGAATGAAGTAAAGTCTGATAATGACTCATGTATGCATGCAAAACCATTCAACACCCTTGCACCACTCCGACTCCTATAAATCCAACCATAAAATCATCCCACCACTCACCCTACCAGTGAGCACCAGAAGATCAACAAGAACCATCATGACCAAGGTACCGATGGCACGGATGGCCCTGATACTGGTCATCGCTGCGATGGCCGGGATGACGAAAGTCTCATGCACCACAGTATCACAAAAAGACTTGTCCCTCCTCCCCATACCTGGCCTATCCGATCCGGAGATCGGTAAGTGCTGGGAATCGATACTGGGGATTGAGGGCTGTCTACTCGACCTTTTGTCCTCTGTTGCCACCCTGCGGATCGATCTTGACCCCAAGTGCTGCAAGGTGATCGCGGGGATCGGAGACCACTGCTTCAAGGCCATCTTCTCCACCTTCCCATTCACCCAAAACTTCCCACCCCTGCTAGAATCCTTCTGCAGTGCCATCCCCGAGAAGACGACCCCACCTGCGCTCGTGCCTCCGCCTGCTGACCGATAGATTTATTTGATATAGAAAGACGTCGTGTTTTTCTTGGTTTGATGAGAATAATTGAGACATAAGCATAGTAATGGATGTCATTAGTAGAAGGGACAAGTCTACTCTTTGCTTAGCTTGTTGTAACGCAGGGTAGCACTCAACAAATCTTCTTTTCTTGGATGACTTGAATTTAGATTTGTTATTTGCCCATAAAATTTCCAATTACCCCCAACATAAAATTTATTAAATATCGGATGTGTCCCATAAGCAATTTTTTTGTTTATTTTTTCTGTTTGATTTCTAAGTATCCCGACCTTGTTGCCGCCATCGAAGCTCATGCAGGTCGTTGCCTTCGGTGGTTCCAATGCCGTCCACCACCGGCTTTTCGTCCTTCCCTCTCCATTCTCCTCCTTCCCTCTCCTTCTTTCTCCCCCTCCTCTTCCTTCCTCTACATCATCCTTAATTTCTTCTACTAAAGTCTTCCTCTTCCAAGATGCCCGTCCACCAACTTGCTTTGTCCGCTTCCTGGAGGAGGAGAAACAAGGATATAGCGAGGGTTTTAACCGGGAATGAGGAGGAGGTGGAAGAAGGAGCTAGGGTGAGGGGAATGAGGGGGATGGAGGACGAAGAAGAAGGAGGAGGTGGTGGGGAAGAGGGTTGCAGGGGATTGGTGGAAGTAACGACAATGATCTGAATGGGAGGGAAGGAAGTGATAGGGGGATAGGAGGATTGTGGTGTGCACTTATTCATAAGGTGCATCCATTAATTTACTTTTAAAAAGAATCTTGAAGCGTTCCTACCATGATCGCTGAAATAGACAATCCCTCAACTCATTATGAGTTACCTCGGAAAAGTCTTGATCAAATCCTTTGTCTTTCCTGAAAACTCCGAAAATGATAAAATTTTATAGAGGAATATACTATGTAATCTTTTGAGGGAATATATCTGAATATACCGATACGTGATCCTACTTTTTGAAGACATGAAAGTATTTAAGAATACACTACAGAGCGAGAAGAAATGTATAGAATCCTTGACCCAGGCCATGGATTGTATGTCTTACCAACTGAACTTATGACAAAACTCCTCGTCAATGGTGAGGCTATCCCCGGGTGCGGTTTCATCCTCAATGGTGCCATTGGATAATGCAATGTCTTTGAACTATTATTACAAAACTCCTAATCAATAGGGAGGCTATCTGTTGTTTCGAACTGTTAATGTATAGAGATGGATCGGGTTTTTTGTATAGTCGGGTCGGGTTCATGTGCTATTGATGTAGATATATGTTGGGCATTAGTCCGTCAATAGAGATAACTCCATTCTCTCCAAACCCTAGCCGTCATCTCCTAACATGGTATCAGAGCTCTAGGGTTTCTCCGTGGTGAAGGCAACTCCTCCAGCACCGGCCTCCTCCTCCTCTGGCCTTCCCCTCCTGCACCCCACCCGGTCTACCCCTCCCCTTCCTGCGGCCTTCCGGCTGCTCCCCAGCAGCTCATCCCGCACCGACTGCCCCTCCAGCCCCCTCCTGCACCCTATTCCCTTCTCACCCGCACCAGCAGCCTCTCCAGTAATCCGGCAGCCCCTCCAGCCCCCTCCTGCACCCGATTCCCCCCTTCGGCATCCCCTCCAGCTCCCGATTCCCTCCTTTGGCAGCTCCTCGAGCACTCCAGCAGCCCCGCCGCCCCCTCCTGCACCTTTCGGATGCCCCCCTGCACCTCTTGAAGCCCCCGCCGCCCCCTTTGCACCTCCTGCAACCCCCCGCCGTCCCCTCCTGCACCCCCTAAAGCCCCCGTCGCCCCTCCTGCAGCACCCGCTGCCTCCTCTTGCACCTTCTGAAGCCCCGCTGCCCCCTCCTGCCCCCCTTGCAACACACGTCGCCCCCTCCTGCATCCCCTGCCACCCCCCATCGCCTCACTGCTCCTCCACTGCAGCACTCCCTCTCCTGGCCCTCCTCCTCCCACCACAACCCCCCCTCGGCATTCTCTTCACCGAAGTCCCCTTTGTGCCGGCTCCTCCCCCGGCCTCCTCCTCCTGCCATAGCCCCCCCCCCCCCCCTTGCCCGACCTTCTCCTCCACCGCAGGCACCCCCTCCGGCTCGTCTCCTCTATACCGGACTGCCTAGGACCTCCCTTTTGCCGGCTCGCCCTCGTACTTCAGGGGTATGACTTCCTACAACATATCTCGGCTCCCGTACTGCTTGCACACAGTAGCTGATAGTTGAGTCCCTCCGTCTCCTTATTTTGATGGTATTATCGGGTCACGTCCCTCCACCACGTCAGTCGACTGTCGACGTCGTCAGGGTCCACTCCACCATGAAAGTGGAACTACTGCTGCTGCTGATCTCCCTACTCCAGCACCGCCTGTCACTACTCCTGCTCAGTCTCGGTTTTACTCCGATCGCCTCCAGCGCTTTGAGGAGTTACTGTTTCAATACCTCGCCTCCACCAACTCTTCGACATATCACAGTCTCTCTGCCACTCTGGGTACTACTGCTCCATGGATCTTCGACTCGGGTGCCTCCTGCTACATTACCTCCGATCGTTTTGTACTCATGGACTGTAGCTCTACTCCCATCCACCTGGGGATCCATACTGCTGACGGGACTCGTGTACCCATTTCGCAGTGTGGTCCATCACCCCTATCTCCGATTCCACTGGTCGCCTAACCTTACCTCGTGTTCACCTCGCTCCCCGTTTAAATATTAACTTAATTTCTGTTAGTTCTCTTTGTGACTCAGGCCTGATCGTTATATTTACTTCTTCTTCTTGTTCTGTACAGGATCCGCGGATGGGTCAGAGAGTTGGGCTGGGTCGTAGAGTAGGGGGACTCTATCAGTTGCATCACCTTCAGGTTTCTACTTCCACTCCGTTAGCTCTGTCTGTTACCACTGATGTCGATTTGTGGCACAGAAGGTTAGGTCACATTTCCAGTGATGGACTCCATAGCATTTTTCGCTCTGGCGCTTTGGGTCGGGTGTCCTTCTCCCCTCTCTTTGTCTGCACTGGGTGTCAATTAGCAAAGCACCTTGCTCTTCCTTTTTCTACTATTGTTTTCCGTTCCAGCGTCCCTTTTGATCTTGTACACTCTGACGTGTGGGGATCTGCTCCAGTTGCCTCCTTTATTTTTTTTTTGTATTATGTGAGCTTCATAGATGATTACTCCCGCTGCACCTAGGTCTATCCATGCATCGCCGCTCTGAGATTCCCCATATTTACAGGACCTTTACTACTATGCTTCACACCCAGTGTCGTCGGCGCATTAAGACTTTTCGGTCTGACTGTGCCCAGGAGTATCTCTCCTCTGAGATGCATGAGATCCTTCAGACTCATGGCATTTTTCACTAACACTCGTATCCCCATACCCATGAACAAAACGGAGTCGCCGAACACAAACATCTCCATATCCTCGAGACAGCACGAGCTCTACTTCTGTCTGCTTCTGTTCCATATTCCTACTGGGCTGAAGATGTCCTGACTGCTGTTCACCTCATCAACATCACTCCGTCCTCCTCCCTCTTTGATGTTTCCCCATATAAGTGGCTTTACTCCACATCTCTTGACTACACTCTTCTTTGTACCTTTGGGTGCACGTGTTTCGTCCTCCTCTCTCCCCATGAGCGCACCAAACACTCTGCTAGGTCTGTTAAGTGTGTTCACTTAGGACTCTGTCGGGAGCACAAGGGATATCGGTGCTACGATCCCTTGGCTCGTCGAATCCGTGTCTCTCGTAACGTCTCCTTTGTAGAGGATGTCTCGTACTTTTCCACTGAGTCCTGGGATCTTCTCTCTCCACTTACGACATCCTCTACGCCGTCACCCCCTCTCACCATCCCCTTCCTACCTCTGTATCTTGCTTCCATACCTACCTTCCCGGTTGAGCCTCCTCTACCTTCCTCACCTCCTCTGTCTCTACCACCTCCACCTCTACTTCTCCCGTCTCCACCACCTCCCCGGCCACCTCCCCCTCCTCCTCCGCCATCACCTCCACCACTACCACCTGTCATACATTTCAACATTCGTCGCTCCACATTCCTCCCACCGAGACTGTCTCCACTGGTAGTACTTTGCATACAACCGCTCCCACCTCTTCGGTAGTAGATCCTGGTTCATTTCTGCACTACCCTTTGTGCGAACATCACCCTCCTGATAGATATGACTACTCCCCTGACAGGTTTGATTACTCTGCTTTTACCCCTGCCTCTTCTAACATCACTGGACACTCTACTGTTGCTTCCTACTCTCCATTCTATCAGGCCATTCTCACTGCTCTCCACTCCTATCGAGAGCCCCAATTGCACCGTAAGGCAGTTTTGAACCCAGAGTGGCGACATACCATGACAGCGGAGCTTGAGGCATTTCAGCGGACACAGACGTGTAACTTGGTTCCTTGTTCCTCTAGCGTGGTACCTGTCAGCTGCTAATGGATTTTCAAGGTCAAGACTCGACCTGATGGTTCCATTGAGTGGCACAAGATCTACCTCATTGCTCGTGGCTTCTCCCAGAAGTATGGGATTGACTATGAGGAGACTTTTACTCCAGTTGCTCGGATGACTACTGTACGCACCCTCTTAGCTGTGGCAGCTGCTCGAGGGTGGCCTCTCCATCAGATGGATGTCACTAATGCGTTCCTTCATGATGACCTCTCCGAGGAGGTATATATGGCTCCTCCACCGGGAGTTCCTGTTCCTCCAGGGCACGTTTATCGCCTGTGCCGGGCTATCTATGGGCTCAAACAGGCCCCTCGTACTTGGTTTGAGCACTTTCGCAGTACAGTTCTTGCCACTGGGTTTGTAGAGCGACATTCTGACTATACCATGTTCACCCGCTCCTCTAGTCAGGGTTTTGCTATTTTGCTACTATATGTAGATGATATGATCATCACTAGAGATGACAGTGCGACCATATCATCCCTTCAGCATTACCTTCAGAGTCAGTTTAAAATGAAAGATCTGGGTCCTCTTCGGTACTTCCTTGGTCTTAAGATTGCCCGCTTGACCCGTGGTTTGTTAGTATCCTAGCAGAAGTATATTTCCAATATTCTTACCGATGCTGATCTCACTGACTCTTGCACTACTGACACACCCATGGAGCTCAACTTCAAGCTCCTACCTATAGATGGTGAGCCTCTCCAGGATGTCTCCAGATATCAGAGATTGGTTGGTATGCTAGTCTATCTCACTATGACTAGACCTGACATTACTCATGCTGTTGGCATTGTCAGTCAGTTTGTTCAGGCTCCCTGATCTGTTCACTATGCCGCAGTATTCAGGATCATTTACTGTCTCCGGGGCACCATCACTCGTTCTTTGCTTCTCCCCTCACCTCTACTCTAGTTCTGCGCGCCTACTCCGATGCAGACTAGACAGGATATATTGCTACTCGCTGTTCTACCACCGGATACTGTGTGTTCCTTGGTGACTCCCTTATTTTTTGGCGCAGTAAGAAACAGGAGTCTGTTGCATGCTCCAGCACCATAGCCGAATACAAGGCTATAGCGTCCACCACTGCAGAGATTGTCTGGCTTTGTCGCCTTCTACTTGACCTGGGAGTTATGATCTCCGAGCCCATACCCCTATTCTGTGACAACCGGAGTGCTATTCAGATTGCTAGCAACTTGGTTTTTTATGAGCGGACAAAACATATAGAGGTTGACTGTCACAATGTTCGCCAGGAGTTCATTCCCCACACCATCTCCTTGCCATTCATTCATTCGATGGAGCAGACTGCTGATTTTCTCATGAAGGCTCTTACAGTTGCTCGCTTCAGGCATTTTGTCAGCAAACTCACGGTATATAATCTACCGTGAGTTTGAGGGGGAGTGTTAATGTATAGAGATGGATCGGGTTTTATATATAGTCGGGTCGGGTTCATGTGCTATTGATGTCCATATATATTGGGCATTAGTCCCTCAATAGAGATAACTCCATTCTCTCCAAACCCTAGCCGTCATCTCCTAACACGAACAAAGTTGTGGGTTATGGCAGGATGACCCTTTATCCCCATATCTATTCCTTTGGTGGATCAAATCATACATTGGGAGCTTGATCAGAGGGTTAGTGCTGGAGCTACTGAAGGCTTTTCTACGGTACGCAATCTGCCGCCAGTGGTTTCGATTGCTTATGTCGACAATTTCCCATTCTATACAAGGGCTTCTTTGCTTGATGTGAGGGGTTTAAGGGCGACTTTGGAAAATAAAACTGGTAGCATATGTTTTCAAGTAAATCCCGATAAGTCAAGTGTCAAATTCTTTTTTTTTTAGAGGTAAAAATATTTATTATAAAAGTAAAACGGAATTACGGATCAAGGCTATACTCTGAATGAGCAAGCAGAACAAAGCCCAAAAGCACCTATAAAACAAAACAAGGGATATCGGCGCTACGATCCCTTGGCTCGCCGGATCCGTGTCTCTCGTCACGTCTCCTTTGTAGAGGATGTCTCGTACTTTTCCACTGAGTCCTGGGATCTTCTCTCATCACCTACGTCATCCTCTACGCCGTCACCCCCTTTCACCATCCCCTTCCTACCTCCGTATCTTGCTACCGCGCCCACCTTCCCGGTTGAGCCTTCTCTACCTTCCTTACCTCCTTTGTCACTACCACCTCCACCTCCACTTCCCCCATCTCCACCACCTCCCCCGCCACCTCCCCCTCCTCCTCCCCCGTCACCTCCACCACTACCACCTGTCACACATTTCTACGTTCGTTTCTCTACAGTTCCTCCCACTGGGACTGTCTCCACTGATACTACTTTGCACACAGCTGCTCCCACCTTTTCGGTAGTGGATCCTGGTTCTGTTCGGCGCTACCCTTTGGGCGAACATCACCCTCCTGACAGATATGACTACTTCCATTACAGGTTTGGTTACTTTGCTTTTACCCCTGCATCTTCGAACATCACTAGACACTCTACTGTTGCTTCCTACGCTCCGTCCTATCAGGCCTTTCTCACTGCTCTCCACTCCTATCAGGAGCCCCAGTCGTACCGTGAGGCAGTTTTGCACCCAGAGTGGCGGCATACCATGACTGTAGAGCTTGAGGCATTTCAGCAGACACAGACGTGGGACTTGGTTCCTTGTCCCTCTAGTGTGGTGCCTGTCAGCTGCAAATGGATCTTCAAGGTCAAGACTCGATCTGATGGTTCCATTGAGCGGTACAAGATCTGCCTTATTGCTCGTGGTTTCTCCCAGGAGTATGGGATTGACTACGAGGAGACTTTTACTCCAGTTGCTCGGATGACTACTGTGCACACCCTCTTAGCTGTGGCAGCTGCTCGAGGGTGGTCTCTCCATCAGATGGATGTCACTAATGCATTCCTTCACGATGACCTCTCCGAGGAGGTATATATGGCTCCTCCATCGGGAGTTCCTGTTCCTCCAGGGCTATCTATGGACTCAGACAGGCCCCTCGTGCCTGGTTTGAGCACTTTCGCAGTTCAGTTCTTGCCACTGGGTTTGTAGAGCGATATTCTGACTATGCCATGTTCACCAGCTCCTCCAGTCAGGGTCTTGCTATTTTGCTACTGTATGTGGACGATATGATCATTACTAGGGATGACAGTGGCACCATAGCATCCCTTCAGTATTACCTTCAGAGTCAGTTTGAGATGAAAGATCTGGGCCCTCTTCGGTACTTCCTTGGTCTTGAGATTGCTCGCTCGACCCGTGGTTTGTTAGTATCCCAGCAGAAGTATATTTCCATGATTCTTGCCGATGCTGATCTCATTGACTCTCACACTGCTGACACACCCATGGAGCTCAACTTAAAGCTCCTACCTATAGATGGTGAGCCTCTCCGGGACGTCTCCAGATATCAGAGATTGGTTGGTATGCTAGTCTATCTCACTTTGACTAGACCTGACATTACTCATGCTGTTGGCATTGTCAGTCAGTTTATTCATGCTCCCCGATCTGTTCACTATACCGCAGTACTCTGGATCATTTGCTATCTCCGGGGCACCATCACTCGTTCTTTGCTTCTCCCCTCATCTCTACTCTAGTTCTGCACGCCTACTCCGATGCAGACTAGGCAGGAGATGTTGCTACTTGCCGTTCTACCACCGGATACTGTGTGTTCCTTGGTGACTCCCTCATTTCTTAGCGCAGTAAGAAATAGGAGACTTTTGCACGCTCTAGCACCGAAGCCGAATACAAGGCTACAGCTTCCACCACTGCAGAGATTGTCTGGCATCGTCGCCTTCTCCTTGACCTGGGAGTTGTGATCTCCGAGCCCACAACCCGATTCTGTGACAACCGGAGTGCTATTCAGATTGCTAGTAATCCGGTTTTTCATGAGCGGACAAAACATATAGAGGTTGACTGTCACTATGTTCGCCAGGAGTTCATTCCCCACACCATCTTCTTGCCATTCAATCATTCGATATAGCAGACTGCTGATTTTCTCACGAAGGCTCTTATACTTGCTCGCTTCAGGCATTTTGTCAGTCAACTCACAGTATATGATCTACCGTGAGTTTGAAGGGGAGTGTTAATGTTTAGAGATGGATCGGGTTTTATGTGTAGTCAGGTCGGGTTCATGTGCTATTGATGTCCATATATATTGGGCATTAGTCCCTCAATAGAGATAACTCCATTCTCTCCAAACCCTAGCCGTCATCTTCTAACACGAACAAAGTTGTGGTTACGACAGGATGACCTTTTATCCCCATATCTATTCCTCTTGGTGGATCAAGTCATACATTGGGAGCTTGATCAGAGGGTCAGTGCTGGCGCTACTGAAGGCTTTTCTACGGTACGCAATCTGCCGCAAGTGGTTTCGATTGCTTATGTCGACGATTTCCCATTCTGTATAAGGGCTTCTTTGCTTGATGCGAGGGGTTTAAGGGCGACTTTGGGAAATAAAGCTGGTAGCATATGTTTTCAAGTAAATCCCGATAAGTCAAGTGTCAAATTCTTTTTTTTTAGAGGTAAAAATAATTATTATAAAAATAAAATGGAATTACGGATCAAGGCTATACTCTGAATGAGCAAGTATAACACAGCCCAAAGGTACCTACAAAGCTACACACACGCTCGACGTTTGAGCAACACAATGAAACCCCTGAAGAAGCCAAGATATCACATGTGAAATAGCTTCACTGGCTTACAATCAAACCAAGCTCATATGTGAGCAACTCATAGCAGGACTCACGCCAACCACTAGTGTGCCTCCAAGTCAGGTCATCTCCGCAGAACTCCGGCCTCCGCTACGCAAAGATCTAGCACTGTCTCCAGTAGGCCAACGACTTTTAATTCTCTTGCCTAGATTCTCTGCCACCAGATGCCTAGACAAATTAATATACTCCACCTCTTCAATGGGCTTCATCCCCAATACTGGACTGCCAAATCTGAAAAGAAACGATTGTCCTCCACATCAAAAACATAGGAAACCTTTTCATATTCATCATCACCATCGGATACCACTTCAACTTGGAGCTTCAAAACGATCGCTCTCGCTCGTTGAACCACAACGACAAATAGTGGCTCAACCACAAGGACAAACAACTTTCATTTTAGCATTTATCAGTTAGTAACCTTAGGCATTTTTGTGAAGAAAAATTAATACTTGGCTCCAACAATTGTTCTTTGGGAATGAAAATTAAAAGCAATTAATATCTGGTCGGGGGCTGCATAACCCTCCCTCCTCTAGGAAATTAAAAGCAACGTATGGAAATTAATGTAAGCATTAAGTTCATCATTTTGTAACCTCAGGCATTTTTGTGAATGAAGTAAAGTCTGATAATGACTCATGGATGCATGCAAAACCATTCAACACCCTTACACCACTCCGACTCCTATAAATCCAACCATAAAATCATCCCACCACTCACCCTACCATTGAGCACTAGAAGATCAACAAGCACCATCATGACCAAGGTACCGATGGCACGGATGGCCCTGATACTGGTCATCGCTGCGATGGCCGGGATGACGAAAGTCTCATGCACCACAGTATCACAAAAAGACTTGTCCCTCCTCCCCATACCTGGCCTATCCGATCCGGAGATCGGTAAGTGCTGGGAATCGATACTGGGGATTGAGGGCTGTCTACTCGACCTTTTGTCCTCTGTTGCCACCCTGCGGATCGATCTTGACCCCAAGTGCTGCAAGGTGATCGCGGGGATCGGAGACCACTGCTTCAAGGCCATCTTCTCCGCCTTCCCATTCACCCAAAACTTCCCACCCCTGCTCGAGTCCTTCTGCAGCGCCATCCCCGAGAAGACGACCCCACCTGCTCTCGTGCCTCCGCCTGCTGACCGATAGGTTTATTTGATATAGAAAGACGTAGTGTTTTTCTTGGTTTGATGAGAATAATTGAGACATAAGCATAGTAATGGATGTCATTAGTAGAAGGGAGAAGTCTACTCTTTGCTTAACTTGTTGTAACGCAGGGTAGCACTCAACAAATCTACTTTTCTTGGATGAGTTGAATTTGGATTTGTTATTTGCCCATAAAATTTCCAATTACCCCCAACATAAAATTTATTAAATATCGGATGTGTCCCATAAGCAATTTTTTTGTTTATTTTTTCTGTTTGATTTCTAGGTACCTTGTTGCCGCCATCGAAGCTCGTGCAGGTCGTTGCCTTCGGTGGTTCCCATGCCGTCCACCACCAGCTTTTCGTCCTTCCCTCTCCATTCTCCTCCTTCCCTCTCCTCCTTTCTCCCCCTCCTCTTCCTTCCTCTACATCATCCTTAATTTCTTCTACTAAAGTTTTCCTCTTCCAAGATGCCTGTCCACCAACTTGATTTCTCCTCTTCCTTGAGAAGGAGAAACAAGGATATAGCGAGGGTTTTAACCGGGAATGAGGAGGAGGTGGCAGAAGGAGCTAGGGTAAGGGGAAGGAGGGGGATGGAGGACGAAGAGGAAGAAGGAGGAGTTGGTGAAGAGGGTTGCATGGGATTGGTGGAAGTAACGACGATGACCTGCATGGGCTCCCGAGGGAAGGAAGTGATAGGGGGATAGGAGGATTGTGGTTTGCACTTATTCACAAGGTGCATCCATTAATTTACTTTCAAAAAGAATCTTGAAGCGATCCTACCATGATCGCTGAAATAGACAATCTATCAACTCATTATGAGTCACCTCGGAAAATTCTTGATCAAATCCTCTGTCTTTCCTGAAAACTCTGAAAATGATAGAATTTTATAGAGGAATATACTCTCTAATCTTTTGAGGGAATATAACTGAATATACCGATACAGAATCCTACTTTTTAAAAATATGGGAGTATTTAAGAACACACTACGGAGCGAGAGGAATTGTATCGAATCCTTCACCAAGGCCATGGATTGTATGTCTTACCAACTGAACTTATGACAAAACTTCTCATCAATGGTGAGGCTAGCCCGCCCCGGCTGGGGTTTATGACCCGAGTGGGGTTTCATCCTCAATGGTGCCATTGGATAATGCAATGCCGTTCAACTATTACGACAAAAATACTAATCCATGGAGAGGCTATTTGCTGTTTCGAACAAAGTTGTGGGTTACGGCAGGATGATCCTTTATCCCCATATCTATTCCTTTTGGTGGATCAAGTCATACATTGGGAGCTTGATGAGAGGGTTAGTGCTGGAGCTACTGAACGCTTTTCTATGGTACGCAATCTGCCGCCAGTGGTTTCGATTGCTTATGCTGACGATTTCCCATTCTGTACTAGGGCTTCTTTGCTTGATGCGAGGGGTTTAAGGGTGACTTTGGGAAGTAAAGCTAGTAGCACATGTTTTCAAGTAAATCTCGATACGTCAAGTGTCAAATTGTTTTTATTTTAGAGGTAAAAATATTTATTATAAATATAAAATGGAATTACAGATCAAGGCTATACTCTGAACAAGCAAGCAGAACAACGCCCAAAGGCACCTACAAAACTACACACACGCTCGCCATTTGAGCAACACAACCAAACCCCTGAAGTAAGCCAAGATATGACATGTGAAATAACTTCATTGGCTTACAATCAAACCATGCTCATCTGTAAGCAACTCATAGCAAGACTCACTGCAACCACTAGCACTGTATCCAGTAGGCCAACGACTTTTAATTCTCTTGCCTAGATTCTCTGCCACCATATGTCTAGACAAATTAATATACTCCACCCTCTTCAATGGGCTCCATCCTCAATACTGGATTGCCAAATCTGAAAAGAAACGACTGTCCTCCACATCAAAAACATAGGAAACCTCTTCATATTCATTATCACCGTCGAATACCACTTCAGCTTGGAGCTTCGAAACGATTGCCCTCGCTTGCTGAACAACATCGGCAGGGAACCCAATGAAGTTCTTCTCCAATATATGGAGGCCTACCCAATTCATAGAATCGGTTTTGTCAACTTCACTGGATTCATCCTCTACATCCATTGTAGTTGCCACCACATTTGCCACTATCGCCCTCTCCTCAACCATGGCTACAACAACACTAGACCCAGCCTTAGACATAGATGCCACCTCAAGTAACACTGGATCTGGTGCTGCCACAATCCTACGTAACACTGGACTATCTGCAGCAGCTTCCTCTTGTAACACTGGACTGGGGTCAGCCACAACCTTGCGTAATACTGGACTGGGACCCATGTCTGTCCCTAGAAGTGGGTTGGAGAATGCATCAGCCCCAACCTTTGCAACTATCGAACTGTGCGCCACCTTATCATGTACCAAAGTATTGGTCAAATTCTCAAATTGTATGAGCATGAGAGAGCGAGCTGGGCTGGTCAAGGCTCTTCAAATGAGGGATGTGATTGAACCATAGATGCATTTGGGGGTACCAGTCAATGAGGCACATATTCATGTATCGGCTTATCAGTTTATTGTAGGTCGCCGTGAGAAGAGATTGGCTGGCTAGAAGAGACGCATGATGTCTTAGGAGGGGCGGTTGGTGTTGCTACAGGCCATGCTCGCGGCAATTCCTGTCCACTAACTGATAAGCGGGGGTTATTTCTTTAGGATCTTGCATAGGCTGGAAAAAGTTTGTTGGTGATTCATGTCCACTGAAAAGTTTGCTATCAATAATCATTTACATGAAACTAGAGGATTAACGGATTAAATATAAGAAATAGAGATGAACTCAACATTGAGGAGGGGGAAATTCAGGAGCTTTATGTTTCTTGGGATTGATTAGCATTTTTTTTTTTTTTTTTGAGAATTCCTCGGAGAGAGGGGGGGTGATGCGGACATCAGTACTGAGTCGCGCCCGTGGCGGATGTACCAGCGGAGGAGGCGCCAGCTTAATTTGTGGATGTGATCAGTGTTATATTTGTCTTTAATTTTTTTGGCATTTGTGTTTAGTCCCACCTCGCCGTTTGGCCGTGTGGACCAGTCGTTGTAAGCCTATATAAAGACCCCCCCTGTCTTCTCATGTTGGTACTGAATAATGAATAAAAAAATTGTTCCCTCCACACTTGTGTTGAGAGAGCCAAGGTGAGGTGTGTGAAACCCAAACCTAACCCTAGGTGTGTGAAACCCTAGGCCCCATCAAACCCTAGTGGGACCCCCCCCCCATTCCTCCATTCTCCCCCTCTTTCCCATTCCTGCCCCCAAGCCCTGACGACCCCTTCCCCTCCTCTCCCCTCCCGCGTCCATCCCCGACCTCCCCTCTCTCGCACCCAGGCCCGAAACCACCCTCTCCCTTCCCTCCCTATGCTGCAACCCCGCGCCCGCGCTGCCCTCCCTCCCGTGCCCTGCCGACCCGCGCCACGCCCACCCCCGCGCCCGTGCTCGGCCCCGCAGCCGCCTGGCGGCCCCGCGTCACCAGTCGGCCCCTGCCTCCGCGCCTACCCGCGGCCAACCCCACCTCCTCCTTACCCCCTCCTCCTCCCCGCACCGTCACCAGCCCCGGCGACGCCCCTCCCCCTTCCTGTCCTGCTCTGCTGCGACCCCACCCCACCCCATTCCCCTCCCCCATTCCACTGAAACCCAACCCAACCCCAACCCAGACCCGTCCCGACCTAACCCAACCCGACCCCAACCCCAGACCCATTCTGACCTAACCCGACCCGACCCAATACCCTACCCTACCAACCTATCCAAGCCATCCCCTATCCACCCTCCTCTCAACCCCGGCATGTTCACATGGCGGACCCAGACGTGGACCATGGACTGATCAAAGACGAAGACGGGTACCTCGACATCAACTCCCCCTTCCTCGACTTTCAATTTTCAGAAAGAGAGAGCGTGGAGGAGTGCGTGGAACGCATTACCTACACCGTGGTTTGTGATGCTGAGGCCCGCCTCGGCATCAGCGAGTGGCATCGTCACTGGCACCTTGATGCACCGGTACATCGGAACATCGTTTGCCTCCACCTGCTCGCAAACCCTCCTCCGGTGACGATCGAAGCCCCGGAAGCCCCAGCACCCCCATCGCCTCGCCCGGAGGTCCTCCAGACTCCAGAGGACGTTCTTGCGCCATCATCACCTCCTTAGTAAGTTCTCTCCTACTCGATCAGGTACTATCGTGTTTCACCAATTGAATCACTAGTATATTATCAACTGTTTATCGCTGCCCACTGTCGAGAGTTTGTGTGTCCTTTTCCTGCCTGTTAATCTACTAGTATTTGATATTGCGGGGCGGACCTGTGCCTGGTAATTTAGGCATTAATTATTTCATTTCTTGATATGGGATAAAGCTATAGGGTGCTAGTAGTAGCTTGTTAAACCCATCATTCCTGTGATTGTCTGAACACCAGTTCCTGTCTGATATTGTTAATTTAATGTGAACATTGCTGGTACAAATGATTTGCTGATTCCCTGTTCACCTACATCGTATTGCATCATTTTTGGTATCAGAGCATGGTTGTTAGATAGGAACCCTGCATTTATTGTATGTTATCATTTCAGTTGCATCAATTGTCGTCGTGTGTGCATGCCAACCCGTAGAGGTAGGCCATAACTTTTAGGGGAGTCTCGTGAGTTTGACAGTTTCAACATGGATCCCGATGCCCTAGCTAGGACACTTACAGAGTTAGCTCAGGAGATTGCCACAACGAACCAAAATTTCGCAGCTTACCAGCTCGATACCAATGCTCGTTTTGACCGTCTGGACCAAGTTCCACCTCGAACTCCCCCACCCCTGGACCATCAAGATTTTCGACCACCTTGGCAAAATAATCAAGATCCGGATGAACAATACCTCCGGAGCATCAGGCTAGAAGTGCCATCCTTCGATGGTCAGCATGATCCCCAATTTTTTCTAGATTGGCTCCAATCCATGGACCAGTATTTTGCTTGGTACCCATTAACGGAACCCCGGAAGGTCCGATTTGCTGCGATGAAACTCAGTGGTCCTGCCAGTCAATATTGGACTAATGTCGAAGCCTTGAGAGTGGCCCGAACCCAAGACCCCATCGATACTTGGGTAGCCATGAAGAACGAATTGAAGGGGAAATACGTGCCACCCTCCTATCAGGCGCGCCTCCTGGATCAGTGGCACCAATTCACTCAAGGCAACAAGTCAGCAAGGGACTACGTCACCAAGTTTGACAAGTTCTTGACCCGCTGCAATGTTCTAGGGACTAAGACCCCTGTTCAAGTTTTGTCCCGTTTTCGGTCAGGTCTAAGAGAGGACCTGAGGAACGAGCTTCTTGCTCGAGATGTTACGGAATTAGAGAGGGCCTGCACTTTAGTGCAAGATCTCGATAGCATTAGGTCCACCCACTCTCATCGGGGCCAAGATTCCCGAAGTAATGCCCTCGATCCTCTTCCAGCAATTACCCCAGTCGGCCCTACCCCAACCAATCTCAACAACGAGCCGACTCCACCAACCGAAGCAATGAGAAGGACAACCGTGGCAAGGGCCCTGAGAGGGATTTCTCCAAAGTCAGCCCCCTCATCAAGTGCTACAAGTGCCAGGGTTATGGACACGTGGCTGCGAATTGCCCTAGCCCTGTCAAAATCAACATCATTGATGGCACACCTGTTGAGGCACTAGAGTCAGAGGTGGACGGTTTCGTGTACCAAGCCGACGAAGACGAGGGAGACTTCGATGAAGATGATAGTAACCCCACGCTAGCTTGCCTTAGGTATGCGTCGCCCATCAAATTGTCGGTTGTAAGGTGCGCTTTGTCCCAGCCGAAAGAGCAAGATGACTGGAGGCGTACCAATATCTTTCACACCTTCACTAGGATTAGGGATAAGAAATGTAAGGTGATCATCGACAGTGGAAGTTGCGTTAACGCAGTTTTGTCTGCCGTGATCTCCAAGACTGGGTTGAAGGCAGTTCCCCATCCCCGACCATACCAAGTCTCCTGGATCAACTCTAAGGCAATGGAGGTCAAGCAAAGATGTTTGGTCCCCATAAACTTCAATGCATACCAGGAGAAGATCTGGTGTGATGTCTTGACTATGGATGTGGGTCAAGTTATACTAGGACGGCCGTGGCTTTTCAATAATGATGTTCTCATCTATGGCCGATATAACATGTGCATATTTGAACATGAAGGCAAGAAAATTAAACTTTTACCCTCTCAACCCAAGAGTAATCAGCCTGCGCAACAGCCCACCTCCACAAAGAAAACCAGCAACGTCAGTTATATCGGTGCCAAAGAATTGAGCATCGAGATGGAAAAAGAAACTCTTGTCATGATCCTTGCAGCCCGAGAAGTTCCTAAAGAGTCCACCCAAGTTATTCCCCTAGAGATTGCTCCAGTGCTGAAAGAGTTCGCCGATGTCTTCCTTGAGGACCTCCCAGACCAACTGCCTCCGATGCATGACATACAACACGCCATCGACTTGGTTCCTGGAGCCAGCCTCCCCAACTTGCCTCACTACCGGATGAACCCTACGGAGCATACCGAGCTGAAACGACAAGTTGATGAATTATTGAGGAAGGTTTTCATCAAAGAAAGCATGAGTCCTTGCGCGGTTCCAGCTCTGCTGACGCCCAAGAAGGATGGCACCTGGCGTATGTGCGTGGATAGCCGTGCCATCAACAAGATAACGGTCAAATACCGTTTCCCTATCCCTCGCCTGGATGATCTGTTAGACCTGATATCTGGAGCCACAATCTTCTCCAAAGTTGATCTGAAGAGTGGTTACCACCAAATTCGCATCCGTCCTGGGGATGAGTGGAAGACGGCGTTTAAGACCAAGGATGGATTGTACGAGTGGATGGTTATGTCGTTCGGACTGACCAATGCGCCTAGCACTTTCATGAGAGTCATGACACAAGTACTCCGCCCTTTTATGGGAAAATTTCTTGTGGTGTACTTCGATGACATACTCATTTATAGCCAATCTTAGGCGCAACATTTGGACCACCTTTGGCAATTCTGCACCGTGCTAAGGAAGGAAGAGCTGTTCACCAATCCTAAGAAGTGCACTTTTCTTGCCACCGAAGTCCACTTCCTCGGTTTTGTTGTTTCTGTCAACGGGGTTTCTGCCGACCCGGAAAAGGTCCGCGCAATTGAAGAATGGCCTGAACCCAAGAACATCCGGGATGTCCGAAGATTCCACAGTCTCGCCATCTTTTACAGGAGGTTCATCAAGGGTTTCAGTACCATTACGGCCCCAATCACAAACTGTCTAAAGAAAAGCGAGTTTGAGTGGACGAGTGCTGCCACTAGGGCTTTTTTGGAAATTAAGAAGCGAATGGTTGAGGCACCTATGATGCGCCTCCCAGATTTTACCAAAGTCTTTGAAGTGGCCTGTGACGCATCCGGAATCGGCATTGGAGGTGTCCTCTCCCAAGAAGGTCATCCTGTTGCTTATTTCAGTGAGAAGCTGAATGAAACTCGCCAGCGATACTCCACTTACGATAAGGAATTATATACGGTAATCCAGTTGCTTCGCCACTGTCGGCACTATCTACTCCCGCAAGAATTCGTTATCTATTCTGACCATGAGGCCCTGCAGTATATCTACTCACAGAAGAAACTTAACGCACGGCATGGTCGCTGGGTCGAGTTCCTCCAGGACTACACCTTCACCCTACGTCATAAGGCGGGAGTAGAAAACAAGGCGGCCGACGTACTCAATCGTCGCATGCTCGTTCTGTCTAAACTAACCACTGCGGTCGAGGGTTTTGAAAGGCTAAGGGCTGAGTACGAGTCTTGTCTCGATTTCGGCAAAGTCTATGTTGCACTAGTAGACGGGACAGTTCAAGAAATAGACGGGTACCTCATGCAAAACGGGTACCTCTTCCGTGGCCGTCGGCTGTGCATCCCTTGAATATCCCTTCGTGAATTCCTTATTTGGGAGCTTCATGCGGGTGGTCTCGCTGGCCATTTTGGCGTTAACAAGACCATCGAGGCCATTGAGTATCAATTTTATTGGCCGAGCCTGAAGCGTGATGTCGCCAGACATGTGGGTAGGTGTCATACTTGTCAACCGGCCAAGCAGAGAAAACAGAACACTGGCTTGTACACCCCTTTCCCAGTTCCTAACTGTCCCTAGCAGGACATTAGTATGGACTTCGTACTCGACCTCCTAAAAACACTACGAAAACATGACTCGGTCTTGGTGGTGGTAGACCGATTCTCTAAGATGGCTCACTTCCTCCCGTGCCCTAAAACTTCTGATGCCTCCCGCGTCGCAAAAATCTTCTTCAATGGCGTCGTGAGGTTACATGGGTTACCCAAAACCATCGTGTCGGATCCAGATGTCAAGTTTACCAATTTCTTCTGGAAGACTCTCTAGCATAAGCTAGGGACAAAGCTTCAATTCTCCACGGCATTTCACCCCCAAACCGACGGTCAAACTGAGGTAGTCAATCGAAGCTTGGGGAATCGTCTGCGAACATTAGTGGGTGAACACATTGGGAGTTGGGATCTGAAACTGTCAATAGCCGAGTTTGCATATAATACGTCTGTCAATAGAACCATCGGTATGAGTCCTCATGAAGTCGTGCATGGGTTTAAACCTAGGCAGCCAGTCGATCTTATTCCCATGTCTGAGTATCATAGAATTTCTGAGTCGGCATCTGCTTTTGCATCTCATGTGCATGATTTACATAAGGAAATCAGTAAAAAAATTGATTAGAGCAATGCGAGCTATAAATTAAGGGCCGATGCCCGGAAGCGAGTTCAGACCTTCAGTGTGGGAGATTATGTGATGGTCCGGATTCGTCCGAAACGGTTTCCTTCGTGAACCGTTAAGAAACTACATGCGCACAGTGCAGGTCCTTTTAGGGTTCTAAAGAAATTAAATGATAATGCTTACGTTATTGAATTACCTGAGGGTTTTGGCATCAGTCCCACCTTCAATATTGAAGACCTGGTGGCTTATAAAGGCCCAGATTTTAACCCTAGAAACCCACTATTAGATGAGCCTGCCCTGGACTTAACCCCTAAGTGTCCCCCCTACCCTCACTCCCAGAAATATCCCAACCATATACAGCGAAGAGCATTGATAAGATTCTAGATGATGAGATTGTATCTGGAAGAGACGGTGGAACCCGGCGGTACTTAGTTCACTGGAAAGGGAGTCCTTTGTCTGAGGACACGTGGATCGAGCGTCAGGACCTTCGACAGCTGAATCCAGAATTAATGGAGCTATATGAGAGCCGCCCAGAGCCTTACTCGACGGAGTCGAGTTCTCTCCCACCCCGGGAGGATGATGCGGACATTAGTACTGAGTCGCGCCCGTGGCGGGTGTACCAGCGCAGGAGGCGCCAGCTTAGTTTGTGGATGTGATCAGTGTTATGTTTGTCTTTAATTTTTCTAGCATTTATGTTTAGTCCCACCTCGCCGTTTGGCCATGTGAACCAGTCATTGTAAGCCTATATAAATGCCCCCCTGTCTTCTCATGTTGGTACTGAATAATGAATAAAAAAATTGTTCCCTCCACACTTGTGTTCAGAGAGCCAAGGTGAGGTGTGTGAAACCCAAACCTAACCCTAGGTGTGTGAAACCCTAGGCCCCATCTAGAGGTGTGAAACCCTAGTGGGACCCCCCTATTCCTCCATTCTCCCCCTCTTTCCTGTTCCTTCCCCAAGCCCTGCCGACCCCTTCCCCTCCTCTCCCCTCCCGCGTCCATCCCCGACCTTCCCTCTCTCGCACCTAGGCCTGAAACTCCCCCTCTCCCTTCCCTCCTTGTGCTGCAACCCCACGCCCGCGCAGCCCTCCCTCCCGTGCCCTGCCGACCCGCACCGCGCCCACCCCCGCGCCCGTGCTCGGCCCCGCATCACCAGCCGCCCCCTGCCTCCGTGCCGACCCGCGACCAACCCCACCTCCTCCTTACCCCCTCCTCCTCCCCGCACCGTCACCAGCCCCGGCGACGCCCCTCCCCCTTTCTGTCCTGCTCTGCTGCGACCCCGCCCCACCCCATTCCCCTCCCCCGTTCCACTGAAACCCAACCCGACCCCAACCCAGACCCGTCCCGACCTAACCCAACCCAACCCCAACCCCAGACCCATTCCGACCTAGCCCGACCCGACCCAATACCCTACCCTACCAACCTATCCAAGCCATCCCCTATCCACCCTCCTCTCAACCCTGGCATGTTCACATGGCGGACCCAGACGTGGACCATGGACTGATCGAAGACGAAGACGGGTACCTCGACATCAACTCCCCCTTCCTCGACTTTCAATTTTCAGAAGGAGAGAGCGTGGAGGAGTACGTGGAACGTATTACCTACATCGTGGTTTGTGACGCTGACGCTCGCCTCGGCATCAGCGAGTGGCATCGTCGCTGGCACCCTGACGCACCGGTACATCGAAACATCGTTTGCCTCCACCTGCTCGAAAACCCTCCTCCGGTGACGATCGAAGCCCCGGAAGCCCCAACACCCCCATCGCCTCCCCCGGAGGTCCTGCAGACTCTAGAGGACGTTCCTGCGCCATCATCACCTCCTCAGTAAGTTCTCTCCTACTCGATCAGGTACTTTCGTGTTTCACTAATTGAA
Source organism: Chamaelirium japonicum (assembly GCA_947650365.1). Taxonomy (NCBI): domain Eukaryota; kingdom Viridiplantae; phylum Streptophyta; class Magnoliopsida; order Liliales; family Melanthiaceae; genus Chamaelirium; species Chamaelirium japonicum. The sequence goes on along the minus strand of OX393555.1, from coordinate 47,350,100 downwards.
TCTCTAGTATATTATCAACTATTCATCGCTGCCCACTGTCGAGAGTTTGTGTGTCCTTTTCCTACCTGTAAATCTACTAGTATTTGATATTGCGGGGTTGACCTGTGCCTGGTAATTTAGGCATTAATTATTTCATTTCTTGATACGAGATAAAGCTGTAGGGTGCTAGTAGTACCTTGTTAAACCCATCATTCCTGCGATTGTCTGAACACCGGTTCCTGTCTGATATTGTTAATTTAATGTGAACATTGCTTATACAAATGATTTGCTGATTCTCTGTTCACCTGCATCGTATTGCATCAGGGGGTTAGGCATTAACCCCAACCTGTAGATTAATAAAAGAGCGATATAAGAGGCCGATCGATCAATCGGCTACATTGTCATCTAAAACAATTTCATGCGAGCTTTTGGTCATCTAATCAATGTTAGAAAATTAAGCATCATAAGATCTAGCTTGTGATCATATAGTTTTAATCAAACTAATCTAATCATTTTCATCTAAATCATTAATGAATTGTTTTATATACTTAAAAAATCTAAAAATATTGTCTTTTTTTTTTTGAGAAATCCCTTTTATATTTTTTTTTTGGAAAATCTAAAAATATTGTATTAAAGCCAACAAGAGGATGCCTTTCTCGCCACTATCTCTCCAACTCCTATAAATCCAACCACAAAATCATCCCACCACCCTACCACTCCCCTACCCTTGAGCAACAGAAGATCAACCAGAATGATCATGACCAAGGGACCGATGGCACGGATGGGCCTGATACTGGTCATCACTGCGATGGCCGGGATGACGAGAGTCTGCCTACTCGACCTTCTCACTTCCTTTGCCACCCTGCGGATCAATCTTGACCCCAAGTGCTTCATGGTCATCGCGGGGATCGGAGACCACTGCTTCGAGGCCATCTTCTACGCCTTCCCATTCGCCCTGAACTTCCCTCCCCTGCTGAAGTCCTTCTATAACGCCATCCCCGAGAAGACGACCCCACCTGCGCTCGTGAAATGCTATGTCGACGACCTTGTCGTGAAATCTAAGAAGTCGGCACATCTGCAAGATCTCGAGCTAATCTTCAAACGGCTTCGAAGGTATCAACTCCGCATGAATCCACTCAAGTGCGCATTCGGAGTCTCCTCAGGCAAATTCCTCGGCTTCGTCGTCCGATATCGAGGTATTGAGATAGATCAATCCAAAATTGATGCTATCGTCAATATTCCCCCACCAAGAACAGTGCGAGACCTCAGAGGCCTCCAAGGCCACTTGGCATACATCCGTAGATTCATCGCCAACCTAGCTGGGAAATGCCACCCGTTTAGTTGCCTCATGAAGAAAGGAGCACCGTTCAAATGGGATGACGCTTGCCAAGAAGCACTCCAAAGCATCAAAACCTATCTGCTGAAGCCACCGGTTCTATCAGCACCAGTTCAAGGAAGACCATTAATTCTCTATATTAGTGCTCAAGAGCAGTCCTTGGGGGCACTCCTGGCTCAAAATAATGAAGTAGGCAAGGAGACGGCATGCTACTACTTGAGTCGCACCCTCGTCGGCGCAGAGCTAAATTACTCCCCGATCGAGAAGGTTTGCTTGGCACTCATCTTCGCCACAAAAAAGCTGTGGCACTATATGCTGGCGCACACCGTCAGGCTCGTCTCGAAGGCCGACCCCCTCAAATACATCATGTCAAGACCAGTGCTCTCCGGACAGCTGGCAAAGTGGGCACTGCTTCTCCTCGAGTTTGATATCACCTTCGTGCCACAGAAAGCAGTTAAGGGACAAGCTCTTGCGAACTTCCTCGCAGAATATCCCCTCCCGACGGAATGGGAGTTATCAGAGGATCTCCCCGACGAAGAAGTATTCTCCATCAACATCGCCCCATCCTGGAAAATATTTTTCGACGGCGCAGCGAGACAGGACATAGCGGGAGCCGGAGTTATCTTCGTCACTCCGGACAACGAAATACTCCCCTTCTCCTTCCTACTGTCGGAAGCATGTTCCAACAATGTGGCAGAATACCAAGCTCTACTCATCGGTCTCGAGCTGGCCAACGAAATGAAGCTTCAAGGACTAGAGATTTTCGGTGACTCTCAACTCGTTATCCAGCAAGTCTTGGGGGTATACGAAGTCAACAAAGAGGACCTGGTACCGTTGCATGCGCAAGCGGTGGAGCTCCTCGGCAAACTCAAGGCTGCTTCCATTCAGCACGTCTCTAGGAACCTCAACCAGCAAGCTGACGTACTTGCAAATCTGGCGGCTACACTCCCGTTTCCAAAAGAACGTTAGCTTGTCGTCCCCATTTGCAGAAGAATAGTTATCACCAAAGAAGGAGGTCCGCTCGAAGTTCCAGTTCAAACCAACGCGGTGCACGTCCTCGAAATTAAAGAGCAAGACTGGAGGCAGCCTTTTGTGGACTATCTCATCCATGGTAAACTCCCCGAAGATCCGAAACGCAGAGTTGACATCCAGCGGTGATCTCTGAAGTTCTACACCCGACAATCGCGTCGTGGCCCTTCGACGGATGGGGACTCGATATTGTCGGCCCCCTACCCAAATCATCCAAGCAACATCTGTACATTCTGGCGGCAACGGACTACTTCTCCAAGTGGGCTGAAGCGACACCTCTACGGGAAGTTACAAAGCACTCCGTCATCAACTTCATCCAGAATGACATCATCTTCCGATATGGAGTCCCTCGCTACATTGTAACAGACAATGGGAAGCAATTCAAGAATGCTGCCGTTAGCCAGTTCTGTGCATTGTACAATATTAAGCAGAACTGCTCGACGATGTACAACGCTCCGGCCAACGGTCTGGCAGAGGCTTTCAACAAGACTCTTTGCAAGCTGCTGGAGAAAACGGTCTCGAAAACGAAGAAAGACTGGCACGAATGCATGGGCGAAGCGCTATGGGCTTATCGGACGTCTTTCCGCATGCTGACACAAGCAACGCCGTACTCCCTCGTCTACGGTGTAGAAGCCGTCCTTCCGCTCGAGCTCCAGATCCCATCGCTCAGGATAGCAATCCAAGAAGGCCTCACCAGCGACGACAACGCCCAGCTCCGCCTAGCAGAATTGGAAGCATTGGACGAAAGACGCCTCGAAGCTCAGCAACGTCTGGAATGTTATCAGGCCAGACTGTCTCGCGCCTTCAACAAGAAGATCCGTCCTCGATCATTCCAGATAGGGGAACTGGTGCTGGCAGTCAAACGCCCCATCATCCTCTCGCATCGAGGAGGGAAGAAATTTGATGTCAAATGGGATGGCCCGCACTCAATCAAGGAAGTCTACTCCAACGGCGCCTATCTCCTCACCACGCCAGAAGGGCTGACACTCGGCCCTATCAACGGCAAGTACCTTAAAAGGTACTATGCCTAAAGCAAGGCTACACCCCTTGCGCAAAAAAAAAAAAAAATGAACTACGTGCGACTTGATCCCCCTTAGGGGGGTACGTAGGCAGCCTGAGAAATTACTTCAGGTTCAGTCCAACCAAAAGGAAAGTCAACAATGGTCCATGCAAAAGATGTGGCAAAACGAGGTTATATTATTAGATAGTGAAGAAAAGGCGATACATGGCATAAGTTCCAAAAAGAAAGCTACAATGCAAAACAACCAGACAAGGAGCAACTAGAAGAAGGTATCCAGAGCTTGAAGACGGCGCAGTAACTCCTCTCTAGTCGCCTCCACTCGCTGAAGTTCCACAGGGCGAGTGGCCAGAAGCTCACGACGGGTCACCAAGTCTGACTGCTGCTTCAAGTAACTCGCCTTCAAAGCGCTCTCCGCAGTCTCAGCTTGTTCTAGACGAGACTCTACCTTCCAAAGCGAGGCACGCACCGATTCTATCTTCCTTTGAGCCTTCGACAGGCTGGAAGCGGCCTCCGCAAGTTGGTGCTCTGACTGACACAAACTCGCCTCAGCGTCCTCCAACTCAGAAGGGGAGCTCCCCTCTAGTAAAGCTCGCCGGGAGCGATAGGCCTCGCTATCGGTCACGAGCAGGTTCATCTAAACGACGAAAGAAGAATTGTCGACTTTAAACTCCTCCAGGCTCGCGCAAAACTCTGCACCGTCCGTCGACCACCAGTCCTGGAGGGCGCCAAAGCCAGCATCTTGGAAAGGCTCCAATGTCGACTTGATATACTGCCGGCAGCTCACAAGAAGGAACTCTGAAACTCTGCTCCTCGGCCTTACGCTCGGGCGAGGTGCCTCGGAGTAGGTGGGCAAAACTTTCCCTCCCGCTGCAGCTGCGACAGAAACCGCCTGCGCCAACGAGGGCGGCAGAACTGGAGAAACCACCGCTACCGCTGCAACAACCGTCTCCCCCAACGGGCACGAGGGTACAGCAACCGGGGAATGCCGCTTGTCGACGCTCGAAACTTCAGCCTCCTCATGGAAAGACAAAGCGTCAACGTCGATGCCATCCAAATCGATATCGCCAGTAGGGAAGTTCTCCCCGCAAAAGCCCGAGAAGATCCAGATCATCCGGAGGGATATCTAGCCCACATGCCCCAGGCACTTCCTGCGCGACCCCAGTAGACGAATGCCCGAGAGATACCTTCGGAGGGTCTGCCCCGCGCTCTACCACTATAACGGAATCTGTCCAGAAGGAATACATTGCTCAGCATGATGGAATCTACCAAGCATAGAAAGGAAGCAAAATAAAGAGAACTCCATACCTGCGAGGTCGGACGAAACAGCCCTAGACGGAGGGATCACCTCATCTTTTAGAAGTCCCGGCTCCTCGGTATCCTCCACCGGACAAGGGACCCTCGAAGTCATCCCGCGCAGAACGCACACTTTTCATCTTTTGGGCAGGGCACCCTCAGCAGCAGCCTTCGGAGGAAAAGATAACCCGGGGGCACTAGCAAGGTTGGCTTCTAACACGGGAGCCGAAGTGGGAACACGGCAAGCACTGGAAGGACGGCTGCAACTCTTCTGTGCCCTCTGAAGCCCCAATGGAAGGTGACAATCCTCCACTCCCGCAGCAGGATCAAAACGAAAGTTTTTGAACTCACTGCTTGCCAGGACGTCAACCGGGAGACCCGCAAGCAAGGGAGAGACTCGCCCTTCAATCCACTTGCAATACTCCGGAGTGGCGGCGTCCCGAGACCCAGACTTGGTCCCAGGGAAGAAGCTACTGCCAGTCAACCGGACGTAGAGAGAAGCCCAGAGGCGGTAACCCTCCTGCGGACTGATGCGCCCCTGCAACTGCTGAGGCATACCAGGAACTTCCTATCGAAATCCTTGCTGGCGAGCAAAGCGGTGAGGGGAGTACTGCTCCACCTCCACCACATCCCCCTTGCGCCAAACCAAGTAGCCAGGGCGGCAACTGACCATATTCCAATACAAGCTGTCTGGGAGCTCCTCGTTGTCATAGACAGTCGACCTCTCCAAAGGCAGCACCGGGACAAAAGCGCGAAGCACGAAAGGGACAAAAGCCACGGCAGACACTCCTTAGCCTCTCAAAAAACCCTCACCCTGTAAAGACCTCTGTCCTGGGCGACCCCTTCAGAGCTCTCACACGAACACCATGTGGAGACGCGGATTAAAGGGACCCTCCAGAGGATCTCTCCCACAATCTCCTGATCAACACTCGCCGTAACCCGGACTCGCCACACCCGAGCCACCCGGGTCCCGGCCACATTGTAATCTCGTGTGATTCGCAATAAAGATGACCCGTATCGTTTTCTGCGCATACAACGCTATAGTGCGAGAAGAAATATGTCGAACCCTTCACCACGGCCATGGATTGTATGCCATACCAACTGAACTTATGACAAAACTCCTCATCAATGGTGAGGCTAGCCCCGGGTGGGGTTTCAAGTTCAGTGGTGCCATTGCAAAATGCAATGTGTTTCAACTATTACGACAAAACTCCTCTTCAATGGGGAGGTTAGCCCTTGTTTCGAACCAAGTTGTGGGTTACAACAGGGTAATCCTTTATCCCCATATCTATTCCTCTTAGTGGCACAAGTCATACATTGGGAGGTTGATCAGAGGGTCAGAGATGGAGATATTGAAGACTTTTCTACGGTACACAGTCCACAGCCAGTGGTTTCGATTGCTTATGCTGACGATTTCCTATTCTGTACTAGGGCTTCTTTGCTTGATGCGAGGGGTTTAAGGGTGGCTTTTGGGAATATAGCTGCTAGCACAAGTTTGCAAGTAAATCCTGATAAGTCAAGTGTCAAATTCTCAAATTGTATGAGCATAAGAGAGCGAGCTCGGCTGGTCAAGTCTCTTCAAATAGGGGAGGTGACTGAACCCTTGATGCATTTGGGGTACCAGTCACTGGGGCACGTATTCATGTATCGGCTTATCAGTTTATTGTGGGTCTCCTTGAGAATAGAATGGCGGGCTTGAAGGGGTGCATGCTATCTTAGGCGGGGTAATTGGTGCTCCTACAGGCCATGCTCGCGGCGATTCCTGTCCACGAAATGATGGCTGGTGTTTTTCCTTTGCGGATCTTGCATAGGCTCAAAAAAAGTTTGGCGTGCCTTTTTCTGGGGCCATCAGTGTGGGGAACAGTGCAAATAAAGAGAAAGGAGATGGGGGATTATAGGTTTAGAGTTTTTTGGTTCAACAAATCTAGCATGGGATCACTACTCTATTCTATTTATTGAGTAGTATATATGCAACCTTAGGGATGGCAACGATGCGGTTTAAAACCGCAAACCGTGGAAAACCGCACCGCGTGGTGCGGTTTTGGTATGCCAAAATATAAAACCGTTGCGGTGCGGTGCGGTTTCGGTTTGCGATTTCGGTGTTGCGGTGCGGTTTCAGTTTTATCCAAAACTGCACCGTTTAAACCATTATAATGTTAAACCGCGGTGCACTGCACCGCATGGTGCGGTTTTGGTTTTACAAATGGTACACCGTCGCGGTGCGGTGCGGTTTCGGTGTGGCGGTTCGGTGTTGCGGTGCGGTTTCGATTTTGCCCAAAACCGCACCGTTGCCATCCCTATGCAACCTAGAGCGGACTAGATCCGAGCTGAAATGCACCTATCGACCTCTAATTGGCAAGTATTTCAATGATAGGTGGTCCTCCTCTAGGATGAGGCAGTTACTTAGGACGGTACAAGGTGTGGGTGCGAATATAGGTGTACTCAGGCGAAAGTATGTCCAACATCATTCGCAATTGAATGGTGGTTTGCAGTTTTTTTTTTTTTTTTGAGAACCCCTCCTCTTAGGAGGGAGGGTTTGGCGGACCCCAACCAGAAGTCATTACGAACTAAGATAGGATACCATCACAAAAGCGGCATCAACACCCAAGGTGTACCCCCTTCCAACACGGGCTAACAAAAATACCCTGCACAACAAGCAAGAAAAAACAACAAGCCAAAAGTCCTAAGGCTCCGAAGCCCTCGATCTTTCCATATCACGGAATAGAGCTAGGAGCGATCCCGAGTCTTTCTCCTTGATGGAGAAGCCGACAGCCGAAGCTAAATCAAGGATGGTTCTGTCCTCCAGCAGGTTGATGGGTAGGCCCAAGTCCTCTCCATTCAGATTAGACAACTGATCCTTAAGATCCTGCATGAGTGGCGACCTAGGCCGTGGTGGTCGGCGATGCAAGTTAGACTCAAGTGCTCGAGATTTGGCTCGGAGCGAAGCCCTGGCTTCAATTGTGTCCGATCCTCGGTTAGCTAGTCTAGGACTGCGGCGAGCAAGTCCCCCCTCCACTAATCCTCCAACTTGTGCAACCCCATTATCTAAGGGTGGGGCCCCTGCTGGAATTGAAATCCCATGGACCTCCCCACCGATGTTGACTCCTGAGATGTTCTTGAGGTCTTGAGGACTTGTTGATGCTCCTCATCAACTGCAGCACTAGCAGTTGTATCCCCAGTAACAGTCGCCTCTTGCTGTTCAGCGTCATGCCTTACAGCCTATGTAACATCAGCCCTCCCTTCCTAACCCGCCTGCGTAACAGCAGCATTAGCCTCACACTCTTCAGCATCTATAATAGCAACATCTATGTTGGCAGCCTCAGCAGCAGCACCAACCCGTGTAACATCAGGTTTTGCAACCGCATTACTGCTGAAACCAGGAGTGACAGCAGCAATTGCAACATCAGTTGTAACACCAACATTGACAGCCTCCGCATCAGCACCAACTCGTGTAACACCACCAGGTTTTGCAGCAACATCACTGCTAAACCCAGGTGTAACAGAGGCAATTGCGGCATCCTCCATCTCACAACCATCCACATCCCCATGCTCTTCATTCAACACATCATACCGAGACCCGGTCGGCTGAACCGTATGAACTAATGGCTCCTTCACCCTGCCAATAGTTTGCCACCCATCATCCACAACCTCCTTGCCTTTGGATGACATGGGCACACTCCTCCGACCTTCAAGATTCCCCAGCACAACTTTAGGCTGCCAAGTTTGGCTAACCCTAGCACTGACCAACTTTGGGTGCTTAGTACAAACAGCCCCACTATGGTCAAATGTTTTGCATGGCTTACAACGGGTCGGAATCCAATCATAAGTGACTGTTTGCCAAGAGAGAAACTCACCCTTCTCATTTCTTGCTTGAACCCGACTTGGGAGAGAATCTTCAACGTTGATCTCCACGCAAATCCTTGCAAATTGCGCCCTTGTACCTCCAGCTGTTGCCTGATCCATATAGATTGGGGTGCCAAAAACACTCCCCAACCGGCTAAGCATGGGCTCAGTCCATAAGTCCCCCTCTAGGTTAGGAAAGTTTGCCCAAATTGGGATTTTCGGAACAACTTCCCTATCACTACACATTCCCCTTTCTCATTTCCTCACTATCAATGGACGACCATCAAAGTGCCACATTTTTCCTTCAAGGATTCGGTTAAAATCTGTCTCTAACTCGAACTTGAACCAAAAGACTCCATTAGCTCTTGAAAGAATATTCAAGCCTCCTGATGGCTGCCAGGTTCGCATGACGAAGTTTTTAAGATGTAAATAATAAGGCCGCCTTCCTAACACAAACCCAACTTGTGTGTGCTCCCATCTCTTAGCGTTGGCTTCTAATTCTGCGGTTAGACAAATTGCCACTTTTTGCCCGTCAAATATGCCAGGTTCTATGTACCGCAGACGGAGCTTCTCCGGGGGGAGTAGAGGCGTGATCTGTTTTGGGTTTGCATCCCAAGCGCGACTCCCACCCCCACTCTTCCTTTCCAACCACACAGCACCACCCTTGGCTGCTGTATTTGAATCTTCTGCAGGTGCAGAAATTGGTTCTGGCACTTTTTTTTTTTTTTTTTTTTTTTTTTTTTTTTTTTTTTTTTTTTCTGAAATTGGTTCAGGCACTTTTTTTTTTTCTGCAGGTGTATTTGAATCTTCTGCAGGTGCAGAAATTGGTTCAGGCACTTGCCTGGTGGTGGGTTAGTACATCCTGGTGCAGAAATTGAATCTTGTGCGAACACTTGACAGGTTGCAGCAGTTTGCTCTGTAACAATGTTACCAGGATGTACTAACCCACCACCAGGCAGCACCTTGTTGGGTAGAGAAGTCCAATCATTACCTGTCGCCCGCTTTGAATTGTTCTCTTCCTGATTTGCAGCATGCCCACCCGTGTGCAGCTGGTCGCATTGTCCAATTGCTGGTCTTGAATGTGGCAAAGCAGCAGCTGATTGTGGCTCTAGCAAATCAGCAGGCACCTGTTGGGCACAAGGCTGCACTAATGTCCCAGCAGAACCTAAGTCCCCAGTCGACCTTTGCATTTCATCAAACACCTTGCAAGTGCCAATAGTCACATCAGCTTTGTGTTGCACAGCACTATGCAGCATATCATTGCCGAGTTGCTTCCCTGCCAATTGTCCCAAGCGTGGACTATGCTGAGAGTAAACAAGGGCTGGGAACTCCTCAGTTTCCACATTAATCCCACCTTGTGGATCTCCCGATCTGAGGCACAATCCCATCCTAGGTGGAATCCCATCTGCATCATGGGCAATTGCTTCCGACCCACCAGATCTGGAAACTGACGATGCCTCACCATCTTCAGAAAATCCTGAACCCACCACTGCAGCTCCACCCGATTGAGATCCTGAAGCACCCGAACCTTGCTCCGTTCCCCCATGGCCACGAACTGAAGATGATGAAGAAGAAAGAGTGCCTCCTCCACGCCCCTTAGCCGAGGATCTACTGGATCCCGCTGCAAGAAAATCACCCAAGGTTGGAGCTCGGGGTGGCTGGAACGCCTCCTCAACCCCCAACAGATCCTCTACTTCCTGATCATCCTGACCACCATCAACGCACCCATCACTGCTCCCCTTCCTCCCTTGCCCAACAGAAGGATCCGGATCTTTCTTAGCACTCATCTAGCACTCATCTAGTGCTCCTTCACCAAGCCAAGGAGAAGATTTTACTCTCTCCCTTCAATCGCCTCTCTCTCTCTGTCTCTCTCTCTCTTTCTGGTGTTAGAAATTCAAATCATGCTCGTGGTTTGCAGTTGGAGGGGGAGACGTCAAGGCCTTGGTGTTGGGCCGATTTATGGAGGCTGAAGGTTCCACCGAGGATCCACATATTTATTTGGAAACTTTTGCATAGAGCTCTCCTGATTGCAGTGCTGTTGAGATAGCGTATAAGTATGGGTTTTGGTGGGTGCCCATGGTGTTTGGACCTCGAGGAAGATGTTGAACATATTTTTTGTTTTGTGAGTGGGCCATGGACTATAGGAATACTGTTCAACAAGTGTTGTGGCTTAGTTTCGATCGATTACCTCTTCTTAGTCTCAATTCTCCCCATCCTACGGGACGAGATGGTGGTTTACACAGATGCTACAAATGCTCAGGATGCAATTTATGTTAGATAAGTCCAGAGGAGGAACATTATCTAGTCTATTCTTGTCAGTAACTCTAGTCTCAGCTCACGGACGTGAGATTACATTGGGTTCCTCGTACAGCCAATGGGGCTGCGCATTGACTGGCGCTTCAGGCTCATGTGTAGGTCATGGAAGGGTTTTGGGATAATGATTTACCTTGAGGGTTGGTGGGTCTATGAACATCCAGGTCAAGAAGTAATGACCACCTATTCTGCTCTATCAAAAAAAAAAAAACTATCAGTTGGAGACTTAGGTGTGTTTGGCACCAATCTGAACCACCCGTTTCTATTCCCGGTTCTAGATTTATCATTCATATAAAACTAGATGGTAATTAGCCAAAATCAAATATAAGATATAGCAATGAAACCAACACATGGCGTTTCTTGAGATTGATTAACATCTTGAGATGTGGCGCTTTAATGAGTATTCTTGTAATGAACAACACATGGCTCCAACAGGTGTTAGTGCGCGCAGCTCCTCTGTCCGATGTGAACCGTTGGATGTTGTTCGGAGTTCTGACAAAATATCATTAGCCCGTGTGAATATCACAAGTGAAATTCATCCAACGGTTTACATCAGACGGAGGAGCCGCACGCTCCAACACCTGTTGGAGCCAAGTATTGTTCTTTGGGAAGTCCTAGCAACGTATGGAAATTAATGTAAGCATTAAGTTCATCATTTTGTAACCTCAGGCATTTTTGTGAATGAGGTAAAGTCTGATAATGACTCATGGATGCATGCAAAACCATTCAACACCGTTACACCTCTCCGACGCCTATAAATCCAACCATAAAATCATCCCACCACTCACCCTACCATTGAGCACCAGAAGATAAACAAGAACCATATATCATGACCAAGGTACCGATGGCCCTAATACTGGTCATCGCTGCGATGGCCGGGATGACGAGAGTCTCATGCACCGCAATATCGCAAAAGGACTTGTCCCTCCTCCCCATACCTGGCATATCCGATCCGGAGATCGGTAAGTGCTGGGAATCGATATTGGGGATTGAGGGATGCTTACTCGACCTTGTGTCCTCTGTTGCCACCCTGCGGATCAATATTGACCCCAAGTGTTGCAAGGTGATCGCGGGGATCGGAGACCACTGCTTCAAGGCCATCTTCTCCGCCTTCCCATTCACCCAGAACTTTCCTCCCCTGCTCGAGTCCTTCTGCAGCGCCATCCCCGAGAAGACGACCCCACCTACGCTCGTGCCTCCGCCTGCTGACCGATAGATTTATTTGATATAGAAAGACGTGTTTTTCTTGGTTTGATGAGAATAATTGAGGCACAAGCATAGTAATGGATGTCATTAGTAGAAGGGACAAGTCTACACTTTGCTTAGCTTGTTGTAACGTAGGGTGGCACTCAACAAATCTATTTTTCTTGGATGAGTTGAATTTGTATTTGTTATTTGCCCATAAAATTTCCAATTACCCCCAACATAAAATTTATTAAATATCGGATGTTTCCCATAAGCAATTTTTTTGTTTAGTTTTTGTGTTGGATTTCTAAGTTCCCCGACCTTGCTGCCACCGCCGAAGCTCGTGCAGGTCGTTGCCTTCGGCGGTTCCCGTGCAGTCCACCAACTTGCTTTCTCCTCTTCCAAGATGCCCGTCCACCAACTTGCTTTCTCCTCTTCCTGGAGGAGGAGAAACAAGGATATAGTGAGACTTTTAACCGGGAATGAGGAGGTGGAAGAAGGAGCTAGGGTGAGGGGAAGGAGGGGGATGGAGGACGAAGAGGAAGGGGGAGGAGGTGGTGAAGAGGTTTGCAAGGGATTGGTGGAAGTAATGGCGATGATCTACATGGGAGGGAAGGAAGTGATAGGGGGATAGGACGATTGTCGTATGCACTTCTTCACAAGGTGCATCCATTAATTTACTTTTAAAAAGAATCTTGAAGCGATCCTACCATGATCATTGAAATAGACAATCCATCAACTCATTATGAGTTACCTCGGAAAATCTTGATCAAATCCTCTGTCTTTCCTGAAAAGCCTGAAAATGATTGAATTTTGTAAAGGAATATACTCTCTAATCTTTTGAAGGAATAGATCTGAATATACCGATACAGGATCCTACTTTTCAAAAATATGGGAGTATTTAAGAACACACTACAGAGCGAGAAGACATGTATTAAATCCTTGACCAAGGCCATGGATTGTATGTCTTACCAACTGAACTTATGACAAAACTCCTCACCAATGGTGAGGCTAGCTCCGGCTGGGGTTTATGACCCGGGTGGTGTTTCATCCTCAATGGTGCCATTAGATAATGCAATTTCGTTCAACTATTACGACAAAACTCCTAATCAATAGGGAGGCTATCTGCTGTTTCGAACAAAGTTGTGGGTTATGGCAGGATGACCCCCCCTTTATCCCCATATTTATTCCTCTTGGTGGATCAAGTCATACATTGGGAGCTTGATCAGAGGGTTAGTGCTGGAGCTACTGGAGGCTTTTCTATGGTACACAATCTGCCACCAGTGGTTTCGATTGCTTATGCCGACGATTTCCCATTTTGTACTATGGCTTCTTTGCTTGATGCGAAGGTTTTAAGGGCGACTTTGTGAAATAAAGCTGGTAGCAAATGTTTTCAAGTAAATCTCGATACGTCAAGTGTCAAATTATTTTTTTTTTAGAGGTAAAAAAATTTAATATAAATATAAAACAAAATTACATATCAAGGCTATACTCTGAATGAGCAAGCAAAACAAAGCCAAAAGGCACTTACAAAACTACACACACGCTCGACATTTGAGCAACACAACCAAACCTCTGAAATAAGCCAAGATATCACATGTGAAATAACTTCACTCGCTTATAATCAAACCATGCTCAACTGTGAGCAACTCATAGCAGGACTCACTGCAACCACTAGTGTGGCTCCAAGTCAGGGCGTCTCCGCAGAACTCCGGCCTCCGGTACGCAAAGATCTAGCTTGTTGTAACGTAGGGTGGCACTCAACAAATCAACTTTGCTTGGATGAGTTGAATTTGGATTTGTTTTTTGCCCATAAAATTTCAGATTTTATGAGCAAAAATATGTTTTTTGCTTCCAACTGGAGCCGACCTACTTGACAAGATATAGCTAGGGTTTCAACCAAGAATGAGGAGGAGGTGGAAGAAGGAGCATGGGTTTTGAGGGGAATGAGGGGGAAGGAGGAAGAAGAGGAAGGAGGAGGAGGTGGGGAAGAGGATTGCAAGGGATTCATAAGGTGAATCCATTAATTAACTTTTAAAAAGAATCCTGAAGCGATCCTAAGCATGATCGCTGAAAATAGACAATCCATCAACTCATCATGGGTTACCAAGAAAATTTCTTGATCATATCCTGTCTTTCCTGAAAAACCCCGAAAATGATGGAATATTATAGAGGAATATACACTCTAATCTTTTGAGGGAATATAGTTGAATATACTGATACTGGATCCTACTTTTCGTAAAAATTGGAGTATTTAAGAACACGCTTTAGAGCGAGAAGAAATGTGTCAAACCCTTCACCAAGGCATTGGATTGTATGCCATACCAACCGAACTTATGACAAAACTCCTAATCAATTGTGAGGCTAGCCCCGGGTGGGGTTTATGACCCGGGTGGGGTTTCAAGTTCAGCGGTACAGGGTGCGGGTGCAAATATAGGTGTACTCAGGCGAAAGTATGTCTGACATCTTTCGCAATTGAATGGTGGTTTGCAGTTGGAGGGGGAGACGTCAAGGACTTGGTGTAGGGCTGATTTATTGAGGATGAAGTCTCCACCGAGGATCCACATATTTATTTGGAAACTTTTGCATAGAGCTCTCCTGACTGCAGTGCTGTTGAGACAGCGTATAAGTATGGGTTTTGGCGGGTGTCCATGGTGTTTGGACCCCGAGGAAGATATTAAACATACTTTTTGTTTTGTGGGTTGGCCATGGACTATTGGAACACTGTTCAACAAGTGTTATGGCTTAGTTTCTATCGATTACCTCTTCTTAATATCAATTCTCCCCATCCTACGGGGCAAGATGGTTAGGGAGTAAGTAAGACACTGGCGGTGGCTATGTGGATGCTATGGTAGGCCAGATGTGCGAAAGTTTTTGGTCACTCAATGGGGCAACATCAGGCGATTGTTTATAAGGTGTGACAGGAGTTGATTTATTGTGATCGAAGATATCAGTGCTCTTCCTTGCTGATGGCAGTGGTCGTTTAAGTTGTGTGGATGGATTGGGTTTCCGATCACCGAAAAAGATTACGAGTGGGGTGGGTGATAGCCACCACGAACGGTTTAGTGTGTATGGCTGCTGCTTTCTGTTGTCGAGTTAATTCTGCTTTGCAAGCGGAGTTATGGGCTTTTAAAGGTGCTTTTGCAGAAATAGAGCAGAATCAACTATATCGGTTGGTGGTTTGCACGGATGCTACAAATGCCCAGGTTGCAAGTCCAGAGGAGGATCATGATCTAGTCTATTCTTGTCAGTAACTCTGGTCTCGGCTCACGGACGTGAGATTACATTGGGTTCCTTGTACAGCCAATGGGGCTGCGCATTGCCTGGCGCTTCAGGCTCGTGTGTAGGGCTTGGAAAGGTTTTGGGATAATGATTTACCTTGTGGTTTGGTGGGTCTGGTCTGTACGGACATCCAGGTCATGAAGTACTGACCATCAGTTCTGCTCTACCAAAAAAAAAAACTATCAGTTGGAGACTTAGGTGTGTTTGGCACCAATCTGAACCACCCGTTTTATTTTCGGTTCTAGATTTATCATTCGCATAAAACTAGATGGTAAAAAGATACGGGTCATCTTTATTGCGAACACATGAGATTACAGAGTGCCGGGACCCGGTGGCTCGGGTGTGACAAGTCCGGGTGCGGCTGATATTGATCAGGAGATTGTGGGAGAGATCCTCTGGAGGGTCCCTTTGATCCGCGTCTCCACATGGTATTCGTGCGAGAGCTCTGAAGGGGTTGCCCAGGACAGAGGTCTTTACAGGGTGAGGGTTTTTGAGAAGCTAAGGAGTATCCGCCGTTGCTTTTGTCCCTTCCGTGCTTCACGCTATCTCGGCTAGGGGGCTTTTGGCTTCGTTCCTCGATCTTCGTGTCTTTCTCGATCCTTGCTTGACCTCGGCATCCTTGATCGTCGGTTCGCGGCGTCGATCGTGCTTTTGGCATCGGCTTTGGCTTCGACTTTCGGCCTTAGCTTGGCTTTGGTGTGGCTCTGGCTTTTGCTGTGCTTCGGTGCTTGCGCTTGGACGTAGACGGGGGAGACTTGCGATGCTTTCGTTCTTCCGGACTTCGCGTCGTATCGGCTAGAATGTGCGGTGCTTTTGCTCGTGACCGGCGTAGTCGCTTGGCTTTGGCACTTGCGTTGCTTTGGCGCGGGCTTTACCGGGGCTTTTGCTTTGGCTTCTTGCGTGGGCTTTTGCTTCGGCGTTGACTCGATCTTCTTCTTGAATGACAGTGACAACGTCTTCAATGCTTCAGGCTTCTTCGACGGTTTAGGTGTAGGCTAGACTTTGCCTCTTCTTCGGGCTTCTTTTGGCGTGATCGGAGTCGAAGGGTACCTTTGAAGACGGCGGGGGTAGCACCAATCTCCGTGCGACGATTGTAGCGTCGGCTTTGCTTTGAAGACGACGGGTGTAGCGACGCTTCGGGCAGTCCTCTCCAAGCTTTCTTCTTTGTGGATGGAGTGGACGTTTATTTCTGGCGACGGGTGATGACGCTTCGGTCTTCTTCTCCGGGCTTTTGGGCTTGATTGGAGTCGAAGGCTTGTTGGAGAGGACAGGGTGGTGCCGCTCCGATCTTCTTCTCCGGCCTTTGCTTCTGGCGTCTTCGGAGTCGAAGGGTTCTTCTTCTCCGAGCTTTCTTCTTTGTGCATGGAGTCGAAGGCATGATCTTCTTGTGCAAGGGTTCTCACGTTGATGAGGGGTTTCAATGGACTAAGCCGGTCCCGAAGGGATAGACTTGTACGTGCCTCGTGAAGCCTTGGGTCGATGAAGAAGTGTCTCCTCTTCTGCAGAGCTTCCTCGCATTGTTTTCAGCTTGCGACCTTTTCGACCCGGCAACGGTTGTGGCGTCGGCTTCTTCTCCGGGCGTATTTGGCGTAATCGGAGTTGAAGGCTTTATTGAAGATGACAGGTGTAGCGCCGCTTCTCTTCTTCTCCGGGCTTTTGGGCTTGATCGGAGTTGAAGGCTTGCTGGAGACGACGGGGTAGTGCCGCTCCGATTTTCTTCTCCGGCCTTTGCTTCTGGTGTCTTCGGATTCGAGGAGTTCTTTTTCTCCGAGTTTTGCTCTTCGTGCACGGATTCGAAGGGATGATCTTCTTGTGCAAGGGTCTTCACGTTGATGAGGACTTTCAATGGGCTAAGCCGGTCCCAAAGGGATAGGCTTGCCCGTGCCTCGTGAAGCCTTGGGTCGATGAAGGGCGCGTCTCCTCCTTTGCAGAGCTTCTTCGCTTCTTGCCATCCGACCTCTGAGCCTTCCCCCTCCCCCTCTATTTATAGGTGAAGGCGGGAGGGGAGAGATATGGAAAGTTTATTTGAATCCCTTTAATATCTCTCCCATAACTACCCAAGATTTATTCATCCATTGATGAGGGAAATAAGTCTTTATTCGCTTTCCTTTTATGGCGGAGTAGTTATGGCTCAATCTTCTTTGAATTTATTTTGAATCTTGCACATAAAGTCGATGGCGACCCGGCTTCGTTTCTTGTCCGTCGGATCGAGGGATCGGCGCAGATCCACACTTACGTAGACGTCATACGCAACCTCCCCCCGCGCATGGCGGTATTTGTTTTCTTTTTGGTCTTTCCTTTCCTTTTCATTTCTTTCTTTTCTTCCATTTTCTTTCTTTCTTTCCTTTTCTTATCTTTCTTTTCTTTCCTTTTCTTTCTTTCTTTTCTTTCCTTTTATTTTATTTTCTTTTATTTTCCTTGCATGGCCGGCCACCCCATAAGGGGTTCGAATCTCTAGTGGAGGCCGGGTGGGCCCCACTTGAGGATGGGCCCACCCGGCCTCTTGTTGGGTGCGAGTCGGGTGGGTCCGAGTGCGTGTCGGGTTTGATTCCGAGTCAGTGCATGCGAGTCAGGTTCGAGTGCGCGTCGGGTTTGCCTCCAACTTGGTGTATGCGAGTCGGGTCCGGGTTAGACACAATTTGTGTGTCTACAGTTGGTGTCGCTCTAAAATTATTACCCTGTTGCATTGAGCCGCCTGCCCCCGCACGAGCCAGAGAAGCACCCTTGACACGTGACGCGATTCGATCACCCTGTGAACCAAAACCTCCTCCTCCGCCAATAGCCGATCGTCCCGGCACCCTCGCCCTCCAATCCTTCTGTCGGTCCGATCTCTGAGGGACCACCATCCACGGGCCAAAAGTTGTCTCTACAGTCGGATCTTCCTTCTCCGTAGGTGCATGTCGATCAGGCACCCCCCGAGCTGGTATAGCCTCCCCCACCGTCTCCCTCTCCGACATTGGGGACTTCTCCACCGCAGCTGTGGGAGTCCCCATCGGACACTGATGTCTCAAGTGACCAGGCTGCCCACACACAAAGCAGATCTTCGGTAAGTTCTCGTAGACGAAGGGTTGATAAAATCTAACTTGATCATCAGCTGTTCCGAAGTTAGTTCCTGGCTGGAGACTCCTTGATAGATCCACTTCTACACACACCCGAACATATAACCCCCTCAATTCGGAAAGGGAATTCTGATAAACCCTAATTAGGCATCCGGCCGCCGCGGCAATATCCATCACTAGTTGCTCATCATGGCAATCAACTGGTAGTCCAGGTAATCGTATCCAAATTGGTGTCTGATCGATGGTTTCTTGCAAAGGCAGGAAGAACGGCGTCCATCGCTTGAGTGCGAGAACCCGTCGATCAAAAATCCATGGACTGCCTTCCCAAACATCTAACAGATCTTCTTCCAGCTCGAACCGAAAATAGAAAAACCCATTGGGTAGGTCCATCACTTGAACACGACCCGCACATGGCCACCGATCTGCTACACTTCTCTGCAAAAATCTCCAGGTGAAGCTTTGGCCCCAAAAACTTGCCTACCAGCGCCAGTCTCCATTTCGCCTGAGACGCCTGAAGTCGAGTCGGGTCCAACACCACCATTCTATCAACCAAAGGTGCCATTCTAGACACATGCAAATCTTATGACCATCATATTTTATTATTTAAATTATTAAAAATTTAAATAACAGTGGTTCAACCACAACGACAAACAACTTTCATTTTAAACAACTTTCCTTTCAGCATTTATCAGTTTGTAACCTTAGGCATTTTTGTGAAGAACAATTAATATTTGGCTCCAACAATTCTTCATTGGGAATGGAAATTAAAAGCAAAGTATGGAAATTAATGTAAGCATTAAGTTGATCATTTTGTAACCTCAGGCATTTTTGTGAATGAAGTAAAGTCTGATAATGAGTCATGGATGCATGCAAAACCATTCAACACCGTTATACCTCTCGGACTCCTATAAATCCAACCATAAAAATCATCCCACCACTCACCCGACCAGTGAGCACCAGAAGATCAACAAGAACCATCATGACCAAGGTACCGATGGCACGGATGGCCCTGATACTGGTCATCGCTGTGATGGCCGGGATGACGAGAGTCTCATGCACCGCAGTATCGCAAAAGGACTTGTCCCTCCTCCCCATACCTGGCCTATCTGATCCGGAGATCGGTAAGTGCTGGGAATCGATACTGGGGATTGAGGGCTGCCTACTCGACCTTTTGTCCTCCGTTGCCACCCTGCGGATCGATCTTGACCCCAAGTGCTGCAAGGTGATCGCAGGGATCGGAGACCACTGCTTCAAGGCCATCTTCTCCGCCTTCCCATTCACCCAGAACTTCCCTCCCCTGCTCAAGTCCTTCTGCAGCGCCATCCCCGAGAAGACGACCCCACCTGCGCTCGTGCCTCCGCCTGCTGAACGATAGCTTTATTTGATATAGAAAGACGTGGTGTTTTTCTTGGTTTGATGAGAATAATTGAGGCATAAGCATAGTAATGGATGTCATTAGTAGAAGGGACAAGCCTACTCATTGCCTAGCTTGTTGTAACGTAGGGTGGCACTGAACAAATCTACTTTTCTTGGATGAGTTGAATTTGGATTAGTTATTTGCCCATAAAATTTCCAATTACCCCCAACATAAAATTTATTAAATATCAGATGTGTCCCATAAGCAATTTTTTTGTTTATTTTTTGTGTTGTATTTCTAAGTACCCCGACCTTGTTGCCACCGCTGAAGCTCGTGTAGGTCGTTGCCTTCGGCGGTTCCCATGCAATCCACCACTGGCTCTTCGTCCTTCCCTCTCCATTCTCCTCCTTCCCTCTCCTCCTTTTGTCCTCCGTTGCCACCCTGCGGATTGATCTTGACCCCAAGTGCTGCAAGGTGATCGCGGGGATCGGAGACCACTGCTTCAAGGCCATCTTCTCCGCCTTCCCATTCACCCAGAACTTCTCTCCTCTGCTCGAGTCCTTTTGCAGCGCCATCCCCGAGAAGACGACCCCACCTGCGTTCGTGCCTCCGCCTGCTGACCGATAGATATACTTGTGTTAGTATTATAGTCTATTATAGTCCCACCTCGGTTGTGGTAACACAATTATATACGTTCTCCCTCTATATATAGAGAGGTGGGACTATAATAGACTATAATACTAACAACTTGATATAGAAATATGTGGTGTTTTTCTTGGTTTGATGAGAATAATTAAGGCATAAGCATATTAATGGGTGTTATTAGTAGAAGGGAAAAGTCTACTCTTTGCTTAGCTTGTTGTAACGTAGGGTGGCACTCCATAAATGTACTTTTATTGGATGAGTTGAATTTGGATTTGTTTTTTGCCCATAAAATTTCAGATTTTATGGGCCAAAATATGTTGCTTCCAACTGAAGCCGACCTATTTGACAAGATAAAGCTAGGGTTTCAACCAAGAACGGGGAGGAGGTGGAAGAAGGAGCAAGGGTTTTGAGGGGAAGGAGGGGGAAGGAGGAAGAAGAGGAAGGAGGAGGAGGTGGGGAAGAGGATTGCAGGGGATTGGTGGAAGTAACGACGATGATCTGCATGGGCTCCCGGGGGAAGGAAGTAAGAGGGGGATAGGAGGATTGTGGTGTGCACTCATTCATAAGGTGAATCCATTAATTAACTTTTTAAAAGAATCCTGAAGCGATCCTAAGCATGATCGTTGAAAATAGACAATCCATCAACTCATCATGGGTTACCAAGAAAAATTCTTGATCAAATTCTCTGTCTTTTCTGAAAACCCAGAAAATGATGGAATTTCATAGTGGAATATACAATCTAATCTCTTGAGGGAATATAGTTGAATATATCGATACTGGATCCTACTTTTCGAAAAAAATTGAAGTATTAAAGAACACGCTACAGAGCGAGAAGAAATGTGTCGAACCCTTGACCATGGCCATGGATTGTATGCCATACCAACTGAACTTATGACAAAACTCCTCATCAATGGTGAGGCTAGTCCCGGGTGGGGTTTCAAGTTCAGTGGTGCCATTGGAAAATGCAATGTGTTTCAACTATTACGACAAAACTCCTCTTCAATGGGGAGGTTAGCCCTGGTTTCGAACCAAGTTGTCGGTTACAGCAGGGTAGTCCTTTATCCCCATATATATTCCTCTTAGTGGCACAAGTCATACATTGGGAGGTTGATCAGAGGGTCAGTGCTGGAGATATTGAAGACTTTTCTACGGTACACAATCCACAACCAGTGGTTTCGATTGCTTATACTGATAATTTCCTATTTTGTACTAGGGCTTCTTTGCTTGATGCGAGGGGTTTAAGGGCGGCTTTGTTTTTTGCCCATAAAATTTCAGATTTTATGGGCCAAAATATGTTTTTTGCTTCGAACTGGAGCCGACCTACTTGACAAGATATAGCTAGGGTTTCAACCAGGAATGAGGAGGAGGTGGAAGAAGGAGCAAGGGTTTTGAGGGGAAGGAGGGGGAAGCAAGAAGAAGAGGAAGGAGGAGGAGGTGGGGAAGAGGATTGTAGGGGATGCATGGGCTCCTGGGGTAAGGAAGTGAGAGGGGGATAGGTGGATTGTGGTGTACACTCATTCATAAGGTGAATCCATTAATTAAGTTTTAAAACGAATCATGAAGCGATCCTAAGCATGATCACTGAAAATAGACAATCCATTAACTCATCATGGATTACCTAGAAAAATTCTTGATCAAATCCCCTGTCTTTCCTGAAAAACCCAAAAATGATGGAATTTCATAGAGGAATATACACTCTAATCTATTGAGGGAATATAGTTGAATATACCGATACTGGATCCTACTTTTCGAAAAAATTGGAGTATTTAAGAACACGCCACAGAGCGAGAAGAAATGTGTCGAACACTTGACCACGGCCATCGATAGTATGCCATGCCAACTGAACTTATGACAAAACTCCTCATCAATGGTGAGGCTAGCCCCGGGTGGGGTTTATGCCCCGGGTGGGTTTTCATGTTCAGTGGTGCCATTGGAAAATGCAATGTGTTTCAACTATTACGACAAAACACCTCTTCAATGGGGAAGTTAGCCCTGGTTTCGAACCAAGTTGTGGGTTATGGCAGGGTAATCCTTTATCCCCATATCTATTGCTCTTAGTGGAACAAGTCATACATTGGGAGGTTAATCAGAGGGTCAGTGCTGGAGATATTGAAGACATTTCTACGGTACACAATCCACAGCCAGTGGTTTCGATTGCTTATGCTAATGATTTCCTATTCTGTACTAGGGCTTCTTTGCTTGATGCGAGGGGTTTAAGGGCGGGTTTTTGGAATATAGCTGGTTGCATAAGTTTGCAAGTAAATCCTGATAAGTCAAGTGTCAAATTCTCAAATTGTATGATCATAAGAGAGCGAGCTCGGCTGGTCAAGGCTCTTCAAATAGGGGAGTGACTGAACCCTTTATGCATTTGGGGTACTAGTCACTAGGGCACGTATTCATGTATCGGCTTATCAGTTTATTGTGGGTCACCTGTGTCATAAATCCTGATAAGTCAAGTGTCAAATTCTCTCCGACAACCAAGGTTGGGGTTTGGGGAACATCCTCCGGGTTCAGCCTCACATTTATGAAAGTTTTCCTAATGAACAATTGATGTATATCTCTCATACCAATGCTCCGTGGTCTTGTCAACTATCTAGCCACAGAACAAATGCCGAAATCTTGGATCAAGCTGGAATAATCTGGTTTACTTACCAAGGTCAAATGATATTTTTTGGATGAGCCATACTTATTCAAATAATGTCCCGATCAAATCATTCATAGATACGTCCCTGATTGCAATCGGCATCAAATTCTTTTATTTTGCCAGGACCATCATATTTTATTATTTAAATTATTAAAAATTTAAATAACAGTGGTTCAACCACAACGACAAACAACTTTCATTTTAAACAACTTTCCTTTCAGCATTTATCAGTTTGTAACCTTAGGCATTTTTGTGAAGAACAATTAATATTTGGCTCCAACAATTGTTCTTTGGGAATGGAAATTAAAAGCAACGTATGGAAATTAATGTAAGCATTAAGTTGATCATTTTGTAACCTCAGGCATTTTTGTGAATGAAGTAAAGTCTGATAATGAGTCATGGATGCATGCAAAACCATTCAACACCATTACACCTCTCGGACTCCTATAAATCCAACCATAAAATCATCCCACCACTCACCCGACCAGTGAGCACCAGAAGATCAACAAGAACCATCATGACCAAGGTACCGATGGCACGGATGGCCCTGATACTGGTGATCGCTGCGATGGCCGGGATGACGAGAGTCTCATGCACCACAGTATCGCAAAAGGACTTGTCCCTCCTCCCCATACCTGGCCTATCTGATCCGGAGATCGGTAAGTGCTGGGAATCGATACTGGGGATTGAGGGCTGCCTACTCGACCTTTTGTCCTCCGTTGCCACCCTGCGGATCGATCTTGACCCCAAGTGCTGCAAGGTGATCGCGGGGATCGGAGACCACTGCTTCAAGGCCATCTTCTCCACCTTCCCATTCACCCAGAACTTCCCTCCCCTGCTCAAGTCCTTCTGCAGCGCCATCCCCGAGAAGACGACCCCACCTACGCTCGTGCCTCCGCCTGCTGACCGATAGATTTATTTGATATAGAAAGACGTGGTGTTTTTCTTGGTTTGATGAGAATAATTGAGGCATAAGCATAGTAATGAATGTCATTAGTAGAAGGGACAAGCCTACTCATTGCTTAGCTTGTTGTAACGTAGGGTGGCACTCAACAAATCTACTTTTCTTGGATGAGTTGAATTTGGATTTGTTATTTGCCCATAAAATTTCCAATTACCCCCAACATAAAATTTATTAAATATCGGATGTGTCCCATAAGCAATTTTTTTGTTTATTTTTTGTGTTGTATTTCTAAGTGCCCCGACCTTGTTGCCACCGCCGAAGCTCGTGCAGGTCGTTGCCTTCGGCGGTTCCCATGCAATCGACCACTGGCTCTTCGTCCTTCCCTCTCCTCCTTTTGTCCTCCGTTGCCACCCTGCGGATCGATCTTGACCCCAAGTGCTGCAAGGTGATCGCGGGGATCGGAGACCACTGCTTCAAGGCCATCTTCTCCGCCTTCCCATTCACCCAGAACTTCCCTCCCCTGCTCGAGTCCTTCTGCAGCGCCATCCCCGAGAAGACGACCCCACCTGCGCTCGTGCCTCCGCCTGCTGACCGATAGATTTATTTGATATAGAAAGACGTGGTGTTTTTCTTGGTTTGATGAGAATAATTGAGGCATAAGCATAGTAATGAATGTCATTAGTAGAAGGGACAAGCCTACTCATTGCTTAGCTTGTTGTAACGTAGGGTGGCACTCAACAAATCTACTTTTCTTGGATGAGTTGAATTTGGATTTGTTATTTGCCCATAAAATTTCCAATTACCCCCAACATAAAATTTATTAAATATCGGATGTGTCCCATAAGCAATTTTTTTGTTTATTTTTTGTGTTGTATTTCTAAGTGCCCCGACCTTGTTGCCACCGTCGAAGCTCGTGCAGGTCGTTGCCTTCGGCGGTTCCCATGCAATCGACCACTGGCTCTTCGTCCTTCCCTCTCCTCCTTTTGTCCTCCGTTGCCACCCTGCGGATCGATCTTGACCCCAAGTGCTGCAAGGTGATCGCGGGGATCGGAGACCACTGCTTCAAGGCCATCTTCTCCGCCTTCCCATTCACCCAGAACTTCCCTCCCCTGCTCGAGTCCTTCTGCAGCGCCATCCCCGAGAAGACGACCCCACCTGCGCTCGTGCCTCCGCCTACTGACCGATAGATTTATTTGATATAGAAAGACGTGGTGTTTTTCTTGGTTTGATGAGAATAATTGAGGCATAAGCATAGTAATGAATGTCATTAGTAGAAGGGACAAGCCTACTCATTGCTTAGCTTGTTGTAACGTAGGGTGGCACTCAACAAATCTACTTTTCTTGGATGAGTTGAATTTGGATTTGTTATTTGCCCATAAAATTTTCAATTACCCCCAACATAAAATTTATTAAATATCGGATGTGTCCCATAAGCAATTTTTTTGTTTATTTTTTGTGTTGTATTTCTAAGTGCCCCGACCTTGTTGCCACCGCCGAAGCTCGTGCAGGTCGTTGCCTTCGGCGGTTCCCATGCAATCGACCACTGGCTCTTCGTCCTTCCCTCTCCTCCTTTTGTCCTCCGTTGCCACCCTGCGGATCGATCTTGACCCCAAGTGCTGCAAGGTGATCGCGGGGATCGGAGACCACTGCTTCAAGGCCATCTTCTCCGCCTTCCCATTCACCCAGAACTTCCCTCCCCTGCTCGAGTCCTTCTGCAGCGCCATCCCCGAGAAGACGACCCCACCTGCGCTCGTGCCTCCGCCTACTGACCGATAGATTTATTTGATATAGAAAGACGTGGTGTTTTTCTTGGTTTGATGAGAATAATTGAGGCATAAGCATAGTAATGAATGTCATTAGTAGAAGGGACAAGCCTACTCATTGCTTAGCTTGTTGTAACGTAGGGTGGCACTCAACAAATCTACTTTTCTTGGATGAGTTGAATTTGGATTTGTTATTTGCCCATAAAATTTCCAATTACCCCCAACATAAAATTTATTAAATATCGGATGTGTCCCATAAGCAATTTTTTTGTTTATTTTTTGTGTTGTATTTCTAAGTGCCCCGACCTTGTTGCCACCGCCGAAGCTCGTGCAGGTCGTTGCCTTCGGCGGTTCCCATGCAATCGACCACTGGCTCTTCGTCCTTCCCTCTCCTCCTTTTGTCCTCCGTTGCCACCCTGCGGATCGATCTTGACCCCAAGTGCTGCAAGGTGATCGCGAGGATCGGAGACCACTGCTTCAAGGCCATCTTCTCCGCCTTCCCATTCACCCAGAACTTCCCTCCCCTGCTCGAGTCCTTCTGCAGCGCCATCCCCGAGAAGACGACCCCACCTGCGCTCGTGCCTCCGCCTACTGACCGATAGATTTATTTGATATAGAAAGACGTGGTGTTTTTCTTGGTTTGATGAGAATAATTGAGGCATAAGCATAGTAATGAATGTCATTAGTAGAAGGGACAAGCCTACTCATTGCTTAGCTTGTTGTAACGTAGGGTGGCACTCAACAAATCTACTTTTCTTGGATGAGTTGAATTTGGATTTGTTATTTGCTCATAAAATTTCCAATTACCCCCAACATAAAATTTATTAAATATCGGATGTGTCCCATAAGCAATTTTTTTGTTTATTTTTTGTGTTGTATTTCTAAGTGCCCCGACCTTGTTGCCACCGCCGAAGCTCGTGCAGGTCGTTGCCTTCGGCGGTTCCCATGCAATCCACCACTGGCTCTTTGTCCTTCCCTCTCCATTCTCCTCCTTCCCTCTCCTCCTTTTGTCCTCCGTTGCCACCCTGCGGATCGATCTTGACCCCAAGTGCTGCAAGGTGATCGCGGGGATCGGAGACCACTGCTTCAAGGCCATCTTCTCCGCCTTCCTATTCACCCAGAACTTCTCACCTCTGCTCGAGTCGTTTTGCAGCGCCATCCCCGAGAAGACGACCCCACTTGCGTTCGTGCCTCCGCCTGCTGACCGATAGATATAATTGATATAGAAATATGTGGTGTTTTTCTTGGTTTGATGAGAATAATTAAGGCATAAGCATATTAATGGGTGTTATTAGTAGAAGGGAAAAGTCTACTCTTTGCTTAGCTTGTTGTAACGTAGGGTGGCACTCCATAAATGTACTTTTATTGGATGAGTTGAATTTGGATTTGTTTTTTGCCCATAAAATTTCAGATTTTATGGGCCAAAATATGTTGCTTCCAACTGAAGCCGACCTACTTGACAAGATATAGCTAGGGTTTCAACCAAGAACGAGGAGGAGGTGGAAGAAGGAGCAAGGGTTTTGAGGGGAAGGAGGGGGAAGGAGGAAGAAGAGGAAGGCGGAGGAGGTGGGGAAGAGGATTGCAGGGGATTGGTGGAAGTAACGACGATGATCTGCATGGGCTCCCGGGGGAAGGAAGTAAGAGGGGGATAGGAGGATTGTGGTGTGCACTCATTCATAAGGTGAATCCATTAATTAACTTTTTAAAAGAATCCTGAAGCGATCCTAAGCATGATCGTTGAAAATAGACAATCCATCAACTCATCATGGGTTGCCAAGAAAAATTCTTGATCAAATTCTCTGTTTTTTCTGAAAACCCAGAAAAATGATGGAATTTCATAGTGGAATATACAGTCTAATCTCTTGAGGGAATATAGTTGAATATATCGATACTGGATCCTACTTTTCGAAAAAATTGAATTATTTAAGAACACGCTACAGAGCGAGAAGAAATGTGTCGAACCCTTGACCATGGCCATGGATTGTATGCCATACCAACTGAACTTATGACAAAACTCCTCATCAATGGTGAGGCTAGTCCCGGGTGGGGTTTCAAGTTCAGTGGTGCCATTGGAAAATGCAATGTGTTTCAACTATTACGACAAAACTCCTCTTCAATGGGGAGGTTAGCCCTGGTTTCGAACCAAGTTGTGGGTTACAACAGGGTAATTCTTTATCCCCATATCTATTCCTCTTAGTGGCACAAGTCATACATTGGGAGGTTGATCAGAGGGTCAGTGCTGGAGATATTGAAGACATTTCTACGGTACACAATCCACAGCCAGTGGTTTCGATTGCTTATGCTAATGATTTCCTATTCTGTACTAGGGCTTCTTTGCTTGATGCGAGGGGTTTAAGGGCGGCTTTGTTTTTTGCCCATAAAATTTCAGATTTTATGGGCCAAAATATGTTTTTTGCTTCGAACTGGAGCCGACCTACTTGACAAGATATAGCTAGGGTTTCAACCAGGAATGAGGTGGAGGTGGAAGACGGAGCAAGGGTTTTGAGGGGAAGGAGGGGGAAGCAAGAAGAAGAGGAAGGAGGAGGAGGTGGGGAAGAGGATTGTAGGGGATGCATGGGCTCCTGGGGGAAGGAAGTGAGAGGGGGATAGGAGGATTGTGGTGTACACTCATTCATAAGGTGAATCCATTAATTAAGTTTTAAAACGAATCATGAAGCGATCCTAAGCATGATCACTGAAAATAGACAATCCATTAACTCATCATGGATTACCTAGAAAAATTCTAGATCAAATCCCCTGTCTTTCCTGAAAACCCCAAAAATGATGGAATTTTATAGAGGAATATACACTCTAATCTATTGAGGGAATATAGTTGAATATACCGATACTGGATCCTACTTTTCGAGAAAATTGGAGTATTTAAGAACACGCTACAGAGCGAGAAGAAATGTGTCGAACACTTGACCACGGCCATGGATAGTATGCCATGCCAACTGAACTTATGACAAAACTCCTCATCAATGGTGAGGCTAGCCCCGGGTGGGTTTTCAAGTTCAGTGGTGCCATTGGAAAATGCAATGTGTTTCAACTATTACGACAAAACACCTCTTCAATGGGGAGGTTAGCCCCGGTTTCGAACCAAGTTATGGGTTACAGCTGGGTAATCCTTTATCCCCATATCTATTGCTCTTAGTGGAACAAGTCATACATTGGGAGGTTAATCAGAGGGTCAGTGCTGGAGATATTGAAGACATTTCTACGGTACACAATCCACAGCCAGTGGTTTCAATTGCTTATGCTAATGATTTCCTATTCTGTACTAGGGCTTCTTTGCTTGATGCGAGGGGTTTAAGGGCGGGTTTTGGGAATATAGCTGGTTGCATTAGTTTGCAAGTAAATCCTGATAAGTCAAGTGTCAAATTCTCAAATTGTATGATCATAAGAGAGCGAGCTCGGCTGGTCAAGGCTCTTCAAATAGGGGAGGTGACTGAACCCTTTATGCATTTGGGGTACTAGTCACTAGGGCACGTATTCATGTATCGGCTTATCAGTTTATTGTGGGTCACCTGTAGATTGGCGGGCTGGAAGGGGCGCATGCTGTCTTAGGATCCACATATTTATTTGGAAACTTTTGCATAGAGCTCTCATGACTGTTGTGCTGTTGAGACAGTGTATAAGTATGGGTTTTGGCAGGTGTCCATGGTGTTTGGACCCTGAGGAAGATATTGAACATATTTTTTATTTTGTGAGTGGGCCATGGACTATTGGAATATTATTCAACAAGTGTTGTGGCTTAGTTTCTATCGATTTTCTCTTCTTAGTCTCAATTCTCCCCATCCTACGGGGCGAGATGGTCAGGGCGTATGTAAGACACTGGCTGTGGCTATGTGGATGCTATGGAAGGCTAGATGTTCGAAAGTTTTTGGTCACTCAATGGGTCACATCTGGCGATTGTTTATAAGGTGTGACAAGAGTTGATTTATTGTGCTCGAATATATCAGTGCTCTTCCTTGCTGATGGCAGGGGTCGATTACGTTGTGTGGATGGATGGGGTTTCCGATCACCGGTAGAGATTACGAGTGGGGGTGGGTGATAGCCACAACGAACGGTTTAATGTGTATGGCTATTTCTTTCTGTTGTCGAGTTAATTCTACCTTGCAAGCGGAGTTATGGGATTTTAAAGGTGCTTTTGCTGAAATAGAGCAGAATCAACTATGTCGGTTGGTGGTTTACACAGATGCTACAAATGCTCAGGATGCAATTTATGTTAGATAAGTCCAAAGGAGGAACATTATCTTGCCTATTCTTGTCACTAACTCTGGTCTTGGCTGACAGACGTGAGATTACGTTGGGTTCCTCGTACAGCCAATGGGGCTGCGCATTGGCTGGCGCTTCAGGCTCGTGTGTAGGGCATGGAAGGGTTTTGGGATAATGATTTACCTTGTGGATTGGTGGGTCTAGTCTCTACGGACATCCAGGTCATGAAGTAATGACCACCTGTTCTGCTCTACCAAAAAAAAACTATTAGTTGGAGACTTAGGTGTGTTTGGCACCAATCTTAACCACCCGTTTCTATTCCCGGTTCTAGATTTATCATTCATATAAAACTAGATGGTAATTAGCCAAAATCCAATCTATACTACATACTAAAACGGAGCCCTCTCTCTCATGGTGTGACACATAGAGCCCTATTGATGACTGGAAAAATATCTCATCCCTGTGTGTACCCGATGTTTACATGCATTATGAGAAGAATGAGCCATTTATAACAATTTAATGTCATTTACTGATTAACCCCATTCCATAATCCTCTTACCAAAAAATTTAAAAGTTTTTTTTTCCTCCGATGTACCCGATGTTTGCATGCATTATGAGGAGATGTTTGCATGCATTATGAGGAGAATGAGCCATTTATAATAATTTAATACCATTTAATCCTCTCACCCCCATATTACTCTCTCTCTCCCTCCCTCATAAATCTCTCTCATGTCTTTTGGAAGGCAGAGAGATCGTGAACTGCCGGTGTGTGAACACAACCCTCTATCATAATTATTTATAGGGTTATTTTGACTTTGCCCCCTATATTTTGCCTTGAATTATACTTTACCCCCATATTTTCATTAATTAGACTTTACCCCCCAAATCTAACATTCCGTCAGATCACCTCTCAAAATTTAATTTCGTTTCCGTCAATTTACCCTTCCTCTTAGATGAAGAAGTGACGGAACAGTTAGTTTTGGGGGGTAAAGTCTAATAAATGAAAACATGGGGGGTAAAGTCTAGTTCAAGGCAAAATTTGGGGGGCAAAGTCAAAATAACCCTTATTTATATTATGGCAGATTTTTATGGCATATTTTATGGCAAGGTTTTTATTACCCCTTAAATAGTGATCTTCACAAACCATGAAAGTCTCTCTCCCGTATTAAAAAGCTAGAATTCTTCTTCCGTGTGTGAACGCAACACTCTTTTTAATCCATTTAAAACTTACCATAAAGATAATAAATTTTCATTCAATGGTATTTTACGGTCATTTGATGTTAATCTCTCTCTCTCTCTCTCTCTCTCTCTCTCTCTCTCTCTCTCTCTCTATCACACACACACACACACTAACAAGTGAATCAAACTCACTTCAGATTTCACACTTCTTTGAACAAGTTTCTTACTAGTATAAGATATAGCGATGAAACCAACAATAAGCAGGGGGAAATTGAGGAGCCAATTGCGTTTCTTGAGATTGATTATCATCTTATATGTGGCGCTTTAATGAGTATTCTTGTAAAGAACAACACATGACTTTAGAGCGTGTAGCTCCTCTGTTTGATGTGAACTGTTGGATGTTGTTTGGAGTTATGACAGAATATCATTAGCCCGTGTGAATGAAGTCTCCTAGCAACGTATGGAAATTAATGTAAGCATTAAGTTCATCATTTTGTAACCTCAGGCATTTTTGTGAATGAAGTAAAGTCTGATAATGACTCATGGATGCATGCAAAACCATTCAACACCCTTACACCACTCCGACTCCTATAAATCCAACCATAAAATCATCCCACCACTCACCCTACCAGTGAGCACTAGAAGATCAACAAGAGCCATCATGACCAAGGTATCGATGGCACGGATGGCCCTGATACTGGTCATCGCTACGATGGCCGGGATGACGAAAGTCTCATGCACCACAGTATCACAAAAAGACTTGCCCCTCCTCCCCATACCTGGCATATCCGATCCGGAGATCGGTAAGTGCTGGGAATCGATACTGGGGATTGAGGGCTGCCTACTCGACCTTTTGTCCTCCGTTGCCACCCTGCGGATCGATCTTGACCCAAAGTGCTGCAAGGTGATTGCGGGGATCGGAGACCACTGCTTCAAGGCCATCTTCTCCGCCTTCCCATTCACCCAGAACTTCCCTCCCCTGCTCGAGTCCTTCTGCAGCGCCATCCCCGAGAAGATGACCCCACCTGCGCTCGTGCCTCCGCCTGCTGACCGATAGATTTAATTGATATAGAAAGACGTGGTGTTTTTCTTGGTTTGATGAGAATAATTGAGGCATAAGCATAGTAATGGATGTCATTAGTCGAAGGGAGAAGCCTACATTTTGCTTGTTGTGTCAACTTAGGGTGGCACTGAGCAAATGATCATTTGTTGGAAGATTTTAATTTGAATTTGAATTTCTTATTGGGAAAATTTATTCATACCCCAAAAATCTATAATTAGCTTCCATTTCAAACATACTTGAACACACCCCGTTTTCTTTAATTATACCCCATTTCTATCCCAAAAATACCCTTCCATTTTACACTCCACATTGAATACACCCCAGTTAAATGGCTCGCCCCATCTTGATCATACCCTATTCCTTTCCGATGTTGAAACCCTTTAGTGTAGGGATGTTGGAAGGGTTATTTTGATCATTTGTCATTCATTGATGGAGAGAGAGAGAGAGAGAGAGAGAGAGAGAGAGAGAGAGAGAGAGAGAGAGAATCCTGCACTCTAGTACACATGCCACGGACGCGGCTCAGTGTTGATGTCCGCATCAGCTAGCAAATTTTTTTTTAATTTTACCACCCCCCCCCCCCCCCCCCCCCCCCTTCATTTTTGCGCCGTCTTATAGGAGAGCTACCACAGTGCTTTAGGACTTACCCTTTACGTACCTCCTCTAAATTATCTCCAGCTACTATCTGGACACCCTCCTCATCTCCTAATTCATCTTGCTGCTCCACTTTTGAAGACCAACGCCGCTCCGGATTGACGGTCATCTCGTGGGGATCACCAGTAATCATAGGTTCCAGCACCAGAACCTCATTAGTCTTTGGGTTCTTGAAAACAAAGATATTATTTGGTAACAAATCTACACAGGTTTGTTTACCACAACATATTTTATTGATAGTAGTAGACCCTTCAATCGCCACCGGATTATTCGAACTATATTTTTTTGTACATTTGATGGGTTATAACTATATTACCAGGATATCATAAGATACAAAGGCATGTAGCCCAGGTGGGATGTTCTATTCCTAGTACCCACCAAATCCAGATACAATGCCACTTGGCATATTTTTTTTTTCAAATTTTTTTTCTTGATCATTGTTAGGAGGGGTGTACATCCTCAAGCTGTCGCCAAGTCTGCATACACGATCAATGCATGCACATCGCGCTGCTCCTCTGACCGAGCCTCCCCCACCACAAGAAGATTTCGAGCTAGATTTGCATCCGTTATAACAACCACCTTTCCACATTCTCGACGGTGGAGCACCACCAAGGCACACTTAATCGTCCATGACTCTGCAAGAAGTGGGGAAGAAACTTGGATAACAAACGAACATGCTGCTAGCAATGAGCCCGTTGGGGAAGTAAGGACCCATGCCACACTGGCCACCTCCCCCACTGTTCGGATCGCCTCGTCGGTCCACATCAGAAAATCTGCTCGACCACCCTACGCCCCATCTCAGCCCGAACACAACACTGTAACTCCACGAGTAACAACCGAATCGCAGCCTCCACCCGACGACCTGTTGTTCAAAATAGTAGGCAACGAAGTTTCCACATGACCCACAAACACATTGTGTTTTTGGAAATTGGTTATCATCTTAATTGTGGCACTTTAATGAGTACTTTTGTGAAGTCCGAGTCCTAGCATTGAAAGTACGAATTTGTATTCTTTGATGGTCGCTTCGTATTCTTCTGGATGAGTTTGTGTCCATCCACAACTAATTAATCACATAAGATGCCGACGGCTATCCGCCACCGATAGTGACCAATACATTTTTACGATGGGTTAGGGTTTTAGTGAGGAGAAATTAAGAAAGAGAAGGAAGAGTAAGAAGAGGAGAAGGAGGAGGGAGGGGGCAGTGGGTTGCATGGGAACAGATTTGCATGTTTAATCCTGTTGTATCTTACTCCTGCAAGAGCTTGATATCGAAATTCTTGATGAGAAGTGTTCGAAGAACGACGTAGTTACCATTTGTCACGATTGGTAGTTGATTCATCAATTGAGTCTTTACTCATTTATGAATGTTTTTTTTTTTGGTACATATGATGGGGTCACTCCATTATGACCTGTAGATCTTCATATACAAGACCAGACAGTTCAGTGGGAAAATCTTTCTCCCAATACCCTACTTTACCACGAATGCTTGCTTCCTGGGCAAGCCAATGAGTAGTGATATTGGCAGTCCTTGGGGCCCACTTTATCCGCACAGTATCTAACTGGTACCATATCATTTGACAATCCCTTATAAGTGGTCCTAAGTCCGCATTACTCCCACGACCCAACACAATGGCGTCTCGGGCATTGGATGAATCCGTCAGAATAACAACATTCTGGTAATCCTTCTTAACCAGTTCCTCCAAAGTACCCTTGAGAGCCCATATCTCTGCCTGAAGAGGAGATCCAACCTCACACCTATGTGCAGCCGCCATACAAATCTGACAACCTGAAGATGCAGCCACCCAAGCTCCACTTGTTATCTCAGTAGGGTATTTAAATGCACCATCAACCCACATAAAAAGTGTCGACCTTGTGAGCTCCCTCCGTTGGATGACCTGGTATTTGCTGAAAGTATTGTCTGATCAACGAGCACCTCTATTGAACCAGAATTCTCATAGGCTTCACCTTGCTTTCGAAAATTTTATTACATCTAGCCTTCCATAGCAGCCACATAAACACCGCCAGATATTCCCATGGAACCGGTTCCCTCTTTTGAATCACCTTCTTAGACCCCGGCTGTAGCATGTTTAAACAATAGAAATTAAGGCCAGTAACTCGGAGCACCTCCTCCCAAAAATCATGCGCCTAGGCACAATCCCAAAAAACATGCAATATATCTTCATCCGGCGTTTCGCACCATGGGCAAGCTCCAAAATTCAAATGTAATCTTTGCCGCAACAACGTCGCCATTGATAAGGCTCCATGTCTAACCCTTCATAAAAATAGGTGCACCTTAGGCGGCAAACGCAGCCACCAAATATCCGCTCCGCCCCACCTCTCTGGATTCTCCTCCGGTTCCTGCATCACCCCCCAAAGAGAAGCTAATAAATGTTTATACTTTCTACTAAAGCCTGTCGGATTTGCACCCACCCTTTGAACCATCCTAACAATGCCTCTCAATCTTGCAGAAGCTCTCTTTCCAAGCCATTACTGCCAGTTTCACCCCGATAAATTCGTCTCCGCACAAACCCAAATTGCCCCCACATGATTGGCATTCAACAGCTGGGCTAAGCTCTCGCAACTCCCAATTGGATTTGTCTTGTTAAGAAACTGTGTACCTGAAGCCCTCACCGGATCTTCTCCCACATAATTACCTCCTAGGATACAAGAGGGAGTCTACGTTCTGCTGAAGTGTGACCCCAGAAAAAGCCCGACAAACACGATCCATCTTGAGCAAAACTCCTTTTGGGATCCCACTAGTCATCATTACATGAACCGGAATAGCAGCTAACACTGATTGTAATAAAACAAGTCTTCCCGCTTGAGATAACGTTTTGGACTTCCACCCTGACAATTTTGCATCCAGATTTGTCAAGAGGAATTGAAAATGTTTTGCCTTCACCCGCACTCCATCAAGAGGTATTCCTAGATGCATCCATGGCCCATGCTTTTCCTCCATCCGAAGAGCTCTAACCAGTCGAGCCCTCTCCTTTGGAGGAATACTCTTGGATATTTTTATACTCGATTTTGTGGGATTAACACATAAGCCCATACTTTTCTCCACCCGAGTAAAAAAAACTTTTAAACCCCAAACATCAACCATCGTGGCCCGAGTGAAAAACAAAAAATCATCAGCATAAGCTATAACACTCACAGGATTTGGATTCCGAGGTGTAGTAAATCCTTCAATACCTCCATCCTTCAAGCATTTATCGAGTTCCCAATGAATCAATTGGGAGCCCAATAGGAATAGATATGGTGATAACGGATCCCCTTGTCGTAATCCACAACTTGGCCGAAATACTTCACTCTCTTCGCCATTAACCAACAATCGCATTGTGATAGTCGAGACACATTGATTTATCCACGACAGCCAAATCGGGTCAAAACCCATCTTGCCCATTACCGTTTGTAAAGTGTCCAAGTGTATTCTGTCATATGCCTTCTCCAAATCAGCCTTTATAGCCATCACAGCATGTGAAGCAGGCGCTCTATGTAATGCAGTGAGAACCTCCTGAGCATGAACAACATTATCCCGAACTGTCCGGCTGGGAAGAAACCCATGTTGCTCTTCTCGAATTGCCGACGGCAACACCACCCTAAGCCTATTAGCGAGAATTTTAGAGATGAACTTGTAACTTCAATTACAAAGACTGATCGGGCGATAGTCCCCGGATGCATTGGGTTCGACGTTTTTGGTATCAGAACAACACTCGTGTCATTCCATCCCATCGGCATTACCCCCGACCGAAAAAAGTCCTGTATATCCCGTATAATATCCTCTCCCATAATTTCCCAAAAAGCTTTCTAAACTTCACTATTAAAACCATCAGGCCCAGGAGCAAACACCACCCTTCGAATTTCTCCACCGTCTGGAATCCGAGTGAGATAAGCATTAAACTCTATCGTTATGCACTTGGGAATATCACATACCATGGTCGCATCCACAAAATCCGACCGCTGCCATCGGAGTTGGAAAAACTGAACTAATGCCTTCTTATTCCCTCGGAGTCCTCCAACAACTAAACCTCAATCTGCAGTCCCCTTATTCGGTTACGCTCTCTCCGGACTCTCGTGCTAGTATGAAAGAAAGACGTGTTCCGATCCCCCTACTGAAACCATTGCATATGAGCTTTCTTGGCCCAGATATTCTTCTACTGTTCCAAAGCCCACTGAAGTTGAGTAGAAAGACAACCTCTCTCTTCCTCATCTCTCTTCCTCATCTCTCTCCCTCAACGGTCCATCCCCAATCCTATCTAGCTCCCCCCATAACTTCATGACCAAGGAATGGATATTTCCCACTTCATTCTTATTCCACTGTGCGAGCGCCCGGTGAACAAAAGGTAAGTTCGCAGAACAACTAGCACCGCGAATCCAAGTATTCTGAACCACCGAAGAAACATCGCCACTATTCAACCAGAAATTAAGAAACCGCCATGGCACTTTGGCTGGACGAGTATTTCCCACAGTAGATATAAGAATAGGAGAGTGATCAGGCGCGCACCTGGGAAGTCTCCTCGAACTAGTATCATCCACCGTGATGATCCACTGCGAATTTATAAAACCCCGATCGAACCTCTCCCATATGCATTCTCTCCCCTTACGATTATTGCTCCACGTGAAGCCATTCCCATTACCCTGCACCTCTCGCAGTCCACTAAGCCTTAGCATGTGAAGGAAATCAAGGACATTGGATGACCAACAAATTGGCCGCCCTCCCTCCTTATCATCTGGAGAAAGAACACAATTAAAATCTCCTACCACACACCACGGTAAAGTTGTCCGACCATTTGCTTGTAATTCCGCCCATAATACGCTGCGTCTAGCCTCTGGATTGCTAGCATAAACAGTCGAAAGAAGAAAAGTGGTTGTCTGCGGTGCCGAAACCACTAAGTGGAGAACCTGCTCTTATCTCCAAATAGCTGAAACCAGACCAAACACCCTACGCCACTGTGGTCGCAGAAAAAGATTCGGGTCGTCTTTATTGCGGATCACACGAGATTACAAATTTTCTTTGATCAGGAGATTGTGGGAGAGATCCTCTGGAGGGTCCCTTTGATCCGCGTCTCCACGTGGTATTCGTGCGAGAGCTCTGAAGGGGTTGCCCAGGACAGAGGTCTTTACAGGGCGAGGGTTTTTGAGAGGCTAAGGAGTTTCCGCCGTTGATTTTGTCCCGTCCGTGCTTCGCGCTTTCTCGGCTAGGGAGGCTTTGGGCTTCGTTCCTCGGTCTTCGTGTCTTCCTCGATCCTTGCTCGACCTCGGCGTCCTTGATCGTCGGTTCGCGGCGTCGATCGTGTTTTTGGCGTCAGCTTTGGCTTTAGCTTTTGGCTTTGGCGTAGCTTTGGCGTGGCTCAGGCTTTTGCTTTGCTTTGGCGCTTGCGCTTGAACGTAGACGGGTAGAGACTTGCGATGCTTTAGTTCTTCCGGACTTCGCGTCGTATCGGCTAGAACGTGCGGTGCTTTGCTCGTGACCGGCGTAGTTGCTTGGCTTTGGCACGTGCGTTGCTTTAGCGCGGGCTTTACCGGTGCGTTTGCTTTGGCTTCTTGCGTCGGCTTTGACTTTAGCTTCGACTCGATCTTCTTCTCGAACGACTGGCGTTACTTCTTCAAGGCTTCTTTATTCTTTCGGCTTCCTCGACGGTTGTGGCGTCGGTCTTGACTTTTCGGCGGGGGTAGCACCGATGCTCGTGCGACGGTTGTAGCGTCGGCTTTCGTTGATGAAGACGGCGGGTATAGCACCGATCTCCGTGCGACGGTTATAGCGTCGACTTTTGTTGATGAACACGGTGGGGGTAGCACCGGCTTCGGCACGACGGTTGTAGCGTCGGCTTTTGGTTGACGAAGGCGGCAGGGGTAGCACCGGCTTCAGGCCTTCTTCTCCCGGCTTTCTTCTTCGTGCGAGGAGTCGATGCCTTGATTGAAGACGACGGGTGTTGTCGGCTTCGATCTTCTTCTCCGGCCTTTGCTTATGGCGTCTTCGGAGCTGATGAAGATTGTTGGAGCAATCGGGTGATGACGGCTCCGGGTCTTCTTCTCTACGCTTTCTTCTTCGTGCGAGGAGTCGAAGCTTTGATCTCCGAGTGCAAGGTCTTCACGTTGATGAGGACTTGAAGGGCCAAGGACTCCCGTAGGATATGCTTGCCGTGCCTCGTGAAGCCTTCGGTCTTCAAGCGTTGGAGCTCGTCTTTGCAGAGCCTTTTCCTCTTCAGCTTTCGACCCTTGATGCCTTCCCCGACCCCTTCTATTTATAGGCAAAGGGGGGCGGTTGGGGGAGATGTTGCTGAAATCTTTTTGTTTCCTCCAATCTCTCCCCTCATAACCATCGAGATATTGTTCCCTTATTTGGGGAAACAAACCCGATTTCCTCCTTTTTAGTTGGAGTGGTTATGGGCTAGTTGTGACTCGATCTTTAAAGATCGAGTTGTTATTTTTGTTGCACTTTTGGATCGGATGGCGACGCAACGTCATCTTGTCCGTTGGATCGAGGGATCGTCGCGGATCTACGGTTGTGTAGACGTCCACGCCACCTCCCCCCGCATCAAGGCGGTTTTGACTTTTTCTTTTCTTTTCTTTTTCTTTTCTTTTTTTCTTTTTCTTTTCTTTTTTTCTTTTTCTTTTTCTTTTTCTTTATGGCCGGCCCCACCCCTCCATGAGGAGGGGGGCACGGTTTTCAAGAAGGGGGGGCCGGTGGGCCCCCCTCTTTGTGTCCGAGTTGCGGGTCCGATGGGACCCGTTTGCTTTGGGTCGGGCCATGCGCGCGCAAATTGGGTTCGCACGTGGGCCGAGTTCGCACGCGGGCCGTTGTGCGCGGGCGAGTTTCGCATGCGGGCCGTTGTGTGCGGGCGAGTTTCGCATGCGGGCCGTTGTGTGCGGGCCCAAGTTTCGCATGCGGGCCGTTGTGTGCGGGCCGAGTTTCGCATGCGGGCCGTTGTGTGCGGGCCCAAGTTTCGCATGCGGGCCGTTGTGTGCGGGCCCAAGTTTCGCATGTGGGCCGTTGTGTGCGGGCCCAAGTTGCATGAGCGAGTCGGGCTCGACCCGAAGGTCATCGAGTGCAAGCCCATTTTTCGTGAAAAAATCGGGTTTGACCCGAAGGCCGTCGGGTGCGGGCCTATTTTTTTGTGTAAAAATCGGGTTCGACCCGTGGGCTAATTTCGATGCCCACAAGTGCCCCCTCAAGTTCGAGTGCGCCCGCGGGAAACGCGTAGCGGTTGGACTTGAGTCGCGTGTTCGTGTGGGATTAGGTCTTTAAAAGGATCCCTGTCTTTCGTTTCTCTTCATTATCGGCGATTCCCGGCGGCTTGGAGTTGAGAGCTCTGCTAGGGTTTCTTGCTTCGCAACGATGCCGCGGAGGATGAAGATGGTGACGGCATGGGGTTCGCGGAGGAGAGAAGATCGCCGGCCCGTGGAGGGCAGAGGGTTGCCGGCGAGGTGATCCTTCTCCTCCTCCTTCTTCTTCTTCTTCCTCTCCTTCTTCTCCTTCCTCTTCTTCGCATGGTGCGGGAGGGCGCGACGGGCGTGGCCGGGGGCTGCTGTGGCGGCCGGCGCACGGGTTCAAGGCGCGGGAGGGCGCGAGTCGGAGGGAGCGAGGCGCGGGTGCGGCCGGGGGCTGCCATGGCGGCCGGCGCACGGGCTGGAGGCGCGGGGCGCGGGTGCAGCATGCGGGGCGCGGGCGTAGCGCGCGGGGGCCGGAGGTGTGGGCGCAGCGGGCGGCGCGGGGGCCGGAGGCAGCCGGGGCT
Organism: Chamaelirium japonicum; assembly: GCA_947650365.1. NCBI lineage: Eukaryota > Viridiplantae > Streptophyta > Magnoliopsida > Liliales > Melanthiaceae > Chamaelirium > Chamaelirium japonicum. The sequence goes on along the minus strand of OX393555.1, from coordinate 47,309,600 downwards.
GCGGGTGCAGCGCGCGGGACCGGAGGCGCGGGCGCAGCGGGCGGCACGGGGGCCGGAGGCGGCTGGGGCTGCGGGCGCGGGGGCCGGCGGCGCGGGGGCTGGAGGTAGCCGGGGCTGCGGGTGCAGCGCGCGGGACCGGAGGCGCGGGCGCAGCGGGCGGCGCGGGGGCCGGAGGCGGCCGGGCTGCGGGCGCGGGGGCCGGCGGCGTGAGGGCGGGCGCAGCGCGTGGGGGTCGGAGGCGTGGGCGCAGGGCGCGCGGGGGCCGGCGGCGCGGGCGCGGGGCGCTGGGGGCCGGAGCCGGGCGCGGGCGAGTGCGCGGAGGCCGGCGGCCGAGGCTGCGGGGGCCGGCGGCGCCGTTGCCGGAGCGGCGTAGGCGACCGGGGACGACGCCCCTCCTCTGCATGGTAAAATAAGAGATAGAGAGAGGGGGTCGTGGCTTTTTGCCATGACCCCCCTATCTCTTTCTTTATTTGCTGGAGGCCCCCCCCCCTTTGTATATTTAATAGGAGAGACGGGGGGGATCGTGGCTTTTTGCCGCGACCCCCCTCTTGTCTTTCTTTATTTGCTGAAGGCCCCCTGCTTGCTGATTTAACAGGAGAGATAGTAAGAGGGGGTCGTGGCTTTTTGCCATGACCCCCCTCTTGTCTTTCTTTATTTGCTGAAGGCCCCCTGCTCGCTGATTTAACAGGAGAGATAGTAAGAGGGGGTCGTGGCTTTTTGCCATGACCCCCCTCTTGTCTTTCTTTATTTGCTGAAGGCCCCCTGCTCGCTGATTTAACAGGAGAGATAGTAAGAGGGGGTCGTGGCTTTTTGCCATGACCCCCCTCTTGTCTTTCTTTATTTGCTAAAGGCCCCCCTGCTAGTTTCACCAGGAGGAAGGAGGAGAGGGTCGTGGCTTTTTGCCGTGACCCCCCTCTCTTCTTTTTTATTTGCTCGAGGCCCCCTCTTTTGATTTCTTTGCTTCTGTACTCGGAATCCATCTGACTAGGGCTTTGTGTTCTTTCTTTTTCAGGTCTCGTCGTTACGAGAGCTTTCCGGGTTCCGGCTGGATTGTTGATGCGGTTTCCCACGGGAGTACGTACCTTTGCTTCCCCTTCGCGCGAGTCTCCCATCACCGTGCTTCGAGACAGGAGACCGGGCTGTCAGTGCTTCAGCTTTTGACGCACGAGCGAGTTTGCGAGGATGGTGTGACCGACGGCTCTTGTCGAGTGTTAAAACTTGGCGAGCGCATTCTTACTGACGAAGGGTCTTCCCGGCAAATTGTCCGGCCGAGCTTGGGGTTACCGTTTCATCATACTGAAGATGAGTCAGTTCCGGTCCCTGTCGTTGCTTTGAAGATATGTTCCCGCCGTACGCGATGGGGTGTGGGGATTCAATCGCGTGGAGATGTCACCTACCTGGGAGGTTTCCGGGACTGGATGAAAGAGCTATCCAGCGCGTTAGAGGCAGAGCCAGGGATGGAGCGTCTGGCGAGGTTTGTGGAGCCGGCTTGCTGGGAGTACAGCCGTCCGGATGGTATGTACCGGGCTCTGTGTGAGCAGTGGTGCCCTGAGACCAACACCTTCTTGACCGGAGCTGGTGAGATTGGGATCACCCTTCGTGACGTGCACGTCATATCTGGGTGTCCAGAAGTTCGGAGCTATTATCAGGAGGAGGTTCCTTCTCTGGAGGTTTTGACGGACCCAGACGAGTCTCCTAGCTTTTGCCTTTTGCTTTTTAAGGCGTATGCTATTATAGCGGCGCGCGAGCGGTCAGACCGGGTACTTCACTCGGATTGGGTGGACTTCTGGTTCCGAGGAGAGTATCGTCACGCTCCTCCTTCGAGTCACCCGATGTGGAGATATGCCTCGTCAAAGAAGCCGGCGCCTGGTACTTTCCGGCGACCGATCGAATCTCTGAAGAAAGAGTGGTGCTCCATGGCCGGGGCGCAGCGTCCCTGGGAAGTCTTGGGACTTGAAGAGTGTAGTGATGACTGGCGTGCTGTTTACTGGTCAGCGGGGTTAGTACTCTTTCTCTGCCGCTTTGCTTTACCCTGGGAAGGGGATGTGGTACGCCCTGGGACCTTTCTTGCAGCTGCTCGGATGGTGACTGGAGAGTTCCTTAATCTGGCGCCGGCGATCCTCTGCTCGTTGTATGGCGGGCTTAGCGGCACTTATTGGAGTCTATCGGGTGCGGGTAATGCAAGAGGGGAAGTAGGCAGAGCCAGTTCCTTTTGCCCCCTGCATTACCTCTATGGTTGGATTGGGCTCCACTTTCCGAAGGGGATCTTCGCGGCGCGTGGACCTTCGACCTCGGTGCCCTTTCTTCCTTGTGTGGGAGGTGTAATGAACGCTTTTTATGCATGGGAGCGTCCGAAGCCTAGTGCCCGAGAGTGTTTACGGCGCATGGGCCCTTCTGACTTCGAATTTGTATCGGAAAATGCACTTGCGCCTTCTACGAAATCCCTGGTATGTGATAGGGCGGAGATGTCCGATCCTTTGTACTGGAGCATGGTGAGTTGCAGGCCTGGGTATCTTGTTTGGCGTCGTGGGGATGTAGTGGAGGTGGCACGGTACTCTCCCCACCGGTTTGCTCGTCAGCAGGGTTTTCGGCAGGAGTTGCCTGGGACTCCTTTGCGCCTGCGGTTACGTTACACTCCGCAGGAGGCGTACCGCCTCTGGGGAGCGCTTTACGATCGGTTTACTGGGTGTACTTTCTCACCGGGGATTAAGTCGGGCGGCAAGGATGCTGCAACTCCTGAGTATCGCCGCTGGGTCAATGGGTCAGTGCTTCCCCTCTTGGCTAGCCTTCCACTAGACGTCCTTGCCAGCAGTGAACGGGCTGACTTTCCTTTTGACCCTTTGGCGGGGTCAGAGGATCGCCGTCTCTGGTCCGAGGAGCGATGGTCAGAGAAATCTTGTGGCCGTCGAGAGGGTACTTCCCAGGCTTCACTTTCTGTGCAGGAGGTTGAGATGGCTCCGCCCTCCAAGGTTCATAGTCTTCCTGAGACTCAGGCTTCTTGGAGTGGGTGTACTTCTCCCAAGAGGAGAAAGTTGGACCTCTTGTGCGAGGCAGCTTTGACTGGTGCTGACGAGGCAGGGCCATCTCGAGAGGGAGAGCCAGGGCTTTTTGCCGATGAGGTAATCCCTCCTTCCGGGGTATCTTCTTCGGATGCTGCAGGTATGCCTTGTTCCTTGTTTCTTATGAATGTCTGTGCTTGCACTCTTACTTCGTTAGCTAAGTTGTCCAGCTCTCATTTTGGCAGGGTCTGCTGGACCAGACTGCGAGTCTGCCCCAAAGGGGGTTGGGCGGGAGTGCTCTCCTATCAGAGCAACGTTGGTCGAAGATGGCGGGCTGGATATTCCCTGGGATAACTTGGAGCTCTTGAGAGCGTGTGGAGCAGATTTTGCCGGCAGTGCTGTCAACCTGGATGATATTGACGTGGAGCAGTTGGGCTTTGGGGAGGAGGGTGAGGTCTCCAGTGTAGGGAGAGAACAGACTCCTCCAGCTCGGTCCGGTACTCCGGCAGAGGCTACTCCCGCAGTCGTTTCGTCGGGAGGTTTGTCTGTGCCTCCTCCTTCGGCTCCGGTGGTTCCGCTGACTGTTATCACGGCGATGGTCCAGGAGGCGGTTCCTACACTTGAGTCTTCAGGACCGGAGCCCACTTTGCCTGTGCACTCAGAGGCAGTCAGGGGGAAGTGCAGTTCTCGAGACCTTCTTTCTGTGCTTCTTTTGGAGAGCTGTCGGAAGTATATCCAGACGACGCTCGCACCCTTCCAGGAGGAGGGCTTTGCCGCTTTGAGCAGCTGGTGGGTCCTCGAGGGGCCTGAGTTTTGCAAGAGTCTGGCGGCCTTCCAAGTAGATGGCTCTTTGTTTGAGACACAGATGCGTGTTCTCTTGGCGGATAGTGAAGCTCATTGCTTGAAACGGGCTTCGATGGAAGATGACCTCCCCCTGATACTGGCAAAGGCCGAGGACGAGGAGCGTCGACTGGAGGCGCAGCATGCACTTGCTGCTGCGAGCCTTGTTCGGGCGCAGAAGAAGCTAGAGGCTGCTCGCGCATCTTTCGAGAAAGCTGAGACGATCGAGAAGTCTTCTGGAGCAGACTTGGCAAAGCAGCGCATCGAGCTGGCGACGCATCGGGAGCGGGTAGCTTCTCGGTCTTCAGAGTTGGAGCGCATGGAGGTTACTGACGGCGAGCTGCTCCAACGTCTCAAAGGATTTGATTCGCTTTACTAGCATGTCGCATTTCCTTTTCTTTCTTGTCATTTCTGTTGAACAGACTTGTAGTTCTGCTTTTCTTTATCTGGTGATAACTTAATATCATGCATCTATTTGTTTTGGACTTGTATTCTGGAATGGCGGAGCTTGGTTGTGTTTTTCTTTTGTTTGGACTGAACCTTTACAGGCTGCCTACGTACCCTACTGAGAGGGATCAAGTCACACGTAGTTCCTTTTTTTTTTTTTTTTTTTTTTTTTTTTTTTTTTTTTTTTTTTTTTTTTTTTTTTTTTTTTTTTTTTTGCAAGGAATGTAGCCCTGCTTTTAGGCATAGTACCTTTTGAGGTACTTGCCATTGATGGGGCCGAGTGTAAGCCCTTCTGGCGTGGTGAGAAGGTATGCGCCGTTGGAGTAGACCTCTTTGACAATGTGCGGCCCATCCCACTTGGCGTCGAACTTCTTTCCTCCTCGATGCGAAAGGATGATGGGGCGTTTGACTGCAAGCACCAATTCTCCTTTTTGGAAGGATCGAGGGCGAATCCTCTTGTTGAAGGCTCGGGTCAGCCTGGCCTGGTAGCATTCCAGGCGTTGCTGGGCTTCGAGGCGCCTCTCATCCAGGGCTTCCAATTCTGCTAGGCGAAGTTGAGCGTTGTCGCCGTTGACGAGGCCTTCCTGGACGGCTATCCTGAGTGACGGGATCTGGAGTTCAAGCGGGAGGACAGCTTCTACTCCGTAGACCAGCGAGTACGGAGTCGCCTGTGTTGGCGTGCGAAAAGAGGTGCGATATGCCCATAGCGCTTCGCCCATGCGTTCATGCCAGTCTTTCTTCGACTTCGAGACGACTTTCTCCAAAAGTTTGCAGAGTGTTTTGTTGAAAGCTTCAGCTAGGCCATTGGCAGAGGCGTTGTACATGGTTGAACACCTTTGCTTGATATCGAACTTGGCACAAAATTGGCTGACGGCGGCGTTCTTGAATTGCTTCCCGTTATCCGTAACGATATAGCGAGGGATGCCGTACCGAAAGATGATGTCGTTCTGGATGAAGTTGATAACAGAGTGCCTGGTAACTTCTCGCAATGGTACTGCCTCAGCCCACTTGGAGAAGTAATCTGTTGCCGCCAGGATATAAAGATGCTGCTTGGATGACTTGGGTAGCGGGCCGACAATGTCGAGTCCCCATCCATCGAAGGGCCATGATGCGATGGTTGGATGCAAAGGTTCCGGAGGCTGCCGGATGTAGTCGCCATGCAGCTGGCAAGTGTGGCATCTCTTTGCAAACTCGAGGGAGTCCTTGATCATAGTGGGCCAGTAGTACCCCATCCGCCTGATGCGAAAGTGCAGCTTTGGACCGGACTGATGTGAGCCACAGATCCCGGCATGGACTTCTTCTAATGCTGTTTCTGCTTCTCCTTTTGCAAGACACCTTAGGAGCGCACCATCATAGCTTCGACGGTACAACTCGTTGTTGAAGTGGAAGAATTTCAGAGATCGCCTGCGAATGTCGACTTTACGCTTTGGATCTTCAGGGAGCTTCCCGTGGACGAGAAAATCTATAAATGGTTGTCTCCAATCTAGCTCGTCGGTCATGAGAACGTGTACTGCGTTGACTTGGTCCGGGATCCCCATGGGGAGGCCCTCCTCGGTGATCACCATTCTCTTACAGATAGGGATGATGAGTTGGCTTTTTTCTGGGAACGGAAGTGTAGCCGCCAAATTTGCAAGCGCATCAGCCTGCTGATTGAAGTTTCTGGGAACATGCTGGATTGAAGCATCTTTGAGTGTACCAAGGAGTTTCAGGGCTCGTAGGTGCAAAGGCACGAGATCTTCTTTGTTGACCTCGTATGCTCCCAATATTTGCTGAATGACGAGTTGAGAGTCGCCGAAGATTGTGAGCCCTTGAAGTTTCATATCATTGGCGAGTTCGAGGCCAATGATAAGAGCTTGATATTCTGCCCTGTTGTTGGAGCATGGTTCTGATAGTAGAAACGAGAAGGGAAGTACTTCGTCGTTTGGTGTGACGAAGACAACTCCCGCTCCTGCTATGTCTTGCCTGGCCGCACCGTCGAAGAGCATTTTCCAAGAAGGGGCGATGTCGATGCAGAATACTTCTTCGTCTGGGAGATCTTCCGATAGTTCCCATTCTGCTGGAAGGGGGTATTCTGCTAGGAAATCTGCGAGAGCTTGACCCTTGACCGCTTTACGAGGGACAAAGGTGATGTCAAACTCAAGGAGGAGCAAAGCCCACTTGGCCAGACGTCCGGAGAGCACTGGTCTTGACATGATATATTTGAGCGGGTCAGCTTTTGAGATGAGCCTGATGGCGTGAGCTAACATATAGTGTCGCAGCTTTTTTGTAGCGAAGATGAGCGCCAGACAGACCTTCTCAATCGGGGAGTAGTTTAGCTCCGCGCCGATGAGAGTGCGGCTCAAATAGTAGCATGCTGTTTCCTTGCCTAGCTCGTTGTCTTGAGCCAGGAGTGCCCCCAAGGACTGCTCCTGGGCGCTGATGTAAAGGACCAATGGTTTGCCTTGAACTGGTGCTGTCAGAACCGGGGGCTTAAGCAAGTAATCCCTGATGTTTTGGAGGGCTTCCTGGCAAGCTTCATCCCACTTGAATGCTGCTCCTTTCTTCATGAGGCGGCTGAAGGGTCTGCATTTTCCAGCTAAGTTGGCGATAAACCTTCTGATATATGCTAGATGGCCCTGGAGACCTCGGAGGTCTCGCACGGTTTTCGGGATTGGCATATTGAAGATAGCATCTATCTTAGTTTGATCTATCTCGATGCCTCGATGGCGTACGACAAAGCCGAGAAACTTTCCCGAGGAGACCCCAAATGCGCATTTAAGCGGGTTCATGCGGAGTTGGTACCTTCGAAGTCGCTTAAAGATTAGCTCAAGGTCTTGAAGATGTGTTGACTTTTGTCTTGATTTTACCACGAGGTCGTCGACATAGCATTCTACATTCTGATGAAGGATATCGTCGAAAATTTTTTGCATGGCTCGTTGGTAAGTAGCTCCTGCGTTCTTCAAGCCGAAAGGCATGACTTTGTAGCAGTAAATCCCTTTTGGCGTGCGGAATGCCGTAAGCTCTTCGTCTTTGGGCGCCATCCGAATCTGGTTGTAGCCTGAGGATCCATCCATGAAGGTTAGTGCTTCATGGCCCGTTGTTGCGTCCACCATTAGTTCTGTGATTGGCAGTGGGAAGTCATCTTTGGGGCATGCATTGTTTAAGTCCCTGAAGTCCACGCATACTCTGATCTGGCCGTTCTTCTTCTTGACTGGGACCACGCTGGAGATCCATGTTGGATATTTCACTTCTCGGATAAAGCCGGCTTCGATGAGCTTGTTGACTTCACCTTCTATTTGAGGCACTAGTTCCGGCCGGTAGCGTCTTTGTCCTTGCTTGATGGCGCTAGCTCCATGCCTGACAGCAAGCTGGTGTACTGCAATCTTGGGGTCAAGTCCGGGCATTTCCTTGTAGGACCATGCGAAGACATCTCTATATTCTTGGAGTAGCTTGGTGTATGCGGCCTCCTCTTCGGGAGTCAGGAGTGCACTTACGAATGTAGGCCGAGGATCCTCTTGTGTACCCAAGTTGATTTCTTTCAAATTGTCGACGGTAGATTGCCCCCCTTCTTCGAGGACCGGCGGTGCATCGGGCAATTCGTCGTCCGAAGTAGAAGTAGCGTCGATTGGAGGGTCAGAAACGGTGATGTGATTAGCGGAGACCAGAATAATGTCGGTAATGTCGCCTGTATCGTAGAATGAGAAGGGTGGGTGGGTGGGAATGATTTTTCTCACCTCAGTGGGTGGCTTTCCCAAACGGTCGAATACTGACCTTCGCTTTGCCTGTCTGATTGGCCCAAGTCTTTTGAATACTGATATGGGATTTTGACTTGCCTGGTTTTTGACGTTCTTCTTTGGCATTTGAGGTGCGGTCTGACGCCGAGCTCGATATCGTCTTCTTTTGGCGACATTGGTGGAGCGTGCATCGGAGGTTGACGATCCTTCTTCTGCTTCTTCTACCAACTTCACCTCAATATAGTTAGAGGTGAAGGTCTTCTCTCCTGTTATCTTGATGACCATCGGGGTTTGACGGGAGCCGATGCCTCGCCGATTTGGTGGGATCTGCTCGCCACCCTGGAGTAAATGGGCTTGAGTCTTAGTCATCCCGTGTGGTATTGGAGCTGGCAGGAGTGTACTCATATGTGCAGCACTATCTTTGTCGTAGCCAGCTTTGAACAGCAGCTTGGCGGCATTTTGCCCCCAGCTTCCTTTTGGCTTGAATGTGAGTTGGCTGGATTCGAAGGGATTGATGGGTTTTGGCGAATTTGAAGCTTGCCCCAGGCTGGGTAGTGGCAGTGTCATCTCTTGCAGAGTGATGACGTTAGCTTCCGATAGCGGCTGGACTATCCCTTTTGGCGAGGCAAAAGGTGGTGGTTTATCTTTACGAAGCCACTGAGGCGTGAGGCGTAAGACTGTCGTAGCTTGGACAGGTAATGGAGTATGCTTCATGGATCTTGGCTTGGAACTAATGCGGATTCTTCGCCTTGGTGCTAGCACTTCTTTGACTTCGTGTATCGCCTTAGATGGTGGTACTGGATTTGGAGTTGGCAGAGCTTTGTCCTGCTCCATCCTTTTAGCTTTCTGAGTTCGAGGAGCTTTAGCTGGAAGGACTTCTGCAACAAGGTCCTTTGCTTGGTAAAATTTGGCATCGGCGAGGTGCGCTTCAGCCTCATTGAATGGCTTGTCGTCTGCAATAATGCACTTTTCCAGACCTTTCTCGTAATACTTGAGGCATTGGTGCCAGGTAGATACTACGACACCGTTTTCATGCAGCCACGGTCTTCCCAGCAAAAGGTGATATGATGTTTGACAGTCGATGACGTGGAAAAGAACCGTCGTGTCAAGCTGACTGATGGAGAGTTTTAGACGAATGATCCCTATGGTGGACTGCCCTCCTTGGTTGAACCCTTGGATGACCAGCTGGCTTTGTGAGAGCTGGTCGGTGGTGATGTCGAGCTGGCGCATTGTTTGGATAGGCATGATGTTGACGGCGGAGCCGCAATCCAACAGGATTCGATTTACCGGCTTCTCGTTGATGTATCCCGAGACATAGACGGGTCGATTGTGCAGTCGTGTTCCGAGCTGCAGATCTTCGTCCGAGAAAGTTATTGCTGCGTTACATGAGACAATAGATTTGTCCTTCTCGGTATTTTTCTTTTTTCTTTTGTAACTGTCTGGGTCTGTCAAAGCCTCGGCCATTGCTAGGCGAGCTTTCTCTGGGAGGTGTAGTGCTTCTATGAGTGGCAAGTGCAGGATTGCCTCATCGTAAGCAGCAGTACTGGCTTTGTCGGAATCATCCTCTTCGTTGTCGGTGTTGCTTTCTTCAGAAGGCTTGATCCTATCTTCTTCTTCCGGTGCCGTGTGAATCTCAACCATGCAACAGGAGGCTTCGCATTGCTGATCAGATGGGAGGAAGTAATCGGGGAAGAACTCCTGCAACGTTGTCGGTTCTGGAAGGTTTTGCAGGAGGAGATCATCAGGATCTGCTGGTGGTACTTTGAACGCCTTCCTTCCTGGAGCTTTGCTTGTCTTTTTATAAGTTCTTCGTTCCGGAAGCTTTCTTGTTACCCGATCGAGCTTGCGACTTCTTGGCATCCATGGCCTTCGTCTGCGAGGCAACATGACCCAGGCATCTTCATCAGTGGATTCTCCGTTACCAAGATGAAGGTCTGGAATGGTAGCTGTAGGTTCTTCATGGGTCGGGGAGACCTGCTCCTCTGGGGACCTTGGTGGTTCGCCTTCTGACTCCCAGCCGGTGGGCTTGATTTCTTCTATTGAGACAGACGGAGGTTTGGAATAGAGGACGTGGTAGTCGAATTTACCTGAGGGCTGGCCTAATAGGCCGACCTCCGGGTCTCCTTGTTCGTACCTTGTCTGGAGATTCGTGGTTTCTCCGTGATTCAGGGAGCCTTGCTCCTCTGGGGACATTGGTGGTTCGCCTTCTGACTCCCAGCCGGTGGGCTTGATTTCTTCCATCGAGACAGACGAAGGTCTGGAATAGAGGACGTAGTAGTCGAATTTACCTGAGGGCTGGCCTAACAGACCGACCTCCGGGTCTCCTTCCTCGTACCTCGTCTGGAGATTCCGTTGGGACATAGTTTTGTTTGAGAGAGACATTGATGTAGACAACGGTTGCCCCCAGGGCAGTGACGTTTCTTCCTCAGCGAGCTTAGGAGCGTACTGCTGTCGTCTTGAGGCTTTCCGTCGTGGAGCTGACTTTGCAATTGGCCGTTGGCGATTGATGCGCAACTTGGGCCTTCTCTGGTGGGTAGCAACGAGTACTGGTTGAAACGAACCGAAGGTGATGGACGTCATGTTTGCCGTTGCAACATCGCTGGAGTCGATCTCGATTTTTCCTTGCTTTGCGAGTGCCATGATCTTTTCTTTGAAGACGAAACACTTTTCAATAGGATGGCTAACCAGCCGATGGTATTTGCAGAAGAGCGGATCGTTGACCCGATGCATCTGTTCGGGCCTTTTTGAAGGAGGAAGCTCGATCATCTTTTCTTGTAGCAGTTGATCGAACATGGAGGAGACTTCCGAGTCTGGAAAGGGATACTCTTTGGCCTCGAGTTCTTCTAGAGTCATCTTTGACTGTCTTTGAGATGGAGGCGGTGGTATAGCAGCTCCCTTTTCTTGATCCGGTTTGCCACTGATTTTGAGTGGCTTGGAGGCCGAGGCGATGTCGGTGACGTTAACTTGCTTTGATTTGGGTGCCGGCGGTTTGTCTTTCTTTTCTACCTTCAGGAAGTCTTTGGTCTTCGAGTCCCCGCGATTTGCTAAGCTGAGCTCCATGTCGTGGGCTCGAGTTGCGAGTTCTTCGAAGGACCGAGGCTTGATCCCCTTGAGGATGTAGAGTAAGCCCCAGTGCATGCCTTGGGTGCACATCTCGATAGCCGAGTCTTCCGACAAACGGTCTCGTGAATTCAGGGCGAGATTCCTCCATCGATCGATGTAGTCGATTACTGACTCGTCCTTCCTTTGCTTGACGGCAGTAAGCTCGGTCATGCTAACGATGCGCCGAGTGCTATAGAAGCGGTTGAGGAATTCTCTTTCCATTTGATCCCAGCTGTCAATGGATCCTGGAGGAAGGTCAACATACCAATCAAAAGCGTTACCTTTGAGGGTGCGAACGAACTGCTTCACCATCTCGTCGCCGTATGTGCCGGCGTTGTTGCAAGTTTCGACGAAGTGGGCAATGTGTTGCCTTGGGTTCCCCTTTCCGTCGAAGTGTTGAAACTTTGGTGGCTGGAACCCGGTAGGGAAGCGCAGCTGCTGGATCCTTGCGGTGTAAGGCTTTGAGTATGCCGCCGTGATCGGAGGTAGGCTGCCGCCGTGGGAACGCATCATGTCAGCCACCAGTGCTTGTATTTGCTGGGCATTCATCGTTGCTGCCACTGAAGGTTGCGCGGCTATCGAGGTCGGCACGGGGGCCGAGGAAAGTGCAGGAGTAATTGCTAGTGTTGCCGGGCCAACTTCTGCAAGAGCAGGAGTTGGAGATGGGGCTGGAGCAGCTACTGGAGAAGCAGGAGGTTGACCGAATGTTGCGGCATCCCTGGCACTCAGCCTTTGAAGTAAGGTGTTGATGTGACGATCTTTCTCTTCCATTAGTCGGGTGAGCTGAGCCATGTGTTCACTCATTTGCATGACTTGGAGCTGGAGAGCGGACGGAGGATGATGTCGCAGGACGTCTCGATGTTGTATGCCCACACCTTCGCCATCGTCGTCGGAGACGTAGTTATGATGACTTGCTTCTGCTTGATGACGGATGTTTGCCCCCGGCAAGGGAGGTGCAAAGTCCGCTGGAGAACCCGAACGGGTTCGGGGTTGGGGCTGGTCCTCCCCAAATTTCTGGACAGATGTTCCAGGATTGAGGCTTGTTTCTTCATGCACCAAGGCCTCATTGGTGCCTTGGCGGGCATCTTCGGTAGCAGTTTCCGGCGTGAAGAAGTCCGCAAGAGTTTGAGTACGCCGAGTGTAAACGCGTACTACCGGGGGAATGTCATCCACCGGGTTTTCTGGATCGCCGTGTTGGAGTAGTGGAGACTCGGCGATAGGTGAGAGGCTTGTTGGAGCAAACGTATCATCGTTCGTTCCGGTCATGGCGAACTTGAAGCAACTCCTTCAAACGTACGGATGAAAGGAGAGGAGGTCCCACCGGGCGTGCCAGAAATCTGTGGTCGCAGAAAAAGATTCGGGTCGTCTTTATTGCGGATCACACGAGATTACAAATTTTCTTTGATCAGGAGATTGTGGGAGAGATCCTCTGGAGGGTCCCTTTGATCCGCGTCTCCACGTGGTATTCGTGCGAGAGCTCTGAAGGGGTTGCCCAGGACAGAGGTCTTTACAGGGCGAGGGTTTTTGAGAGGCTAAGGAGTTTCCGCCGTTGATTTTGTCCCGTCCGTGCTTCGCGCTTTCTCGGCTAGGGAGGCTTTGGGCTTCGTTCCTCGGTCTTCGTGTCTTCCTCGATCCTTGCTCGACCTCGGCGTCCTTGATCGTCGGTTCGCGGCGTCGATCGTGTTTTTGGCGTCAGCTTTGGCTTTAGCTTTTGGCTTTGGCGTAGCTTTGGCGTGGCTCAGGCTTTTGCTTTGCTTTGGCGCTTGCGCTTGAACGTAGACGGGTAGAGACTTGCGATGCTTTAGTTCTTCCGGACTTCGCGTCGTATCGGCTAGAACGTGCGGTGCTTTGCTCGTGACCGGCGTAGTTGCTTGGCTTTGGCACGTGCGTTGCTTTAGCGCGGGCTTTACCGGTGCGTTTGCTTTGGCTTCTTGCGTCGGCTTTGACTTTAGCTTCGACTCGATCTTCTTCTCGAACGACTGGCGTTACTTCTTCAAGGCTTCTTTATTCTTTCGGCTTCCTCGACGGTTGTGGCGTCGGTCTTGACTTTTCGGCGGGGGTAGCACCGATGCTCGTGCGACGGTTGTAGCGTCGGCTTTCGTTGATGAAGACGGCGGGTATAGCACCGATCTCCGTGCGACGGTTATAGCGTCGACTTTTGTTGATGAACACGGTGGGGGTAGCACCGGCTTCGGCACGACGGTTGTAGCGTCGGCTTTTGGTTGACGAAGGCGGCAGGGGTAGCATCGGCTTCAGGCCTTCTTCTCCCGGCTTTCTTCTTCGTGCGAGGAGTCGATGCCTTGATTGAAGACGACGGGTGTTGTCGGCTTCGATCTTCTTCTCCGGCCTTTGCTTATGGCGTCTTCGGAGCTGATGAAGATTGTTGGAGCAATCGGGTGATGACGGCTCCGGGTCTTCTTCTCTACGCTTTCTTCTTCGTGCGAGGAGTCGAAGCTTTGATCTCCGAGTGCAAGGTCTTCACGTTGATGAGGACTTGAAGGGCCAAGGACTCCCGTAGGATATGCTTGCCGTGCCTCGTGAAGCCTTCGGTCTTCAAGCGTTGGAGCTCGTCTTTGCAGAGCCTTTTCCTCTTCAGCTTTCGACCCTTGATGCCTTCCCCGACCCCTTCTATTTATAGGCAAAGGGGGGCGGTTGGGGGAGATGTTGCTGAAATCTTTTTGTTTCCTCCAATCTCTCCCCTCATAACCATCGAGATATTGTTCCCTTATTTGGGGAAACAAACCCGATTTCCTCCTTTTTAGTTGGAGTGGTTATGGGCTAGTTGTGACTCGATCTTTAAAGATCGAGTTGTTATTTTTGTTGCACTTTTGGATCGGATGGCGACGCAACGTCATCTTGTCCGTTGGATCGAGGGATCGTCGCGGATCTACGGTTGTGTAGACGTCCACGCCACCTCCCCCCGCATCAAGGCGGTTTTGACTTTTTCTTTTCTTTTCTTTTTCTTTTCTTTTTTTCTTTTTCTTTTCTTTTTTTCTTTTTCTTTTTCTTTTTCTTTATGGCCGGCCCCACCCCTCCATGAGGAGGGGGGCACGGTTTTCAAGAAGGGGGGGCCGGTGGGCCCCCCTCTTTGTGTCCGAGTTGCGGGTCCGATGGGACCCGTTTGCTTTGGGTCGGGCCATGCGCGCGCAAATTGGGTTCGCACGTGGGCCGAGTTCGCACGCGGGCCGTTGTGCGCGGGCGAGTTTCGCATGCGGGCCGTTGTGTGCGGGCGAGTTTCGCATGCGGGCCGTTGTGTGCGGGCCCAAGTTTCGCATGCGGGCCGTTGTGTGCGGGCCGAGTTTCGCATGCGGGCCGTTGTGTGCGGGCCCAAGTTTCGCATGCGGGCCGTTGTGTGCGGGCCCAAGTTTCGCATGTGGGCCGTTGTGTGCGGGCCCAAGTTGCATGAGCGAGTCGGGCTCGACCCGAAGGTCATCGAGTGCAAGCCCATTTTTCGTGAAAAAATCGGGTTTGACCCGAAGGCCGTCGGGTGCGGGCCTATTTTTTTGTGTAAAAATCGGGTTCGACCCGTGGGCTAATTTCGATGCCCACAGCCACATGCACACAATGCCCCCTGCCATACCATCCGAGGGCACAATGGAAATATCATACCCGTGTTGAAAAATGGAGATCACCCGTTTCACTTGATGAACCTGAACATGACTCTCAACCAGCAGTAAACATTGAGGATCGAACTTCCTAATTAGAACTTTCAAATGTCCCACCGTCGCCGGACGTAACATCCCTCTACAATTCAAAAACAGAATTTTCATTGGGGAAGAGAAGAAAGAAACGCAGCAAGAATCTTATTCCCTTTTCCAGGTTTCTTCAGCTTATGGGTACGCAAAGCCAATTTCTCTCTAACTCTGGGCTTGGGACGAGCCAAACTCCCCCCCAATCCTCCATCCGACCCATCTTCCTGTGCCATCACACCCTCGCCCCCACCCCCCGGCCCTCCTTCCTCTACAGAGCTTTCCCTGGAATCTGAAGCACTCCTACGCACCTCCTCTAGCCTTTCACTGAACTCGTCGTTACAATTACGTGCCTCGTCCTCCACTGAGACCACAACTTCCGCATCCAACAGTCTCTGAGTCTGCTCTACTGCATTAGAATGACGCTGAGGCAGCTCCTCCTCCTCCCCTGATCAAACGCTGTGCATTAGAATGACGCAGAGGCAGTTCTGAGTCATATTAGATGAAATCGTTCGAGTCCATAATTTAGCGCTATTCCCCCGATTTGAACCAAGAGGATCCCCTCTTAACAACTACTCATCCTGAGGTCCCACCGCACCTACCCCCACCGAGGGAAAAACTTGCACACTCCTGCTAGATGAACGACTCAAAACCTCCCCACGTGCCCTTGATTCTGCTTTGCTGACATCGCTAACCTCCTCCATGCAAGTATCCACCTCTTTTAGGGTAAGGTTACCCTCCCCTTCCACTGGCTGATTCGACAGAGAATCTCCACCATAGAATGCATCCCCCTCATCCGAGTTCATAGGGATATGATCCCCACCATCGGTTTGGCCAACCCCCAACACGTGTAACCTCGACCCAGATTGGTCGATTGACTTCGTTGGTGTCACTATGAAATTATCACCCTGTTGCATTGAGCCGCCCACGCCCGCACGAGCCAGAGAAGCACCCTTGACACGTGACACGATCCGGTCACCCTGTGAACCAAAACCTCCTCCTCCGCTAATAGCCAGTCGTCCCGGCACCCTCGCCCTCCAAGCCTTCCATCGGTTCGATCTCTGAGGGACCACCATCAACGGGCCAAAAGTTGTCTCTATATTCGGATCTTCCTTCTCCGCAGGTGCATGTCGATTAGGCACCCCCCGAGCTGGTATAGCCTCCCCTACTGTCTCCCTCTCCGACATTGGGGACTTCTCTATTGCAGCTGTGGGAGTCCGCACCGGACACTGATGTCTCAAGTGACCAGGCCGCCCACACACAAAGCAGATCTGTGGTAAGTTCTCGTAGACGAAGGGTTGATAAAATCTAAATTGATCATCAGTCGTTCTGACGTTAGTTCCTGGCCGGAGACTCCTTCATAGATCCACTTCTACACACACCCGAACATATAACCCCCTCGATCCGGAAAGGGAATTCTGATCAACCCTAATTGGGCATCCGGCCGCCGCGACAATATCCATCACTAGTTGCTCGTCATGGCAATCAACTGGTAGTCCAGGTAATCGTATCCAAACTGGTGTCTGATCGATGGTTTCTTGCAAAGGCAGGAAGAAAGGCATCCATCGCTTGAGTGCGAGAACCCGTCCATCAAAAATCCACGGACTGCCTTCCCAAACATCTAACAGATCTTCTTCTAGCTCGAACCGAAAATAGAAAAGCCCATTAGGTAGGTCCATCACTTGAACACGACCCGCACATGGCCACCGATCTGCTACCCTTTTCCGCAAAATCTCTAGGTGAAGCTTTGGCCCCAAAAACTTGCCTACCAGCGCCAGTCTCCATTTCGCCTGAGACGCCTGAAGTCAAGCCGGGTCCAACACCACCATTCCATCAACCAAAGGTGCCATTCTAGACACATGTAGAGCATCTATCTGTCCCAGCCATGGTCTCTCCCTCCGCGTCGTAGCCGCTGCCAAGTAGGATGATCTTGGAGCTTGTCCTCTCCCTCCTGGTCATCCTCTCCGACAGCCAAGGTTGGGGTTTGGGGAACATCCTCCGGGTTCAGCCTCACATTTATGAAAGTTTTCCTAATGAACAATTGATGTATATCTCTCGTACCAATGCTTCGTGGTCTTGTCAACTATCTTGCCACAGGACTAATGCCGAAATCTTGGATCAAGCTGGAATAATCTTGTTTACTTACTAAGGTCAAATGATATTTTTTGGATGAGCCATACTTATTCAAATAATGTCCCGATCAAATCATTCATAGATACGTCCGTGATTGCAATCGGCATCAAATTCTTTCATTTTGCCAGGACCATACTTGCGGTGGTCATTTTAGTGCAAAAAAACCACTGCCGAAGTTCCGCATTGCAGTTTTTATTTGCCAACCCTTTTACAAAACTCGGACAACTACTTCAAATCTTGTGATCGCAGTCGGCGACTCGGAAAAATCTTGAAACATAATAAAATACACTTGAACCCAATCTTAATTATTGAGCCTTTCGACGTCTGGGGTATCGATTTTATGGGTCCATTCTCTTTGTCATAAGGTTTTTAGTACATTCTTATCGGGTCGACTACGTTTCAAAGTGGGTCAAGACAGTGGCGTGTAACAGTAACGACCACAGAGTGGTGATCCAATTCCTGAAAGAAAATATCTTTGCTCGTTTGGCAACCCCCGCACAAAAATTAGTGATGGGGGGTAACATTTATGCAATCGAACTTTTAAAGCCTTGCTAAATAAATATTCGGACTCTCATAAGATATCAACGCCGTATCATCCAAAGATTGAGTTCCCCCTGGATCTTCCCCTTCCGCCACCCTCACCGCCTCCTACATCACAGTGGTATTCACTCCTCTTTTACTACCAACTTATAAGCAAAGAACATGTTATAACATTCACATACCTACACGGCAACACCGATATTCGCTAAATGCCGCGACATTCACGTACCTATAGGGCTACACCGACTGATGGGGATCTGAGTACACCCAGAGCTCAAATGAGCACCAATATTTTATTATTTAAATTCTTAAATGTTAAAAATAACCCTCGCCGCACGCCTTAGCATTTAAAAACAGTGGTTCAACCACAACGACAAACAACTTTCATTTTAAACAACTTTCATTTTAGCATTTATCAGTTTGTAACCTTAGGCATTTTTGGGAATGAAAATTAAAAGCAACGTATGGAAATTAATGTAAGCATTAAGTTCATCATTTTTATAACCTCAGGCATTTTTGTGAATGAAGTAAAGTCTGATAATGACTCATGGATGCATGCAAAACCATTCAACACCCTTACACCTCTCCGACTCCTATAAATCCAAACATAAAATCATCCCACCACTCACCCTACCAGTGAGCACCAGAAGATCAACAAGAACCATCATGACCAAGGTACCGATGGCACGGATGGCCCTGATACTGGTCATCGCTGCGATGGCTGGGATGACGAGAGTCTCATGCACCACAGTATCGCAAAAGGACTTGTCCCACCTCCCCATACCTGGCCTATCCGATCCGGAGGTCGGTAAGTGCTGGGAATCGATACTGGGGATTGAGGGCTGCCTACTCGACCTTTTGTCCTCCGTTGCCACCCTGCGGATCGATCTCGACCCCAAGTGCTGCAACGTGATCGCGGGGATCGGAGACCACTGCTTCAAGGCCATTTTCTCCGCCTTCCCATTCACCCAGAACTTCCCTCCCCTACTCGAGTCTTTCTGCAGCGCCATCCCCGAAAAGACGACCCCACCTGCGCTCGTGCCTCCGCCTGCTGACCGATAGATTTAATTGAAATAGAAAGACGTGGTGTTTTTCTTAGTTTGATGAGAATAATTGAGGCATAAGCATAGTAAAGAATGCCATTAGTCCAAGAGAGAAGCTTACTCATTGCTTAGCTTGTTGTCATGTAACATGGCACTCAACAAATCTACTTCTCTTGGATGAGTTGAATTTGGATTTGTTATTTGCCCATAAAATTTCCAATTACCCCCAAATAAAATTTATTAAATATAGGATGTGTCCCATAAGTAATTTTTTTGTTTATATTTTGTGTTGGATTTCTAAGTGCCCTGATCTTGTTGCCACCATCGAAGCTTGTGTAGGTCGTTGCCTCCGGCCGTTCCCATGCAGTCCACCACCGGCTCTTCGTCCTTCCCTTTCCATCCTTCTCCTTTCTCCCCCTCCGCTTCCTTCCACTACATCATCCTTTCTTCTCCTTAAGTCTTCCTCTTCCAAGATGCCCATCCACCAACTTGATTTCTCCTCTTCCTTGAGAAGGAGAAACAAGGATATAGCGAGCGATTTAACCGGGAATGAGGAGGAGGTGGAAGAAGGAGCTAGGGTAAGGGGAAGGAGGGGGATGGAGGACGAAGAGGAAGGAGGATGAGGTGGTGAAGAGTGTTGCAAGGGATTGGTGGAAGTAACAACGATGACCTGCATGGGCTCCCGAGGGAAGGAAGTGATAGGGGGATAGGAGGATTGTGGTTTGAACTTATTCACAAGGTGCATCCATTAATTTGCTTTTAAAAAAAATCTTGAAGCAATCCTACCATGATCGCTGAAATAGACAATCAATCAACTCATTATGAGTTACCTCGGAAAATTCTTGATCAAATCCTCTGTCTTTCCTGAAAACTCTGAAAATGATAGAATTTTATCTAGGAATATACTTTCTAATCTTTTGAGGGAATATATCTGAATATACCGAGATAGGATCCTACTTTTTGAAAACATGGGAGTATTTAAGAACACACTACAGAGCGAGAAGAATTGTATTGAATCCTTCACCAAGACCATGAATTGTATGTCTTACCAACTGAACTTATGACAAAACTCCTCATCAATGGTGAGGCTAGCCCGCCCTGGCTGGGGTTTATGACCCGGGTGGGGTTTCATCCTCAATGGTGCCATTGGATAATGCAATGTCGTTCAACTATTACGAGAAAACTCCTAATCAATGGAGAGGCTATTTGCTGTTTTGAACAAAGTTGTGGGTTACGGCAGGATGGTCCTTTATCCCCATATCTATTCCTCTTGGTGGATCAGGTCATACATTGGGAGCTTGATGAGAGGGTTAGTGCTGGAGGTATTGAAGGCTTTTCTATAGTACGCAATCTGCCGCTAGTGGTTTCGATTGCTTATGCCGACGATTTCCCATTCTGTACTAGGGCTTCTTTGCTTGATGCGAGGGTTTTAAGGGTGACTTTGGGAAATAAAGCTGGTAGCATATGTTTTCAAGTAAAACTTGATACGTCAAGTGTCAAATTATTTTTATTTTAGAGGTAAAAATATTTATTATAAATATAAAACGGAATTACAGATCAAGGCTATACTCTGAATGAGCAAGCAGAACAAAGCCCAAAGGCACCTACAAAACTACACACACGCTCGCCATGTTAGAAACACAATCAAACCCCTGAAGTAAGCCAAGATATCACAGGTGAAATAACTTCACTGGCTTACAATCAAACCATGCTCATCTGTAAGCAACTCATAGCATGCAGGACTCACTGCAACCACTAGTGTGGCTCCAAGTCAGGTTATGTCCCCAGAACTTCGGCCTCCGCTATGCAAAGATCTAGCACTGTATCCAGTAGGCCAACAACTTTTAATTCTCTTGCCTAGATTCTCTGCCACCATATGTCTAGACAAATTAATATACTCCACCCTCTTCAATGGGCTCCATCCCCAATACAGGATTGCCAAATCTGAAAAGAAACGACTTCAGCTTGGAGCTTTGAAAGGATTGCCCTCGCTCGCTGAACAACATCTGCAAGGATCGCTGCGTCACTTCGTTCCTTTTCGAAGTGACTCAGGGTTTGGGAATTATCATGTACCAAATTCAGGTATCGATGTTCGTTGGCATGGAGTAAGAGCAAAAGGATGATGAGTTGCAGCTGGAGCAGTAGTGTACCCTGAAGACTGAAGCGATCATGGAGCTGGCATGCCAGAGTAGGAGCGAAAGTGGAGCAGTCATCAGTTGTATAGAGATCGAGAGTTGTAAATAGTTGTAAAGTGTTGCATATGAAAGTCTTGTAATAGTTATAACCGATTGTCCAGATAAGTGGTGTAATCTTTTAGTGGAAATGGACTAAAGCATTTGAATACCGGTTGCTCTCTAATATTAATAACCTAACACTGAGTGTGGGGCCTCTGGCCAGTTGAGTCGACATGAGGTCCAGTTCGCCTATGGGTAGAGCTACGTGCTCCCGTGAGAGTAGCACTCTTGCATGATCAAGAAGCGTGTTTCCTGTTCTTGTTTGGTTGGGGAGTATGTTTCTGATCACCAAAGGTGATGCCATCGACGGTCGAGCCCATGAGCAAGGCCATGAATTGAATTTTTTTGTACATTAGATGGGTCATAACTATATGACCATAATATCTTCAGATACAAGGGCTTGTAGCTATGGTGGGAAGTTCTATTCCCAGTACCCACCAAATCCAGAACGTCGGGCCTCCTCAGCCAACCAATGAGAAGCCGAATTGGCCACCATGGGAACCCACTGTACGATTACATCCTCAAGCTGTCCCCCAAGTCTGCATACATGACCAAAGCAGGCACATCGTGTTGATCCTTTGACCGAGCCACCCCCAACACAAGCACATACAGAGCTAGATTTGCATCCGTTATAACAACCATCTTTCCACATTCTCGACGGTGGAGCTCCACCAAGGTGCGCTTAATTGTCCATAACTCCGCAAGAGTGGCGAAGAAACCTAGATAACAAACGAACATGCCACTAGCAATGATCTCATTGGGGAAGTATGGACCCACGCCCCACTGGCTACCTCCCCTACTGCTCAGATCACCCCGTCGGTCCACACCAAAAAATCTTCTCAAAGCCTCACCACCCTACGCACCTTCAGATCCATCTCAGCTCGAACACAACAACGTAGCTCCTCGAGTCCCGACCGAACCGCAGCCTCCACCCGATGACCGGGTGTCCGGACTAGTATATCGCAACGAAATAGACCATCGCAACGAAGTTTCCACATGACCTATAGACACATTGTGTTTTTGGAGATTGGTTATCATCTTATAATTGTGGTGCTTTAATGAGTACTTTTGTGATTCCTACCAAAAAAAAAATTGATCTGGTGCTGCCACAGTCCTACGTAACACTGGACTATCTGCAGCAGCTACTTCCTGTAACACTGGACTGGGATCAGCCACAACCTTGCGTAACACTGGACTGGGACAAATGTCAGTCCCTAGAAGTGCTCCCTCTGATACAGCAACAGCTCCGCGTAGCGCTGGAGTAGATGCTGCAACAGTCTCGCGTAGCACTGGTTTGGAGAAAGCATCAGCCCCATCCTTTGCAACACCGATATTCGCTAAATGCCGCGACATTCACATACCTATAGGGCTACACCGACTGATGGGGATCTGAGTACACTCAGAGCTCAAATGAGTACCAATATTCTCAAGATGTTTTACTAGTGATTTATGAATCTGGAAAATCAATGAAGCACTCTTAATGATCATTGTTAATCTTATCTATCTTATTTTCTGTTATATATTTTATTATTTTAATTATTAAAAATTAAAAATATGACATATGTCTTTGGGAATAATACAGTGGTTCAACCACAACAACAAATAGTGGTTCAACCGCAAGGACAATCAACTTTCATTTTAAACAACTTTCATTTTAGCATTTATCCGTTTGTAACCTTAGGCATTTTTGGGAATGAAAATTAAAGGCAACGTATGGAAATTAATGTAACCATTAAGTTCATCATTTTTATAACCTCAGGCACTTTTGTGAATGAAGTAAAGTCTGATAATGACTCATGGATGCATGCAAAACCATTCAACACCCTTACACCACTCCGACTCCTATAAATCCAACCATAAAATCATCCCACCACTCACCCTACCAGTGAGCACAAGAAGATCAACAAGAACCATATATCATGACCAAGGTACCCATGGCACGGATGGCCCTGATACTGGTCATCGCTGCGATGGCCGGGATGACGAGAGTCTCATGCACCGCAGTATCGCAAAAGGACTTGTCCCTCCTCCCCATACCTGGCATATCCGATCCGGAGATCAGTAAGTGCTGGGAATCGATACTGGGGATTGAGGGCTGCCTACTCGACCTTTTGTCCTCCGTTGCCACCCTGCGGATCGATCTTGACCCCAAGTGCTGCAAGGTAATCGCAGGGATCGGAGACCACTGCTTCAAGGCCATCTTCTCCGCCTTCCCATTCACCCAGAACTTCCCTCCCCTGCTCGAGTCCTTCTGCAGCGCCATCCCCGAGAAGACGACCCCACCCGCGCTCGTGCCTCCGCCTGCTGACCGATAGATTTATTTTATATAGAAAGACGTGGTGGTTTTCTTGTTTTGATGAGAATAATTGAGGCATAAACATAGTAATGGATGTCATTAGTAGAAGGGACAAGTTTACTCTTTGTTTAGCTTGTTGTAACGTAGGGTGGCACTCAACAAATCTACTTTTCTTGGATGAGTTGAATTTGGATTTGTTATTTGCCCATAAAATTTCCAATTACCCCCAACGTAAAATTTATTAAATATTGGATGTGTCCTTTGTTTAATTTTTGTGTTGGATTATATTTCTAGGTGCCCCGACCTTATTGCCGCCACCAAAGCTTGTGCAGCTTGTTGCCTCCGGCGGTTTCTATTCAGTCCACCACCGGCTCCTCATCCTTCCCTTTCCATCCTCCTCCTTCACTCTCCTCCTTTCACCCTCTTCTCGTGCTTCCTCTACCTTATCCGTCCTTTCTTCTCCTTAAGTCTTCCTCTTCCTAGATGCCCGTCCACCAACTTTCTTTCTACACTTCCTAGGGTTTCAACCGGGAATGAGGAGGAGTTGGAAGAAGGAGGAAGGGTTTTGAGGGGAAGAAGGGGGAAGGAGGAAGGAGGGAGGAGAAGGTGGGGAAGAGGATTGCAAGGGATTGGTGGAGTAACGACAATGATCTGCATGGGCTCCCGGGGGAAGGAAGTGAGAGGGGGATAGTAGGATTGTGGTGTTCACTCATTCATAAGGTGAATCCATTAATTAACTTTTAAAAAGAATCCTGAAGCGATCCTTGCATGATCACTAAAATAGACAATCCATCAACTCATCATGGGTTACCTCGAAAAATTCTTGATCAAATCCTCTGTCTTTCCTGAAAACCCCAAAAATGATGGAATTTCATAGAGGAATATACGCTCTAATCTTTTGAGGAAATATAGTTGAATATACCGATACTGGATCCTACTTTTCGAAAAAATTGGAGTATTTAAGAACACGCCACAGAGCGTGAAGAAATTTGTCGAACCCTTGACCAAGGCCATGGATTGTATGTCATACCAACTGAACTTATGACAAAACTCCTCATCAATGGTGAGGCTAGCCCCGAGTTGGGTTTATGACCTGGGTGGGGTTTCATGTTCAGTTGTGCTATTGGAAAATGCAATGTGTTTCAACTATTACGACAAAACTCCTCATCAATGGGGAGGTAAGCCCCGATTTCGAACCAAGTTGTGGGTTACGGTAGGGTGATCCTTTATCCCCATATCTATTCCTCTTAGTGGCACAAGTCATACATTGGGAGGTTGATCAGAGGGTCAATGCAGGAGATATTGAAGTTTTTTTTACGGTACGCAATCTACAGCCAGTGGTTTCGATTACTTATGCCGACAATTTTCTATTCTGTACTAGGGATTCTTTGCTTGATGCGAGGGGTTTAAGGGCGGGCTTTGAGAATATAGCTGGTAGCACAAGTTTGCAAGTAAATCCTGATAAGTCAAGAGTCATATTCTCAAATTTTATGAGCGTGAGAGAGCGAGCTCGGCTGGTCAAGGCTCTTCAAATGGGGGCGGTGACTGAACCCTGGATGCATTTGGGGTTACCAGTCAATGGGTCACGTATTCATGTACCGACTTATCAGTTTATTGTGGGTCGCCTTGAGAATAGATTGGCGGGCTGGAAGGGGTGCATGCTGTCTCAGGCGGGGTGGTTGGTGCTGCTACAGACCATGCTCGCGGCGATTCCTGTCCACCAAATGATGGCGAGGGGTTTTCCTATGCGGATCTTGCATAGGCTCGAAAAAGTTTGGCATGCCTTTTTCTGGGGCCATCGGTGTGGGGAACGACGATTGCACCTTACCCCTAGACTGAGATAAATAAAGAGAAAGGAGATGGGGGATTACAAGTTCGGATCCGAGCTAAAATGCTCCTATCGACCTCTAATTGGAAAGATTTGATTGATAGGTGGTCCTACTCTGGGATGAGTCAGTTACTCAGGACGGTACAGGGTGTGGGTGCGAATATAGGTGTACTCAGGTGAAAGTATGTCCGACATCTTTCGCAATCGAATGGTGGTTTGCAGTTGGAGGGGGAGATGTCAAGGCCTTGGTGTAGGGCCGACTTATGGAGGCTGAAGGTTCCACCGAGGATCCACATATTTATTTGGAAACTTTTTCATAGAGTTCTCATGAAAGCAGTGCTGTTGAGACAGCGTATAAGTGTGGGTATTGGCGGGTGTCCATGGTGTTGGTACCCCGAGGAAGATATTGAACATATTTTTTGTTTTGTGAGTGGGCCATGGACTATTGGAATACTGTTCAACAAGTTTTGTGGCTTAGTTTCTATCAATTACCTCTTCTTAGTCTCAATTCTCCCCGCCCTACGGGGTGAGATGGTCAGGGAGTAAGTAAGACACTGGCGGTGGCTATGTGGATGCTATGGAAGGCTAGATGTGCGAAAGTTTTTGGTCACTCAATGGGGTCACATCTGGCGATTGTTTATAAGGTGTGACAGGTGTTGATTTATTGTGCTCAAAGATATCTGTGCTCTTCCTTGCTGATGGTAG
The DNA here is from genome assembly GCA_947650365.1 of Chamaelirium japonicum. Classification (NCBI taxonomy): domain Eukaryota; kingdom Viridiplantae; phylum Streptophyta; class Magnoliopsida; order Liliales; family Melanthiaceae; genus Chamaelirium; species Chamaelirium japonicum. The sequence goes on along the minus strand of OX393555.1, from coordinate 47,284,031 downwards.
GGGTCGATTATGTTGTGTGGATGGATGGGGTTTCCGATCACCGGAAGAGATTGCGAGTGGGGCATGGGTGGTAGCCACAACGAACGGTTTAGTGTGTATGGCTGCTGCTTTCTGTTGTCAAGTTAATTCTGCTTTGCAAGCGGAGTTATGGGCTTTTAATGGTGCTTTAGCTGAATCATGATCTAATTATGTTGCATAAGATAAGTCCAGAGGAGGATCATGATCTAGTCTATTCTTGTTAGTAACTCTTGTCTCAGCTCATGGATGTGAGATTACATTGGGTTCCTCGTACAGCCAATGGGGCTGCGCATTGGCTGGCGCTTCAGGCTTGTGTGTCGGGCAAGGAAGGGTTTTGGGATAGTGATTTACTTTGTGGGTTGGTGGGTCTGGTCTCTACGGACATCCAAGTCACGAAGTAATGACCACCTGTTCTGCTCTACCAAATAAAAAAAACTATAAGTCGGAGACTTAGGTGTGTTTGGCATTAATCCGGAACCACCCGTTTCTATTCGTTATTCTAGATTTTAAAAGTAACGGCTATAATTTGTTTCGGCAGAATAAAGAGTTGGGAACATAAAACTATCGCTCATTGAGTTTCACTGCCAACCTCTCGTTGAACGAACCAATTTGCACTAGAATCAATTAATGACAAAAATACCCTTGTTGGATGAGGATTAAGCAGAACAGCTGTTCCGCATGCCGAACACTCCCGTATAACCCGACTCTTGAGGAATCATTTCTCGGTACTTCTGCTTTTACTTCTCGGATACAAGTTATTGAGTTTCGTGTGTATCTGGGGTGGCGTCTTTTGATTACTTATTCACGTTAAGAACCAATCTCATAGGCCTAGCACCAAGCACTTGTTATAAAAAATAATTCATATGAAACTAGAGGGTTAATAACAGATTAAACATAAGAAATAGAGATGAGCTCAACATTGAGGGGGGAGAAATTAAGGCGCTTTATGTTTCTTGGGATTGGTTAGTATTTTTTTTTTTTTTAATTCCAACCTATAGATAAATCATAAAGAAATTGTTTTATAGACACAAAAAATCTAATAGTGTTGTTATTATTTTCGAGAAATCCCATTTAGATTTTTTTCTTTTGAAAAAATTAAAAATTTATATAACATGGCACGACGGTTTTGTGCTGACCAGGACAAAATAAACGCTGACTAGATAAAACCCCCTCCCCCCCCCTCTCTCTCTCTCTCTCTCTCTCTCTCTCTCTCTCTCGCTCATCCCCCCTCTCCGATCGTCTGCCCCCCAAGTAACAGTCGTCCATTGCACCCATATCCGACCGGTGCATCGCACTCACCCCAACCAGCAGGCAAAGGGACGGTAGTGATCAGGTACAAACTGGTGCCTTTGTCACTGGCCAATCATGATCGTTTCTTTGCCTGCCAGTTGGGGATGAGTGTGATGCATTGGTCAGGTATGGATGCATCGGACGGCTATGACTTGGGGGGCAGAGAAATGGGGCAGAGGATTTGGGTTCACCTCTCTATCCGCAATCGTCCTTCAAATCAAAGATAAAGTTGAGATGCAGTTGGAGCTGAGTGCAATGCACCTATCGAGGTGGCTAAAATCGTGTAGCTATGATGCAATTGTAGTGGTGCTGAATGCCACCCAACACTCGATCAAAATCCCTATAAAATCTGTTGCCCACTGCCGCTACACTCTCTCTCGCATACGCTATTACAGCCGTCCAGATTGCCCCCCCCCCCCCCCCCCCCCCCCCCCAATCCAGTCGCCCCTCTTTCCCTCAAAATCCCATCACCTGTATCGAGCCACCTTTCATGACCCCGTTGCAGTGCCGGAAGAAGTCTTGACACAAAAGGCGGCCCGCTGCAATGCCGACAGGTGTGTTGCCGCTGAAGGCGGCCTGTTGCTTTGTTGACAGGTGTACTGCCGCCGAAGGCAGCCCGTTCCAGTGCCGACAGGCACGGGCATGCACTAGTCAATATAACACACGGAACAAAACGGGACCAAAAAGTTGACTAGGACAATCGGATTGGATAAAAAATGCACCGAATAGATCTAACCATTCGTTCAGAAATCAACGCACGATCTCTATTTCCCTGTCAACCAACTCCCTCCCATTGGTTTCAAATCCCGACCCATTTAAACTGCACTAAACCTCTAAAATCCCGCACATTTAAACTGCACTAAATCTGACCGTTCATTCCGTGATCGTTGTTCGCATCAACAGCTATAAACTCGCCTACTGAAATTTCGGCCGCCCCAAACCATCGGGTCGATCTCGAGGAATCCGTTGACAATTGTGATTGATCTATTATAGGGGAAGGGGGAGGGGGAGTTAGTCGTGCCAAAGACGCCTGCTTCGTGCCAATCGGTATGGGCGAGAAAATGGGTGTACTTATGAATGTCAATGTTGTCGTCAAAAGTATTTTGTTGCCAAAGGCGTTCAGGTGTGTTGCCGCTGAAGGCAGCCTATTGCAGTGTTGACAGATGTGTTGCCGCCGAAGACGGCCCACCGCAGTGCCGACAGGCACGGGCATGCACTAGTTGTTTTATAGCCAACAAGATGATGCATGCCTCACCACTAAGCTAAGAGAGAGTTCGCCACAACAGAGTGGGACGAAATATGCCATAGCACTTATTTGAACCCTTGACCAAGGCCATAGATTGAGATATGTCTTACCAACGCAGCCATCACGCGGAGACCTCATATGCTTACACAAAGCAACTGCTATTGTTCATCATTCACATAAAACTAGATGCCAATTGCGTTTCTTGAGATTGATTATCATCTTAATTGTGGCGCTTTAATGAGTATTTTTGTAAAGAACAACACATGGCTTCAACAGGTGTTGGAGCGTGCAGCTCCTCTGTTCGATGTGAACGATGTTGTTTGGAGTTCTGACAAGATATCACTAGCCCCCGTGAATATCACTTGTGACATTCATCCAACGGTTCACATCGGTGCCTCCGCATGCTCCAACACCTGTTGGAGCCAAGTTTTGATCTTTGGGAATGAAGTCCGAGTCCTAACCCTATATCCGCATCATATGGCCCATGAATTAAAAGCAACGTATGAAAATTAATGTAAGCTTTAAGTTCATCAGTTTGTAACCTTAGGCATTTTTGTGAATGAAGTAAAGTCTGATAATGACTCATGGATGCATGCAAAACCATTCAACACCGTTACACCTCTCTGACTCCTATAAATCCAACCATAAAATCATCCCACCACTCACCCGACCAGTGAGCACCAGAAGATCAACAAGAACCGTCATGACCAAGGTACCGATGGCACGGATGGCCCTGATACTGGTCATCGCTGCGATGGCCGGGATGACGAGAGTCTCAAGCACCGCAGTATCGCAAAAGGACTTGCCCCTCCTCCCCATACCTGGCTTATCCGATCCGGAGATCGGTAAGTGCTGGGAATCGATACTGGGGATTGAGGGCTGCCTACTCGACCTTTTGTCCTCCGTTGCCACCCTGCGAATCGATCTTGACCCCAAGTGCTGCAAGGTGATCGCGGGGATCGGAGACCACTGCTTCAAGGCCATCTTCTCCGCCTTCCCATTCACCCAGAACTTCCCTCCCCTGCTCGAGTCCTTTTGCAGCGCCATCCCCGAGAAGACGACCCCACCTGCGCTCGTGCCTCCGCCTGCTGACCGATAGATTTATTTGATATAGAAAGACGTCGTGTTTTTCTTGGTTTGATGAGAATAATTGAGGCATAAGCATAGTAATGGATGTCATTAGTAGAAGGGACAAGTCTACTCTTTGCTTAGCTTGTTGTAACGTAGGGTGGCACTCAACAAATCTACTTTTCTTGGATCAGTTGAATTTGGATTTGTTATTTGCCTATAAAATTTCCAATTACCCCCAACATAAAATTTATTAAATATCGGATGTGTCCCATAAGCAATTTTTTTGTTTATTTTTTGTGTTGGATTTCTAAGTGCCCCGACCTTGTTGCCACCGCCGAAGCTCGTGCAGGTCGTTGCCTTCGGTGGTTCCCATGCAGTCCACCACTGGCTCTTCGTCCTTCCCTCTCCATTCTCCTCCTTCCCTCTCCTCCTTTGTCCCCCTCCTCTTCCTTCCTCTACATCATCCTTTCTTCTCCTTAAGTCTTCCTCTTCCTAGATGCCCGTCCACCAACTTGCTTTCTCCTCTTCCTGGACGAGGAGAAACAAAGATATAGCAAGGGTTTTAACCGGGAATGAGGAGTAGGTGGAAGAAGGAGCTAGGGTAAGGGAAAGGAGGGGGATGGAGGGCGAAGAGGAAGGAGGAGGAGATGGTGAAGAGGGTTGCAGGGGATTGGTGGAAGTAACGACGATGATCTGCATGGGCTCCCAAGGGAAGGAACTTATAGGGGGATAGGTGGATTGTGGTGTGCACTTATTCATAAGGTTCATCCATTAATGGGGTCACACCTGGCGATTGTTTATAAGGTGCCACAGGAATTGAATATGTTGTGTGGACGAATGGGGCTTTCCGATCACCGGAAGAGATTGCGAGCTGGGCGTGGGTGATAGCGACCACGATCGATTTAGTGTGTATGGCTGTTGCTTTTTGTTGTCGAGTTAATTTTGCTTTGCAAGCGGAGTTATGGGCTCTTAAAGGTGCTTTCGCTGAAATATAGCAGCGTCAACTATGTCGGGTGGTGCTTTGCACGGATGCTAGAATATCCCGGGATGCAATTCTGTTAGATAAGATAAGTCCAGGGGAGGATCTTGATTTATACGATTCTTGTCAGCAACTATGGTCTCAGCTCCCGGAAGTGAGATTACAAGTGAGATTACATTGGGTTCCTCGTATAACCAATGGGACTACGCAATTGATGGCACTTTAGGCTCGTGTGTCGGGCAAGGAAGGGTTTTGGGATAATGATTTCCTTTGTGGGTTGGTGGGTCTGGTCTCTATGGACATCCAGGTCATGATGTAATGACCACCTCTTTTGCTCTAAACTATCAGTTGGAGACTTAGGGGGTGTTTGGCATCAATCCAGAACCGTTTCTATTCCCGGCTCCGGATTTTAAAAGTAAGGGCTATAACTTGTTCCAGCGAAGTGAAGGATTGGAAACATAAAACTATCGCTCTGTGAGTTTCATTGCCAATCGCTCGCTGAACCAGTCAATTTACACTAGAATGGATTAATGATGGAAATACCCTATGTTGGATGGGGATTAAGTTGAACAGCTGTTCTGCATGCCAAACACCCCCTGATAGCCCAACTCTTGAGGAATCATTTCTCGCTGCTTCTGCTTTTACTTCTCGGATACAAGCCATTGAGTTTCTTTTGCTCAAGCCCATCCATTATCATGGTTTTCGTGTGTATCTATTTAACATGTAAGAATATAGTTGCATAGAAATTCATTACTTATTAGTGTTAAGAACCAATTTCATAGGCCTAGCAGCAAGCACTTGTTATCAATAATCATTCACATGAAACTTGCGGGTGATAACAGATTTTTTTTCTTCTTTGTACATTGGGTGTGATCATAACTATATTATCTGCATGTTCTCCTAAATCATAGCTGATAAACCAATGGGAAAATCGGATTCCCAGTATCCATCCATCCCATGGACACAGGCCCGATGAGCAAGCCAGTGAGAAGCTCTATTTGTAGCCCGAGGAATCCACCAGAAAATACCGATTGTATCATCACTACTCGACCCGCCTAAGATAACAAGTTCGCTTTACACCCCAAGAACTTGGCTTCCATCCTACTAATAACAAATTGGAATTGAGCATTGGGTATTCGCTTACCATGTATCAGAACCCCCAGATGCAACCATGGCCCCTTCGCTTACCATGTTTTCGTGTGTAACATGAAACTACAGGGTTAATAACAGATAAATATATGAAATAGAGATGAGCTCAACATTGAGGAGGGAGAAATTCAGGAGCTTTATGTTTATCGGGATTGATTAGCATCATCTTTTTTTTTTCTGAGAATTCATCGGAGAGAAAGGGGGGGTTAGGCATTGACCCCAACCTGTAGATTAATAAAAGAGCGATACAAGAGGCCGATCGATCGATCGGCTACAATGTCATCTAAATCAATTTCATGCAAGCTTTTGGTCATCTAATCAGTGTTAGAAAATTAAGCATCATAGGGTTCTGTGGAGGCTCTGGGCCATCTCGGCGTCGCCGGCGGCTCTGGGGAGGCCAGGTGATCGTGGGAATTTGCTTCCGGTGGTCGGATCTAACCCCTTTCCTTCCCCCTGTACCTACGGGGTCCTCAAGGCTTGACAAGAGGAGTCGTGATGTGTCTCCTCGTCGGATCGGTGCCTCAAATGACGGATCGGGGGTCTCCAGGTCGATTTCGCGATGGCAGTGACTATCTGGACCCCGGTGGAGTCCACTGTGGGCTTCCTAGACCATCCTCTATGCATTGGTGCTTTCCCGACGGTGTGCGGTGGTGGCGGCTGGTTCGAGGCGATGCAGAGGGGCTTTCTAACTCGCTTGAGCTAGAGGAGGAATGATCTGGCGCTGGTTCAGGAAATATTGGTATTTCTTTTGTAGTATGTTGTTTTGTTTTTCTTTTCTCTGTGTGAGTCTATTTTTGACCACCGTCGGAGGTTGGCGAGATGGTCGTCGGTTGTCCAGTGTGTGGGTCTTATTTGCGCCGGAGTGAGGCTTGGTGGCGTTCCCCCCATCTTGGGTGGTGTGGTGGTTTGTTAGGCCTCAAGGTTTTTCTTTCCGTCGGGTGCGGGTGGTTCGTGCTTGTGTTGCGATATGAGCCCTCGAGCAGTGGAACACGATTTAGCACAGTACCTCCACGGAGGATACGACCACCGACAATACCGAGCAAAAGAAAAAGAAGAAGCAAACACCACAAGAAGTTCCGGCAATGACCAATCAATGGATTTACTAATATGGGAAAACCCGAGTACAATAACAATTGTCTCTAACCAATCTCTTATACACCCACAAATAGATCCCCCCAAGGAGAATAGATCCCGCAGCCTTACACCCCAAAGATAAGAAGAAACTCTTCCCGAAAACCCTCCGGTTTTCAATGGTTTCCTCTCCCTCTCCCTTGATGACGACTACCTTCTAAACCCTAACCCGGGATACTCATGTGCCACCATGATGCTTCTTTCTTCATCCTTAGGGGTCGTTTTATAGCCCCAAGTTCGTGCAAGACCTAGGAGAAAAGATATAAATAAATCCCTGCAAGTAATCTCGAAAACCCATGAAAATCGCAACCGATTCGCATCCCAGTGTGTGCATATCTGATGTCTGGCGCCTTGGCCGCCAATATCCTGCGCACGGGCCTGGCCTCCTCGGGTTGGCGCTTAGAGCATCGGTTTTGTTGCCATCCTTCATGTACGAATCGTGGACATGTTGAGGGCTTGTTTTAAGCCAACATCCTCAACAATGTCCACCTTGGCTTCAAACAAGACGAGCCAAATCTTGCACACGAACTTTATCTCTTTGAACTGTGAATTCATCTCCAGATCGTCGTCGCCCCTTTGTCCCCACACCGGGAGCTCAATCACCTAACTTGGTGATTGCCCAAGTCTTTTGACTTAGCCGACCTCCTGATCAACCTCGCCCTTGAGCGTGCTCCACCAGCACCCTTGTTCTTTATCGAACACCGTGCATGTACTGCCGCTCTCCCGGCTAATGTCATGATCATAGAAGCACCACCCATCATCCGTCGACGACCCTGCCGTAAACCACGGCCATTGATTCGCTCTGCGATGCTTCCTGCGACCATCGCTCCTGAGTCATTGCCCGTCGACCAACGCTCGAATATCTTATGTACCCTGCTGTGCCACAGGTGTGCCCACAGCAAAGTCCGGCGCCACCACGATCGTCGTCGTCTTTTTCTTGCCATCCGTTGACAGCCACTACACCCTGTTAAACCACAGGTGTAGCTCCTCGAGTTCTGACCGAATCGCAGACTAGCTCCACCTGACGACCGGGTGTCCAGAATAGTACATCACAACGAAATAGACCATCGCAACGAAGTTTCCACATGACCCATACACACATTGTGTTTCTGGAGATTGGTTATCATCTTAATTGTGGCGCTTTAATGAGTACTTTTGTGAAGAACAATTGATTAATACTTGGCTCCAAAATGTGTTGGAGCGCAGGGTCCCACTGTTCGATTTGAACCGTTGGATGTTGTTTGGAGTTTTGACAGAATATCATTAGCCCGTGTGAATATCACAAGTGAAATTCATCCGACGGTTTACTCATGGAATAAATGTAAGCATTAAGTTCATCATTTTGTAAATGTAATATATGTAAGCATTAAGTTCATCATTTTGTAACCTCAGGCATTTTTGTGAATGAAGTAAAGTCTGATAATGACTCATGGATGCATGCAAAACCATTCAACACCCTTACACCTCTCCGACTCCTATAAATCCAACCATAAAATCATCCCACCACTCACCCTACCAGTGAGCACCAGAAGATCAACAAGAACCATCATGACCAAGGTACCGATGGCACGGATGGCCCTGATACTGGTCATCGCTGCGATGGCCGGGATGACGAGAGTCTCATGCACCGCAGTATCGCAAAAAGACTTGTCCCTCCTCCCCATACCTGGCATATCCGATCCGGAGATCGGTAAGTGCTGGGAATTGATACTGGGGATTGAGGGCTGCCTACTTGACCTTGTGTCCTCCGTTGCCACCCTGCGGATCAATCTTGACCCCAAGTGCTGCAAGGTGATCGCGGGGATCGGAGACCACTGCTTCAAGGCCATCTTCTCCGCCTTCCCATTCACCCAGAACTTCCCTCCCCTGCTCGAGTCCTTCTGCAGCGCCATCCCCGAGAAGACGACCCCACCTGCGCTCGTGCCTCCACCTGCTGACCGATAGATTTATTTGATATAGAAAGACGTGGTGTTTTTCTTGGTTTGATGAGAATAATTGAGGCATAAGCATAGTAATGGATGTCATTAGTAGAAGGAACAAGTCTACTCTTTGCTTAGCTTGTTGTAATGTAGGGTGGCACTGAACAAATCTACTTTTCTTGGATGAGTTGAATTTGGATTTGTTATTTGCCCATAAAATTTTCACTCAACCCCAACATAAAATTTATTAAATATCGGATGTGTCCCATAAGCAATTTTTTTGTTTATTTTTTGTGTTGGATTTCTAAGTGCCCCTGCTGCCGCTAGGGCTGGCAATTTCGGACCCGACACGGCAGACCCGACACGAAGTTAGTGGGTCTAGGTCAGGGCTAAATGGGTTCGGGTTGTAAACGGGTCGGCACGATAGACCCGTTTAATAAACGGGTCGGGTTCGGGTTTAGGGTCTGGACATGGTAGACCCGGGAATACCCGTTTAGTATTCAACGGGTCGTGTCGGGTCGGGTCGGGTCTACCCGCAATCTGATACTATAATATATAATACCAGCGGGTCTTTCGAGCCAGGTCGGGTCAAGTCAGATTGGGTCAGATCGGGTCAACTAAATAGACCCAGTTGGTAAACGGGTCTTACCAGCTCTGCCCATTTATTAACAGGTCGGGTACGGGTTTAGGATCTAGACACGACTAGTTAAACGGGTCGGGTCCAGGTCTAGTGTTTTGGACACAACACGACACCAGACACGACAAGAACCCGACACGACACGACCCATTGCCACCCCTAGCTGCCGTCGAAGCTCGTGCAATTCGTTGCCTTCGGCGGTTCCCATGCAGTCCACCACTGGCTCTTCGTCCTTCCCTCTCCATTCTCCACCTTCCCTCTCATCCTTTCTACCCCTCCTATTCCTTCCTCCACATCATCCTTAATTTCTTCTCCTTAAGTCTTGCTCTTCCAAGATGCCCGCCCACCAATTTGCTTTCTCCTCTTCCTGGAGGAGGAGAAACAAGGATATAAAGAGGGTTTTAACAGGGAATGAGGAGGAGGTGGAAGAAGGAGCTAGGGTGAGGGGAAGGAGGGGGATGGTGGACGAAGAGGAAAGAGGAGGAGGTGGTGAAGAGGGTTGCAGGGGATTGGTGGAAGTAACGACCATTAATTTACTTTTAAAAAGAATCTTGAAGCGATCCTACTATGATCGCTGAAATAGACAATCCATCAACTCATTATGAGTTACCTCGAAAAACTCTTGATCAAATCCTCTGTCTGTCCTGAAAAATCCAAAAATGATAGAATTTTATAGAGGAATATACTCTCTAATCTTTTGAGGGAACATATCTGAATATACCGCTACAGGATCCTACTTTTCAAAAACATGGGAGTATTTAAAAACACACTACTGAGCGAGAAGAAATGTATCGAACCCTTGACCAAGGCCATGGATTGTATGTCTTACCAACTAAAGTTATGACAAAACTCCTCATCAATGGTGAGGCTAGCCCCGGCTGGGGTTTATGACCCAGGTAGGGTTTCATCCTCAATGGTGCCATTGGATAATGCAATGTCTTTCAACTATTTAGACAAAACTCCTAATCAATGGGGAGGCTATCTTCTGTTTCGAAACAAAGTTGTTGGTTACGGCAGGATGACCCTTTATCCCCATAACTATTCGTCTGGGTGTTGAAAAGGGGCGGAATCTACCCCAAGGGAGTCATACTTCCTTTACAAAAGGTAAGGCTGTTATAGAGAAAGAGTGGCAGGTCATTGGTAGGGCTCCTGTTTCCTCGTCAAAGTTGAAGGCTTCTTGTTCGATGCGAAGGCCCCTTCGCCTGCGATCGTTCCTACAAATTCCCGATTTTCCACTCTTGTGGACGTTGAAGTTGGTTATGGTTGTGGGGGGTGTAGGTGTTTTTGGGGGTGAGAGAGATGATAGAGCTGGAGCTGCAATTGTTGATGTTGATTTAGGTGCAGTTGGTGAAGGAGATGTTGTTGATGAGGTAGAAGGTGGTGCTGCAGATGTTGTAGGTGCTGTTGAGGATGTTATGCTTGTAACTGGGGATGTTACGCGTGTAGCTGATGGTATAGCTGTTGATCCAAAGGCTGTTGACTCAGCTGAATGGGCTGTAGGTGGTGACGAAGATAGTGTAGGTGCGGGTGCTGATGGTGGTGGAGGTGCAGATAGTGGGGAAGGTGCTGATGGTGGTGAAGGGACTGCAGCCCATGGTGCTATGGATGGTGAAGGTACTGATGGTGTCAAAGGTGTTGGCACAATTGGTGGTGATGACGGTGGTGTAGGTGCTGCAATCCATGGTGCAGTTGAGACTACAGGAGCTATTGGTTGTGCAGGTGCTGAGGATGTTGTGTCTCAGGGTGGGGCTGCAGGCCATGATGCAACCGTGGAGAGATCGGAAGGTGTTGGAGATGTGGACGGGTGCCCATGGGACCCATTTTCCTAATGCTGCCCCTGCCTCGGGAGATGGGGTTCCACAGGTCGATGACCTGGTGGTTGGGGGTTTCTCTCGGGGCACCGGGTTGGCAACCTCTTCTTGCCTTTCGACCGTACGCCGCAGCCGTCGACTGGTAGATCGGGGGCCGGACTCGATCGAGGTTAGAGATTAGGTTCGTGCCAGATCTAGAACCCTTGAGTCTGTCGCGCAACACCGGCCACCACGGCCGAACTCGCCCTGCGCAGACCCGACCACTCCATCCGTCGAAAGAACTCACCATTCGGGGCTTGCATTATCGATCCCCCTCATGCTGAACATACGGGATCAATTGGCTCACATTGGTGGAGAGGAGCAGGGCCTACCTCCTAACATGTTGGAGGATGACACCATTCTTGATCTAGCTTCGGCTGCTGGATTTTTCATTCCAGTGTTGGACTCGGGGTCCTTTCTAGCCCAATTCCGTTAGCTGAAAAGATCTAGGGATACATAGTCATAGGACCTTCAGATCTAGAGATACATAGTCTTTTCTAGCCCAGTTCGGTGAGCTGAAAAGAGCTAGCCGAGTTGGTTGGGTTTCCACCGTGGGTGCTAGTGCCCTTAGGCACTATCTATATTTTCTTTCCTCTTAATAAATTGATAGGGGTCTAGGCCGAACCCCCCCCCCCCCCCCCCCCCCCCCCCCCCCTCATTTCACCGAGAGGGATTTCTCAATATAAAAAAAAAAGACATTCATCCAATGGTTCACATTGGACTGAGAAGCCGCACGATCCAACACCTGTTGCAGCCAAAGTATTGATCTTTGGGAATGAAGTCCGAGTCCTAACCCAATATCCGAATAATATGGCCTATGAATTAAAAGCAACTTATGGAAGTTAATGTAAGCATTAGGTTCATCAGTTTGTAACCTAAGGCATTTTTGTGAAAGAAGTTAAGTCTGACAATGACTCATGGATGCATGCAAGACCATTCAACACATTTACACCTCTCCAACTCCTATAAATCCAACCACAATATCATCCCATCAACCCACAACTCACCCTACCCGTGAACACCAGAAGATCAACCAGAATGATCATGACCAAGGGACCGATGGCACGGATGGGCCTGATACTGGTCATCGCTGCGATGGCCGGGATGACGAGAGTCTCATGCGCCGCAGTATCGCAAAAGGACTTGTCCCTCCTCCCCATACCTGGCATATCTGATCCGGAGATCACTCAGTGCTGGGAATCGATACAGGAGATTGAGGGCTGCCTACTCGACCTTTTGTCCTCCGTTGCCACCCTGCGGATCAATCTTGACCCAAAGTGCTGCAAGGTGATCGCGGGGATCGGAGACCACTGCTTCAAGGCCATCTTCTCCGCCTTTCCATTCGCGCCGAACTTCCCTCCCCTGCTCGAGTCCTTCTGCAGCACCATCCCCGAGAAGAGGACCCCACCAGTGCTCGTGCCTCCGCCTGCTGACCGATATATTTAATTGATATAGAAAGAAGTGTTTTTCTAGGTTTGATGAGAATAATTGAGGCATAAGCGTAGCAATGGTTGTCATTAATAGAAGGGACAAGTCTACTTTTTGCTTAGCTTGTTTTGATAATGTCGGGTGGCACTCAACAAATGAACTTTTATTGGATGACTTGAATTTGGATTTGTTATTTGCCCATTAAATTGCCAATTACCCCCAACATAAAATTTATTAAATATTGGATGTGTCCCATAAGCAAGTTTTTTGTTTATTTTTTGTGTTGGATTATATTTCTAGGTGCCCCGACCTTATTGCCGCCGCCGAAGCTCATGCAGCTCGTTGTCTCCGGCGGTTTCCATGGATGTCCGTCCACCAACTTGCTTTCTCCTCTTCCTGGAGGAGGAGAAAGAAGGATATAGCTAGGATTTCAATCGGGAATTAGGAGGAGGTGGAAGACGGAGCTAGGTTTTTGAGGGGAAAGAGGACGAAGAGTGAGGAAGCGGATGTGGGGAGGAGGGTTGTAGGAGATTGGTGGAAGCAATGCGATGATAAGCATGCGCTCTCGAGGGAAAAAAAGGGAGAGGGGGATAGGAGGATTGTCGTGTGCACTCATCCACATGGTGCACTCATTAATTAAATTTTTAAAAGAAACCTGAAGCAAATTTTAGCATGATCGCTGAAATAGACAATGCATCAACTCATCATGAGTTTGAAATTTTTTTGATCAATTCCTCAAACTTTCCTGAAAACTCAGGAAATGATAGAATTTCATCAAGGAATATACTCTCTAATTTTTTGAGGGAAAATATAGCTGAATATACCGATACAAGATCCTAATTTTCTAAAACATGGGAGTAATTAAGAATACACTAGTCAATTACTTACCTTGTGGGCTTGGATGCCAGATGATCGTGGGAATTGGCTTCCGGAGGTCGGATCTAACCCCTTTCCTTCTCCTGTATGTATGGGGTCCTCAAGGTTCGGTGGGAGGAGTCGTGATGTGTCTCCTCATCGGATCGGCGCTGCAACAAGTGGATCGGGGGTCTCCATGCCGATTTCGCGGTGGTTGTGGTGATCTGGACCCCGGCTGGAGTCCGCCGTGGGCTTTCCAGACCATCCTCTATGGATTTGTGCTTTTCAAGCGGTGCGCGGTGGTGGCGGCTGGTTCGAGGCGATACGGAGGGGCTTTCTAACTCGCCTGAGCTGGAGGAGGCGTGATCCGGCGCTGGTTCAGGACTTTTTGGTTTTTTTTTTGGAGTATGTTGTTTTGTTTTTCTTTTCTCTGTGTGAGTCTATTTTTTGTCCACCGCTGGAGGTCGGCGATGTGGTCGTTGGTTGACCGGGGTGCGGGCCTTGTTTGCGTCAGAGTGCGGTTTGGTGGTGTTCCCCCCACCTTGGGTTGTGTTGTTACATCCCAAAAATACTATTGATTTTAATCTACTATAATAAGAAAATTTTTTGTACAAATTTCAAAATAAGAATCAGACTGCGTCATTGCATCCGGCTCGTCGAAACGGCCAATAACCATATACAAACTTTTATTTTTTAAGTACGTTTAGAATAATTAAAAATTAAAGAAATAAAAATGGTCAAGATAGGGTATATGGACCAATTGGTAAAATTTTATATCCACCCCCTCTAGCCAAAAAGACCTTGCAATTGTTCAATCTAAACTACCAATCTATACTATATACTAAAATGGAAGCCTCTCTCCCGTGTTGTGACACGTGGACATCATTTAAAGAGATAGAATTCTTCTTCCGTGTGTAAACGCAGCTCTCTTTTAAATCTATTTAAAAACCTACCATAAAGATGGTAAATTTTCATTCAATGGCATTTAATGGTCATTTGATGTTAATCTCTCTCTCTAACAAGTGAATCACACTCACGATTTCACACTTCTTCGAACAGTTGCGATGTCGTCTTTGCCAAATGGTGTGCATCAAGCACATTCGGGCATTGCCCGGGTTTCTTACTAGTTTAAAATATATTTAGTGAAGGGGGGGGGGGGGGGGGGGGGGAGACCAAGAGACAACTAGCTGTAGACCTTTGGGTTCTGACCGGATGAAAACAGTCAAATCAGGGAGGCTCAACTGAAGTAATAAATACAATAATGTGCCGATTTTGCAATTAAGACCCTTGCCTCTTTGCATTCGGGAAAAAGGCCTATAAAAAACCCCCTAATCTCTATAGTTCTGCACTCCAACCCATTTACCTCAAAAATCGTGCCCTCTCTACCCACTTGACCCCACCCTGCTCAGCCACCTCAGCCGCCCACAACCGTCGCCCGCCGCCAGTCGCTGCCGTCGGTCACCGCAGCCGTCCGCCGTCGCCGACCGCCGCCGGCATCCGTCGCCGGCCGTTGCCACCGTCCGCCGCCAGTCGCCCTTATTGGCCAAAGCAAAATAGGTAGGCCAAATTATTTCCCTTATTTTGGGCTTAAACCCACTAAAGAGATGGTAATAGTTTTGGGCCGAAGCCCATTAAACGAAATAACCACCCACTATGATTATGTAGAACCACTCTGAAAATAGTAAAACTGAATACAATTATTAAAGACAACTTGACCTTTTTACTAAAGGCAGACTATTATTATCGGTCAATTCCGGCTATTTTGGCCATAACTAGAGCAAACAAACTATGAATTGAGTTCCGTTTGCGGCCACGTTTTCAGAACGAAAAATCCTACAACATAGATATAAATTCAAATTATTTTTCAAAAAACCTAAATTCAAATTATTTTATAAATTCAACTTTTTGCTAGCTTGTTTTGACAACGTAGGGTGGCACTCAATAAATGAACTTTTATTGGATGAGTTGAATTTGGATTTGTTATTTGCCCATAAAATTACCAATTACCCCCAACATAAAATTTATTTAATATCAGATGTGTCCCATAAGCAATTTTTTTGTTCATTTTTTGTGTTGGATTATATTCCTAGGTGCTCTGACCTTATTGCCGCCGCCGAAGCTCATGCAGCTTGTTGTCTCCGGCGGTTTCCATGGAGTCCACCACCGGATGCTCATCCTTTCACCTCCATCCTCCTCCTTCCTTCTCTTTCTTTCTCCCCCTCTGCTTCCTTCTTCTACCTCATCCTTTCTTCTCCTTAAGTCTTCCTCATCCAAGATGCCTGTCCACCAACTTGCTTTCTCCTCTTCCTGGAGGAGGAGAAAGAAGGATATGGCTAGGATTTCAATCGGGAATTAGGAGGAGGTGGAAGACGAAGCTAGGGTTTTGAAGGGAAGGAGGACGAAGAGGGAGGGGGTGGATGTGGGGGGAGGGTTGTAGGGGATTGGTGGAAGCAACGCGATGATAAGCATGTGCTCCCGGGGGAAGGAAGGGAGAGGGGGATAGGAGGATTGTGGTGTGCACTCATCCATAAGGTGCATTCATTAAAAAAAATTTTAAAAGAAACTTGAAGCAAATCCTAGCATGATCACTGAAATAGATAATGCATCAACTCATCATAAGTTACTTTGACATTTTTTTGATCAATTCCTCAGACTTTCCTGAAAACCCCGGAAATGATAGAATTTCATAAAGGAATATGCTCTCTAATTTTTTGAGGGAATATAGCTGAATATACCGATACAAGGTCTTACTTTTCTAAAACATGGGAGCAATTAAGAATATACTACTTAGTAACTTACCTTGTGGGCTTGGAGGCCAGGCGATCATGGGAATTGGCTTCCGAAAGTCGGATCTAACCCCTTTCCTTCCTCCTGTATGCACGGGTTCCTCAATGCTCGTTGGGAGGAGTCGTGATGTGTCTCCTCATCGGATCGGCACCTCAACAGGTGAATCGGGGGTCTCCATGCCGATTTCGCAGAGGCTGTGGCGATTTGGACCCCGGCTGGAGTCCGCCGTGGGCTTTCCATACCATCCTCTATGCATTGGTGCTTTTCAAGTGGTGCGCGGGGTTGGCGGCTGGTTCGAGGCAATACGAAGGGGCTTTCTAACTCGCCTGAGATGGAGGAGGTGTGATCCGGCACTGGTTCAAGACTTTTTGGTATTTTTTTTGGAGTATGTTGTTTTGTTTTTCTTTTCTCTGTGTGAGTCTATTTTTTGTCCACCGCCAGAGGTTGGCGAGGTGGTCGTCGGTTGACCGGGGTGCGGGTTTGGTTTGCGTCGGAGTGTGCCTTGATGGTGTTCCCCCCACCCTGGGTTGTGTGGTGGTGTTGTTAGGCCTCGGGTTTGTCCTTCCGCCGGGTGCGGTGGTTTGTGCTTATGCAAGACTGTGGCACCTTCTGGAATTCTGGTGACCACCCCCTTTGAAAAACAAAAATTAAATTAAAAACACACTACAAAGTGAAAGGAAATGTGTCGAACCCATGAGCAAGGCCATGAATTGAATTTTTTTGTACATTAGATGGGTCATAACTATATGACCAGAATATCTTCAGATACAAGGGCTTGTAGCTATGGTGGGAAGTTCTATTCCCAGTACCCACCAAATCCAGGACGTCGGGCCTCTTGAGCCAACCAATGAGAAGCCGAATTGGCCACCCTGGGAACCCACTATACGATTACATCCTCAAGTTGTCCCCCAAGTCTACATACACGACCAAAGCAGGCATCGCGCTGATCCTTTGACCGAGCCACCCCCAACACAAGCACATACTGAGCTAGATTTGCATCTGTTATAACAACCACCTTTTCACATTCTCGACGGTGGAGCTCCACCAAGGCGCGCTTAATTGTCCATAACTCCGCAAGAAGTGGGGAAGAAACCTAGATAACAAATGAACATGCTGCTAGCATGATCCCGTTGGGGAAGTAAGGACCCATGCCCCACTGGCTACATCCCCCACTGCTCGGATTGCCCCGTCGGTCCACACCAGAAAATATTCTCGAGGCCTCACCACCCTACGCACCTTCAGCTCCATCTCAACTCGAACACAACAACGTAGCTCCTCGAGTCCCGATCGAACCGCAGCCTCCACCCGATGACCGGGTGTCCGGACTAGTATATCGCAACGAAATAGACCATCGCAACGAAGTTTCCACATGACCCATAAACATATTGTGTTTTTGGAGATTGGTTATCATCTTATAATTGTGGCGCTTTAATGAGTACTTTTGTTAAGAACAATTAATTAATACTTGGCTCCAAAAGGTGTTGAAGCGCACCTTCCCACTGTTAGATGTAACCTCAGGAAATTAATGTTACACCCCTCCCGACTCCTATAAATACAACTATAAAATCATCCCACCACCCCAACACTCACCCTACCAGTGAGAATCAGAAGATCAACAAGAACAATCATGACCCCTTACCGATGGCATGGATGGCCCTCATACTGGTCATCACTGCGTTGGCCGGGATGGCGAGAGTCTCATGCACCGCAGCATCGCAAAAGGACTTGACCCCAAGTGATGCTAGGTGATCGTGGGGATCGGAGACCAATGCTTCAAGGCCATCTTCTCCGTCTTCCCATTTGCCCCGAACTTTCCTCCCCTGCTCGAGTCCTTCTGTAGCACCATCCCCAAGATGACGACCCCACCAACGCTTGTGCCTCTCCCTGGTGACCGATAGATTTAATTGATATAGAAAGAAGTGGTGTTTTTTTTTATTTGATGAGAATAATTGAGGCATAAGGATAGTAATGGATGCCATTAGTAGAAGGGACAAGTCTACTCTTTGCTTAGCTTGTTGTAATGTAGGGTGGCACTCGACAAATCTACTTTTCTTGGATGAGTTGAATTTGGATTTGTTATTTGCCCATAAAATTTCCAATTACCCCCAACATAAAATTTATTAAATAACGTACGGATGTGTCCCATAAGCAATTTTTTTGTTTATTTTTTGTGTTGGATTTCTAAGTGCCCCGACCTTGTTGCCGCCGTCGAAGCTCGTGCAGGTCGTTGCCTTCGGTGGTTCCCATGCAGTCCACCACCGGCTTTTCGTCCTTCCTTCTCGATTCTCCTTCTTCCCTCTCCTCCTTTCTCCCCCTCCTCTTCCTTCCTCTACATCATCCTTAATTTCTTCTCCTTAAGTCTTCCTCTTCCAAGATGCCCGTCCACCAACTTGCTTTGTCGTCTTCCTGGAGGAGGAGAAACAAGGATATAGCGAGGGTTTTAACCGGGAATGAGGAGGAGGTGGAAGAAGGAGCTTGGGAGAGGGGAAGGAGGGCGATGGAGGACGAAGAGGAAGGAAGAGGTGGTGGTGAAGAAGGTTGCAGGGGATTGGTGGAAGTAACGACGTTGATCTGCATGGGAGCGAAGGAAGTGATAGGGGGATAGGAGCATTGTGGTGTGGACTTATTCATAAGGTGCATCCATTAATTTACTTTTAAAAGGAATCTTGAAGCGATCCTACCATGATCGCTGAAATAGACAATCCATCAACTCATTATGAGTTACCTCGGAAAATTCTTGATCAAATCCTCTATCTTTCCTGAAAACTCCGAAAATGATAGAATTTTATAGAGGTATATACTATGTAATCTTTTGAGGGAATATATCTGAATATACCGATACATGATCCTACTTTTTGAAAACATGAGAGTATTTAAGAGCACACTACAGAGCGAGAAGAAATGTATCGAATCCTTGACCAAGGCCATGGATTGTATGTCTTACCAACTGAACTTATGACAAAACTCCTCATCAATGGTGAGGCTAGCCCAGGGTGGGGTTTCATCCTCAATGGTGCCATTGGATAATGCAATGTCTTTCAACTATTACGACAAAACTCCTAATTAATAGGGAGGCTATCTGCTGTTTCGAACAAAGTTGTTGGTTACGGCATGATGTCCCTTTATCCCCATATCCATTCCTCTTGGTGGATCAAGTCATACATTGGGAGCTTGATCAGAGGGTTAGTGCTGGAGCTACTGAAGGCTTTTCTACGGTACGCAATCTGCCGCCAGTGGTTTCGATTGCTTATGTCGATGATTTCCCATTCTGTACTAGGGCTTCTTTGCTTGATGCGAGGGGTTTAATGGCGACTTTGGGAAATAAAGCTGGTAGCATATGTTTTCAAGTAAATCCCGATATGTCAAGTGTCAAATTTTTTTTTTTAGAGGTAAAAATATTTATTATAAATATAAAACGGAATTACAGATAAAGGCTATACTCTGAATGAGCAAGTAGAACAAAGCCCAAAGGCACCTACAAAGCTACACACATGCTCGACGTTTGAGCAACACAACCAAACCCCTGAAGTAAGCCAAGATATCACATGCAAAATAGCTTCTCTGGCTTACAATCAAACCATGCTCATATGTGAGCAACTCATAGGAGGACTCACACCAACCACTAGTGTGGCTCCAAGTCAGGTCATCTCCGCAGAACTCTGGCCTCCGCTACGCAAACATCTAGCATTGTTTCCAGTAGGCCAACGACTTTTAATTCTCTTGCCTAGATTCTCTGCCACCAGATGTCTAGACAAATTAATATACTCCACCCTCTTCAATGGGCTCCATCCCCAATACTGGACTGCCAAATCTGAATAGAAACGACTGCATGTCCTCCACATCAAAAACATAGGAAACCTTTTCATATTCATCATCACCATCGGATACCACTTCAGCTTGGAGCTTCAAAACGACCGCCCTCGCTCGTTGAACAACATCCGCATGGAACCCAATGAAGTTCTTCTCCAATATATCGAGGCCCACCCAATTCATTGGATCCGTCTTGTCAACTTCATTGGATTCTTCCTCTACATCCTTAGTAGTTGCCACCACATCAGCCACGATTGCCCTCTTCTCAGCCATGGCTATAACAACACTAGACCCAGCCTCAGACATAGCTGCCACCTCAAGTAACAATGGATCTGGTGCTGCCACAGTCCTACGTAACACTGGGCTATCTGCAGCAGCTACTTCTTGTAACACTGGACTGGGATCAGCCACAACCTTGCGTAACACTGGACTGGGACAAATGTCAGTCCCTAGAAGTGCAGCCTCTGATACAGCAACAGCTCCGCGTAGCGCTGGAGTAGATGGTGCAACAGTCTCGCGTAGCACTGGGCTGGAGAAAGCATCAGCCCCACCCTTTGCAACACTGATATTCACTAAATGCCGCGACATTCACATACCTATAGGGCTACACCGACTGATGGGGATCTGAGTACACTCAGAGCTCAAATGAGTACCAATATTCTCAAGATGTTTTACTAGTGATTTATGAATTTGGAAAATCAAATGAGGCACTCTTAATGATCATTGTTAATCTTATCTATCTTATTTTCTATTATATATTTTATTATTTAAACTATTAAAAATTAAAAATATGACATATAACAAGGGAAATTTTCTTCATCCCCCAAGTAACAGTCGTCCGTTGCACCCATACTCGACCGGTACATGAAAAATTTTCCCTTGTTACTTGTCCCCCAAAAATTACCAAGTACCTCCAACGTAAAATTTAGTAGATACCGGATGTGTCCCCTAAGCAATTTTTTTGTTTATTTTTTGTGTTGGATTTCTAAGTTTTCTGACATCTCGTTGCCACCGATAGTTTCAATGCAGTCATCCTGCGGCTCCTCATCCTTCCCCCTCCATCCTCCGCATTACCTCTCCTCCTTTCTCCCCCACCTCTTCCTTCCGCTACCTCATCCTTTCTTCTCCTTAAGTCTTCCTCTTCCTAGATCCCCGTCCACGAATCTACTTTCTCCTCTTTCTAGAGGAGGAGAAAGAAGGATCTAGGGTTTCAAACGGGAATGAGGAGGAGGTGGAAGAAGGATCTAGGGTCTTGAGGGGAAGGAGGACGAAGAGGGAGAAGGGGGATGTGGGGAGGAGGGTTGTTAAGGATTGGTGGAAGGAACGATGATGATCTGCATGCGCTCCCGGGGGAAGGAAGGGAGAGGGGGATAGGAGGATTGTGGTGTGCACTCATCCATATGCTGCACCATTAATTAACTTTAAAAAATAAACCTAAAGCAAATCCTAGCATGATCGCTGAAATAGACAATGCATCAACTCATCATGAGTTACTTTGAAAAATTCTTGATCAATTCTTCTTACTTTCATGAAAACCACGGAAATGATAGAATTTCATAGAAGAAAATAATGTCATTATTTTTTGAGGGAATATAGCTGAATATACCGATACAAGATCATACTTTTCTAAAACAAGGGAGTAATTAAGAATATACTAGTAGTAGCTTTCCCTGTTGGCTTGGAGCACCTCTCCCCTTTCCCATTTCCTTCCCCTTCTTTAGGGTTAGGGTCCCCCCCCCCCCCCCTCTTGGCCTCCTCAGCGCCGTCGTTGGCTCCGAGGAGGCCAAGCGATCGTGGGACTAGGTTTCCATGGGTTGGATCTAACCCATTTCCATCCCCCTATACGTACAGGGTTCTCGAGGCTCGGCGGGAGGAGTCGTGATGTGCCTCCTTGTCGGATCGGCACCTCAACCGACGGATCGGGGGTCTCCATGCTGATTTGGCGGCAGGTGTGGTGATTTGGACCCTGGCTGGAGTCCGCCGTGGGCTTTCTAGACACTCCTCTATGCATTGGGGGTTTTCCGGTGGTGTGCGGTGGTGGTAGCTAGTTCGAGGCGATGCGGAGGGGCATTCTAACTCGCTAGAGCTGGACGAGGCGTGATCCGGCGCTGGTTCATGACTTTTTGGTCTTTTTTTTGGAGTATGTTATTTTGTTTTTCTTTTCTCTGTGTGAGTCTATTTTGTCCACCGCCGGAGGTCGGCAAGGTGGTCATCGGTTGCCAGGGATGCGGGTCTAGTTTGCGTCGGAGTGCGGCTTGGTGGTGTTCCCCCCACCTTGGGTGGTGTGGTGGTGTTGTTTGGTCTCGAGTCTGTCCTTCCACGGGGTGCGGTGGTTCGTGCTTGCGCCAAGCTGTGGTGCCTCCCGGAGTTCCAGTGACCTCCCCCTTCGAAATACCAAAAAAAAAAAATTAAGAACACACAACATAGCGAAAGGAAATGTGTCAAAGCCTTGAGCAAGACCATCAATTGTATGTTTTTGTACATTAGATGGGTCATAACTATTTTTTTTTTTTTTTGAGAACCCCTCCTAAAGGAGGGAGGGTTTGGCGGACCCCAACCAGAAATCATTAAAAACTAAGATAACAAATTGTTACAAAAACTGATAGCCTCCGCCCCTAGTTTATCTCTCCAAGGCACAATCCAAGCGCTGAAAAAGGAGATCACCGAGTGCCGCAATTTATCCTGCCCTGCAGACTTACCGTTGAAGATTCTGCTATTCCGCTCAAGCCAGATAACCCACACGATTGCCATGACCAAAATGTCCCACGGCTTCCGGATCTCCGCCGGGATTTTCCTCCTTTTCCAAGAAGCCCAAAGCCCCCTAAGGGTCCTGGGGTGGGAAGATAATCCTGCCTTACTCTCGAAGTGATCCCATAGAACCCTGGCAAAAGGGCATCCGAGCAGAAGATGTGAGGACGTCTCCTCTTCCGAGGCGCAGAAGGTGCAGGAAGCATCCGTTGCCTGGGGGTGATGATGCCGCATCAGATTCGCCTTCGTCAGAATCTTATTCCTCGATGCCAACAAGGAAAAGATTTGGACCTTCGAGGGAGCCTTCGACTTCCAGATAGCCTTAGACGGTCCGTGCCGCTGCATCCGAGGCAGGAGATGATCATAGAAAGATCTAACTGTGAATACTCCTGAGGCTGTGCCGCTCCACCGGACCTCATCCCGGACTGGCCTGAATGAAGCCGCCTGTAGGATCACGTGGAGGTCCTGCAACTCTTGCTGACCATCATGATTCAAAGGAGTATTGAACCTCAAACGCCACCCGATAGACCCTTGCCTCCTGCTCGCCTGGGAACGGACTGAAGCTCCCTTATTCCGAGCCAAAGAAAAAAGTGTTGGGAAGAGTTGCTCCAGAGGTCTGTCCCCTAGCCAAGTATCCCTCCAGAATCTAATATCTCTCCCATCTCCTAACACAAGCGTAGTAGCCTCCCTGTAGAGATCCTTGACCCTGAGGATGCCCCTCCAAAAATGAGATATCCGGCCGGACACTCGACCCTGCGCTTGCAGAGGAGAGAACCTCCTAAAATACTTCGCCAGAATGACATCCCGCCAGGATCCGCCTGTTCCCTGCTGCAGTTTCCACCACCATTTCCCCAACATGGAGATATTGAATCTACGCAGGTCAAGGACTCCCAGACCGTCCATCTTCTTCGGAAGGCAAACCTGGTCCCATCTCATCAGGTTGTAGCCACCTGTGTTAGCACCCACCCCATGCCAAAGGAAGGATCGCCGAATCTTGTCAATCCGGTCAATCACCCAAGACGGCAGGTAGTAGAAGGAAAGATAGTAGCAGGGGATAGAGGAGAGAACCGAGTTTACTAGCACTAGCCTTTCCCCCGAAGATAGAAATCTATCTTTCTAGCCCTCCAATCTCCTCTCGATCTTAAGAATCAGCTGCTCCCAATCCTCTCGCCGCAGAGCTCTGTCACTGATAGGCAGCCCTAAATACTTCATTGGCAAGGACGCTACCTTACAGTTCAAAAGCCTGGCCAACCCGCTGCCTGCATCCCCTGAACCGATGTAGTAGAGGCTGCTCTTCTGGAAATTGATCCTCAGGCCCGAAGTCAGCTCCAACCCGTAGAGGAGGATCTTGAGTAAGACCATCTGGAATGGACAAGTCGCTGCGAATAAGAGAGAGTCATCAGCATAGTGCAGATTAGAGGTAGTCCAACCGTGACCGCCCACTCCCTTAACCAGCCCCTCTGCATTCGCCTTACGGACTGCGGCATCAAAGGCATCCACCACCAGAATGAACAGATAGGGGGATAACGGGCACCCTTGCTTCAGCCCCTTGTACACCTTGAAGTCCTTGCCTTGCTCCCCATTGATAAGATAAGATAACTTCGAGGAAACCAAAATCTCTCTAATCCACCCCAGCCATCCACTAGAGAAGCCTTTGGCCTGCAAAAGGTCAAGCAAGAAATCCCACCTGATCTGATCGAAAGCCCTCTCAAAATCGATCTTTAGCAAAACTCCTTCTTCACCAGACTCGCGAAGGTGGAAGATCGTCTCATGAGATGTTGTCCGCGAGCCTATTGGCTAGGACCTTCGTAATAATCTTGTAGAGACAGTTCGAAAGGGAGATCGGCCTGTAGTCCCGAATAGTCTATGCAGAAGATTTCTTAGGGAGGAGGATAATCCACGAGTGGTTTAGGCAGTGAAGACGCACCTTGCCCGAGAAGAAGTCACGCAGCAGCCGACAAAGGTCGCTCTCCAACATGTCCCAGTACTCCTGGTAGAAGGACATTGGGAACCCATTTGGACCCGGGGCCCCATCTCCTTTGGATTGAAAGACAGCCCTCCGGAAATCCTCGTCTGTAATCATAACAATATTACCAGGATATCTTCAGATACAAAGGCTTGTAGTCAAGGTGGGAAGTTCTATTCCTAGTGCCCACCAAATCCAGAACGTCAGGCCTCCTGAGCCAACCAATGAAAAGTCGAATTGGCCACCCTAGGAACCCAATGTACAATTATATCCTCAAGCTATCGCCAAGTCTGCATACACGACCAAAGCATGCACATCGCACTGCTCCTCTGACAAAGCCTCCCCCAACACAAGAACATTCTAAGCTAGATTTGCATCCGTTATAACAACCACCTTTCCACATTCTCGACGGTGGAGCTCCACCAAGGCGCACTTAATCGTCCATAACTCTGCAAGAAGTGGGGAAGAAAATCGGATAACAAACGAACATGCTGCTAGCAAAGAGCCCGTTGGGGAAGTAAGGACCCACGCCACA
Source organism: Chamaelirium japonicum (assembly GCA_947650365.1). Lineage (NCBI taxonomy): Eukaryota > Viridiplantae > Streptophyta > Magnoliopsida > Liliales > Melanthiaceae > Chamaelirium > Chamaelirium japonicum. The sequence continues at coordinate 47,258,612 of OX393555.1, read as the reverse complement.
CTGGCCACCTCCCTCACTGCTCAGATCACCTCGTCGGTCCACATCAGAAAATCTGCTCGACCACCCTACGCACCTTCAGCCCCATCTCAGTCCGAACACAACACTGTAACTCCACGAGTAACGACCGAACCACATCCTCCACTCGACGACCTGTTGTCCAGAATAGTAGGCAACGAAGTTTCCACATGACCCACAGACACATTGTGTTTTTGGAAATTGGTTATCACCTTAAATATGGCGCTTAAAAGAGTACTTTTATGGTCGCTTTCGGTATGAAAGACCCACAGAACAATTAATTCTTCACCAATTTCTCTTCATGGAGAATTTCCTTCTGGATGAGTTGATTCATCAATTGAGTCTTTAGTCTTTATGAAAGGTTTCCTAATGAACAATTGATGTATATCTCTCCTACCAATGCTCCGTGGTCTTGTCAACTATCTTGCCATAGAACAAATGCCAGAATCTTGGATCAAGCTGGAATAATCTTGTTTACTTACCAAGGTCAAATGATATTTTTGGGATGAGCCATACTTATTCAAATAATGTCCCGATCAAATCATTCATAGATGCGTCCCTGATTGCGATCAGCACCAAATTCTTTCATTTTTCCGGGACCACACCTGCGTTGGTCATTTTAGTGCAAGAAAACCACTGCCGAAGTTCTGCAGTGCAGTTTTTATTTGCCAACCCTTTTACAAAACTCGCCCAACTATTGCAAATCTTGTGATTGCCGTCAGCGACTCGGAAAAATCTTGAACGTAATAAAATACACTTGAACCCAATCTTGAATATTGAACCTTTCGACGTCTGGGGTATCGATTTTATCGGTCCATTCTCTATGTCGTAAGGTTTTTAGTACATTCTTTTCGGGGTCGACTACGTTTCTAAGTGGGTCGAGACAGTGGCGTGTAAGAGTAACGACCACAAAGTGGTGATCCAATTCCTAAAAAAAATATCTTTGCTCGTTTGGCAACCCGAGCACAATAATTAGTGATGGGGGGAAACATTTATGCAATCGAACTTTCTTGCTAAAGAAATATTCGGTCTCTTATAAGTTATCAACGCCGTATCATCCAAAGATTGAGTTCCCCCTGGATCTTCCCCTTCCGCCACCCTCACCGCTTCCTTCATCACAGTGGCAGCCAGAATCCAGGAATTCTCCTCTTTTACTACCATCTTAAAAACAGTTGTTTAACCACAAGGACACACAACTTTCATTTTAGCACTTATCAGTTTGTAAACTTAGGCATTTTTGTGAAGAACAATTAATACTTTGGCTCCAACAATTGTTCTTTGGGAATGAAAATTAAAAGCAATTAATATCTGGTCGGGGCTGCCTAACCCTCCCTCGTCTAGGAAATTAAAAGCAACGTATGGAAATTAATGTAAGCATTAAGTTGATCATTTTGTAACCTCAGGCATTTTTGTGAATGAAGTGAAGTCTGATAATGACTCATGGATGCATGCAAAACAATTCAACACCCTTACACCTCTCTGACTCCTATAAATCCAACCATAAAATCATACCACCACTCACCCTACCAGTGAACACCAGAAGATCAACAAGAACCATCATGACCAAGGTACCGATGGCACGGATGGCCCTGATACTGGTCATTGCTGCGATGGCCGGGATGACGAGAGTCTCATGCACCACAGTATCGCAAAAGGACTTGTCCCTCCTCCCCATACCTGGCCTATCCGATCCGGAGATCGGTAAGTGCTGGGAATCAATACTGGGGATTGAGGGATGCCTACTCGACCTTGTGTCCTCTGTTGCCACCCTGAGGATCGATATTGACCCCAAGTGTTGCAAGGTGATCGCGGGGATCGGAGACCACTGCTTCAAGGCCATCTTCTCCGCCTTCCCATTCACCCAGAACTTCCCTCCCCTGCTCAAGTCCTTCTGCAGCGCCATCCCCGAGAAGACGACCCCACCTGTGCTCGTGCCTCCGCCCGCTGACCGATAGATTTATTTGATATAGAAAGACGTGTTTTTCTTGGTTTGATGAGAATAATTGAGGCACAAGCATAGTAATGAATGTTATTAGTAGAAGGGACAAGTCTACTCTTTGCTTAGCTTGTTGTAACGTAGGGTGGCACTCAACAAATCTATTTTTCTTGGATGAGTTGAATTTGTATTTGTTATTTGCCCATAAAATTTCCAATTACCCCCAACATAAAATTTATTAAATATCGGATGTGTCCCATAAGCAATTTTTTTGTTTATTTTTTGTGTTGGATTTCTAAGTGCCCCGACCTTGCTGCCATAGTCGAAGCTCGTGCAGGTCGTTGCCTTCGGCGGTTCCCATGCAGTCCACCAACTTGCTTTCTCCTCAAGATGCCCGTCCACCAACTTGCTTTCTCCTTTCCTGGAGGAGGAGAAACAAGGATATAGTGAAGGTTTTAACCGGGAATGAGGAGGAGGTGGAAGAAGGAGCTAGGGTGAGGGGAAGGAGGGGGATGGAGGACGAAGAGGAAGGAGGAGGAGGTGGTGAAGAGGGTTGCAAGGGATTGGTGGAAGTAATGGCGATGATCTGCATGGGAGGGAAGGAAGTGATAGGGGGATAGGAGGATTGTGGTGTGCACTTATTCATAAGATGCATCTATTAATTTACTTTTAAAAAGAATCTTGAAGTGATCCTACCATGATCGCTGAAAATAGACAATCCATCAACTCGTTATGAGTTACCTTGAAGAATGCTTGATCAAATCCTCTGTCTTTCCTGAAAACTCCGAAAATGATAGAATTTTATAGAGGAATATACTCTCTAATCTTTTGACGGAATATATCTAAATATACTGATACAGAATCCTACTTTTCGAAAACATGGTAGTATTTAAGAACACACTACAGAGCGAGAAGAAATGTATCGAACCCTCGACCAAGGCCATGGATTGTATGTCTTACCAACTGAACTTATGACAAAACTCATCATCAATGGTGAGGGTATAGCCCCGGCTGGGGTTTATGACCCGGGTGGGGTTTCATCCTCAATGGTGCCATTGGATAATGCAATGTCTTTCAATTATTTCGACAAAACTCGTAATCAATGGGGAGGATATCTTCCGTTTCGAACAAAGTTGTGGGTTAAGGAAGGATGACCCTTTATCCCCATATCTATTCCTCTTGGTGGATCAAGGCATACAATGGGAGCTTGATCAGAGGGCTAGTGCTGGAGCTACTGAAGGCTTTTCGATGGTATGAAATCTGCCACCAGTGGTTTCGATTGCTTATGCCGACGATATTCCATCCTGTACTAGGGCTTATTTGCTTGATGCGAGGGGTTTAAGGGCGACTTTGGGAAGTAAAGCTAGTAGCACATGTTTTCAAGTAAATCTCGATAAGTCAAGTGTCAAATTCTCAAATTGTATGAGCTTGAGAGAGCGAGCTCGGTTGGTCAAGGCTCTTCAAATGAGGGATGTGACTGAACCCTGGATGCATTTTGGGGTACCAGTCAATGGGGCACGTATTCATGTATTGGCTTATCAGTTTATTGTTGGTCATCATGAGAATAGATTGGCAAGCTGGAAGGGGCGCATGCTGTCTCAGGAGGGGCGGTTGGTGTTGCTACAGGCCATGCTTGCGGTGATTCCTATCCACTAAATGATGGGCGGGGGGTATTACTTTGGGGATCTTGCATAGGCTCGAAAAAGTTTGTTGGCGATTCATGTCCACTAAAAAGTTTTTTTATCAATAATCATTTACATTGAGGAAGGAGAATGATGAGGACATCGAGCAGCGCCCATGGCGCGTGTACCAGCGCAGGAGGCGCCACCTGAGCCTATGGCTCTGATCAGACAGTCAGCACCATCATGGATGTTTTCATTTGTTTTTATTTTTTTTTTGCATTGTGTTATTTAGTCCCACCTCGACTTCCAGGGACTTTCGTTTGTTATCGCAGGCCTTTATATAGGCCTGCCCATGGATCATGTAATGGCACTGAATAATGAAATAAAAATTTTGTTTCTCCACTATTGTGTTGAGTGACAACAGGGTGAGGTGTGTGAAACCCCAATCCCAAACCCTAGGCGTGTGAAACCCTAGGTGCGTACTAGGCGTGTGAAACCCTAGCCCAACCCTAACCTCATCCCCTCCTCTCACTTGCGCCCAACCCCGCCTCCCCTTCCTTCCCCTCCGCCGGCCACCAGCCCGTGCCCCTTCCCCCTCCCCTCCCCTTCCTTCCCTCCTTTCCTCTCACCCGACCGGCCCGACCCAGGCGCCAAACCCCCCCCCCCCCCTTCCCGAAACCTCCTCCTCTCCTCTCCCTCTCCCGCGAGCCTTTCCCCCTACCCCTGTCCGTGCCCCCCTACCCGATGCCGGCCCCCATCCGACTCCCCCGCCTGCCAAGCCCCCTGCCCGATCCCCCTCCTTCCTTTCCCATCCGACCCGGCCACCCCACCCTGCCCTTGGCACCACCGGCCCGACCCGATCCCGACCCCCCTCCCCTCCTCCCGGTGCTACAGCCCCACCCCCCCTTGCCTCCTTCGGCTGTACCAACCCGATCCCCCTCCCTTGTCTTCTCCCCGTGATCCAACCCCAAGCCAACCCGATCCCACCCAACCCGACCCGGTTCCTCCTGCTTTCCCCCCTACCCATACCATCTCTCACCCGATCCCCTCACACCCCTTTCGACGTCGCACCTCCGGTACCCTCGGTATGCGTGCAGGGCCGGACCCGATGGGGATCACGGCATGATCCCGGACACGGACGAATACCTCGACATCAACTCCCCCTTCCTCGGACGAAGGAGAGAGCGTGGAGGAGCGCGTGGCTTGTGACGTTGGCGTTCCCGCATCGCCATCACTTCCCCAGTAAGGACTTCCCTACCGACAAGGTACCTTTATGTTTCATCAGTCAAATCTCCAGTATATTATCTGTGCCGACTGCTGTCCATCTTCGTGAGGTTGTACGTCCCTACCTGCCTGTTAAGTTCATTAGCATTTGATATTGCGGGACGGACTCGTGCCGTTTAATTTAAGCATTATTCATTGTAATCCTTAGAACTGAGATCGAACTGCCTGATGCGAGTAGTTTCTTTTAAAACCCATTATTCCCTGCTGATGGTTTGAATAAAACCTCCTACCTGAAACTTTTAATTCATAGCGAAACACTGCTAGTACAATTAGACCACTGATTTCCTGTCCACCTGCATCGTTTCGCATCATTTTTGGTATCAGAGCATGGTTGTAGGTAGGAACTGTCAGTTGTGTTGCATATTTGCATATAGGAAATTTTTTTTTTAGTTACTACATTTGATTGCCATTTTTAACAAAAAAAAAAATCAGCATGCATCATGTTGTGAGTTTGTCTTTGCATACCAACCCGTAGAGGTAGGTCCTATCTGTTAGGAAAGTCGAGTGAGTCGGACAATATGGATCCCGAAGTCTTAACTAGGGCACTTGCCGAGTTAGCCCAAGGAATAGCAACTATGAACCAGAACCTCACCGCTTGTCAGCGTGACACCAATGCCCGTTTTGACCATCTGGACCACGCTCCACCTCTAGCTCCACCACCCCTAGACCCTCAAGATTTTCGGCCACCTTGGCTGAACAATCAAGACCCGGATGAACAGTATCTTCGGAGCATCAGGTTAGAGGTGCCCTCTTTCGATGGCAGTCACGATCCCCAATTCTTTTTGGATTGGCTCCAGTCCATGGACCGATACTTTACCTGGTACCCATTAACCGAACCGCGAAAAGTACAATTCGCTGCCATGAAGCTTAGTGGACCCGCCAACCAATACTGGACTAATGTAGAAGCCTTGAGAGCCGCCAAAACTCAGGACCCCATTGATACTTGGGTCGCCATGAAGAATGAGCTAAAGGGCAAGTATGTGCCCCCATCATATCGAGCCCACCTATTGGACCAATGGCACCAATTCACCCAAGGCAACAAATCAGCCAGGGACTATGTCACCAAATTCGACGAGTTCCTAACTCGCTGCAATGTCCTCAGAACAGAAACCCCTGCCCAGGTCCTGGCACGTTTTCAATCAGGTTTGAGAGAAGACCTGAGAAGTGAGCTCCTTGCCCGAGATGTTACAGAGTTGGAAAGAGCCTATGTCTTAGTTCAGAACCTCGATGGCATTAGGTCCAACCATTTTCATCGGGATCAAGATTCCCGAAGCAAAGTCCCTCGGCCCTTCTCGAACAACTACCTAAGTCGGCCCTACCCCAACGAATCCCAACCAAGAGCCGACTCCACCAGTAGAAGCAATGAGAGAGACAACCATGACAAGGGCCCTGAGAAAGACTTCTCCAAAGCAAGTCCCCTCATCATGTGTTGTAAATGCCAAGGCTACGGACATGTGGCCGCAAACTGTGCAAGCCATGTCAAAGTCAACATTATTGATGGCAATCTCATTGAAGTAATAGATGCCAGAGAGGCAGAATTCGTCTATCAAGCTGAAGAAGAAAATAGAGACTTTGATGATAATGACGAAGCCATCTTGAGTTCCCTAAGACCAATGTCATCCCCCTCCATGTCAGTTGTTAGGTGCGCCCTGTCTCAACCCAAGGATCAAGATAACTGGAGGCGTACTGCCATTTCCCACACGGCCAAGAAAATTAGGGATAAGAACTGTAAGGTCATCATTGATAGCAGTAGTTGCATCAATACTGTGTCATCAACCATGATCTCTAAGACTGGCCTCAAGGCCGTCCTCCACTCTCGACCCTATCAGGTCCCCCGGATCAATTCGACCACCCTGGAGGTCAAGCAACGGTGCCTTCTCCCCATAAACTTCAATGTTTACCCAGACAAAACATGGTGTGATATTTTGACCATGGATGCGGGTCAAGTCATTCGGGGACGACCTTGTCTGTTTGACAATAATGTTCTTATTTATGGTCGCTCAAACATGTGCCTATTTGAGCATGAGGACAAGAAGGTCAAACTGGGTCCCTCCCAACCGAGGAGTAATCCGACCGAACAACAATCAACCCTAGCTAAGAAGATTTTCAAGGAGCATGATTCGGTCCTAATCTTCGTAGACCGATTCGCTGAGGTGACCCATTTCCTCCCTTGTTCCAAGACGTCCGATGGCGTCATGAAGTTACACGGATTGCCTGAAATTATGCCCAACAAGGATGTCAAGATCACCAGTTTCTGTTGGAAAATCCCATGGCACAAGCTGGGCACCAGGCTCCAGTTCTCCACTACCTTCCAGTCCCAGACCGATAACCAGACTGAAGTTGTCAATAGGAGTCCGGGAAACCTTGTACGTACCTTGATGGGTGAACACGTTAAGACTTGGGATCTGAAACTGTCAGTAGCCGAGTTTGCATATAATACATCTGTCAATAGGTCCACCGGTATGAGTCCTCATGAAGTCGTGCATGGGTTCAAACCTAGGCAACCAGTCGATCTTATTCCTATATCTGAGCATCATAGAATTTCCGAGTCGGCATCTGCTTTTGCATCTCATGTGCATGAACTACATAAGGAAATCAGTAAAAAAATTAAACAGAACAATGCGAGCTATAAATTAAGGGCCGATGCCCGAAAGTGAGTTCAGACTTTCAGTATGGGAGATTATGTGATGGTCCAGATTCGTCTGGAACGGCTTCCTTCGGGAGCCGTTAAGAAACTACATACGCGCAGTGCGGGTCCTTTTCGGGTTCTAAAAGATATAAATGATAATGCTTATTTTATTATACTACCCGAGGGTTTTGGCATCAGTCCCATCTTAAATATTAAAGATCTAGTGGCTTATAATGGCCCATATTTTAACCCTGGAAATCCACTGATAGTTGAGCCTACCCTGGACCCTGCCCCTGAGTGCCCCCCCTACCCCCACTCCCAGAAATATCCCCATCATATACAGCAAAAGGCATTGATAATATTCTGGATGACAAGATTGTCTCTGGTAGACGACAGTGGAATCCGGCGGTACCTGGTTCGCTGGAAAGGAAGGCCCCATTCTGAGGACGCTTGGAGTGAGCATCAGGGACCCCAGCAGATGGACCCAGACGTGCTGGAGCTATACGAGAGCCGCACCGAGCCTTACTCGACGGAGTCGAGCTATCTCCCACCCCGGGAGAATGATGAGGACATCGAGCAGCGCCCATGGCGCATGTACCAGCGCAGGAGGCGCCACCTGAGCCTATGGCTCTGATCAGACAGTCAGCACCATCATGGATGTTTTCATTTGTTTTTATTTTTTTTTTGCATTGTGTTATTTAGTCCCACCTCGACTTCCAGGGACTTTCGTTTGTTATCGCAGGCCTTTATATAGGCCTGCCCATGGATCATGTAATGGCACTGAATAATGAAATAAAAAATTTTGTTTCTCCACTATTGTGTTGAGTGACAACAGGGTGAGGTGTGTGAAACCCCAATCCCAAACCCTAGGCGTGTGAAACCCTAGGTGGGTACTAGGCGTGTGAAACCCTAGCCCAACCCTAACCTCATCCCCTCCTCTCACTTGCGCCCAACCCCGCCTCCCCTTCCTCCCCCTCCGCCGGCCACCAGCCCGTGCCCCTTCCCCCTCCCCTCCCCTCCCTTCCCTCCTTTCCTCTCACCCGACCGGCCCGACCCAGGTGCCAAACCCCCCCCCTTCCCGAAACCTCCTCCTCTCCTCTCCCTCTCCCGCGAGCCTTCCCCCCTACCCCTGTTCGTGCCCCCCTACCCGACACCGACCCCCATCCGACTCCCCCGCCTGCCAAGCCCCCTGCCCGATCCCCCTCCTTCCTTTCCCATCCGACCCGGCCACCCTACCCTGCCCTTGGCACCACCGGCCCGACCCGATCCCGGCCCCCCTCCCCTCCTCCCGGTGCTACAGCCCCACCCCCCCTTGCCTCCTTCGGCTGTACCAACCCGATCCCCCCCTTGTCTTCTCCCCGTGATCCAACCCCAAGCCAACCCGATCCCACCCAACCCGACCCGGTTCCTCCTGCTTTCCCCCCCCCCTACCCATACCATCTCTCACCCGATCCCCTCACACCCCTTTTGGCGTCGCACCTCCGGCACCCTCGGCATGCGTGCAGGGCTGGACCCGATGGGGATCACGGCATGATCCCGGACACGGACGGATACCTCGACATCAACTCCCCCTTCCTCGGACGAAGGAGGGAGCGTGGAGGAGCGCATGGCTTGTGACGTTGGCGTTCCCGCATCGCCATCACTTCCCCAGTAAGGACTTCCCTACCGGCAAGGTACCTTTATGTTCCATCAGTCAAATCTCCAGTATATTATCTGTGTCGACTGCTGTCCATCTTCGTGAGGTTGTGCGTCCCTACCTGCCTGTTAAGTTCATTAGCATTTGATATTGCGGGACGGACTCGTGCCGTTTAATTTAAGCATTATTCATTGTAATCCTTAGAACTGAGATCGAACTGCCTGATGCGAGTAGTTTCTTTTAAAACCCATTATTCCCTGCTGATGGCTTGAATAAAACCTCCTACCTGAAACTTTTAATTCATAGCGAAACACTGCTAGTACAATTAGACCACTGATTTCCTGTCCACCTGCATCGTTTCGCATCAGAGAAATTCGGGAGCTTTATGTTTCTTGGGATTGATTAGCATCTTTTTTTTTTTTTTTGAGAATTCCTTGGAGAGAGGGGGAGTTAGGCATTAACCTCAACCAGTAGATTTATCAAAGAGCGATATAAGAGGCCGATCGATCGATCGGCTATATTGTCATCTAAATCAATTTCATGTGAGCTTTTAGTCATCTAATCAGTGTTAGAAAATTAAGCATCATAAGATCTAGCTTGTGATCATATAGTTTTAGTCAAACTATTCTAGTCATTTTCATCTAAATCATAAATAAATTGTTTTATATACTTAAAAAATCTAAAAATATTGGCTTTTTTTTTTTTTGAGAAATCCCTTTTAGATTTTTTTTGGAAAATCTAAAAATAGTGTTTTACCAGTAAAAAACCCAGGCAGTGCCCAGATGAGCTTGATGCACAGCCATTTGGCACACAACTGTTCGAAGAAGTATGAAATCTAAAGTGAGTGTGATTCACTTGTTAGAGAGAGAGAGAGAGAGAGAGAGAGAGATTAACATCAAATGATAATTAAATGCCATTGAATGAGTGTTTTATTATCTTTATGGTAGGATTTTAATAGGATTTAAAACTGAGCCATTTCACACATGGAAGAATGATTATGGTTCTTTAATAGACGTTTGTCACAACATGGGAGAGAGGCACTTATACCATATGAAACCAGCAAATTGGGTTTCTTGAGATTGATTAGCAACTTAATTGTGGCACTTTAATGAGTATTTTTGTGAAGAACCGTTGGATAATATCCTAGCAACGTATGTAACTTAATGTAAGCATTAAGTTGATCATTTGGTGACCTCAGACATTTTTGTGAATGAAGTAAAGTTTGATAATGACTCTTGGATGCATGCAAAACCATCCAACACCGTTACACCTCTCCGACTCCTATAAATCAAACCATAAAATCATCCCACCACTCACCCTACAAGTGAGCACCAGAAGATCAATAAGAACCATCATGACCAAGGTACCGATGGCACGGATGGCCCTGATACTGGTCATCGCTGCGATGGCCGGGATGACGAGAATCTCATGCACCACAGTATCACAAAAGGACTTGTCCCTCCTCCCCATACCTGGCATATCCGATCCGGAGATCGGTAAGTGCTGGGAATCGATACTGGGGATTGAGGGCTGCCTACTCGACCTTGTGTCCTCCGTTGCCACCCTGCGGATCAATCTTGACCCCAAGTGCTGCAAGGTGATCGCGGGGATCGGAGACCACTGCTTCAAGGCCATCTTCTCCGCCTTCCCATTCACCCAGAACTTTCCTCCCCTGCTTGAGTCCTTCTGCAGCGCCATCCTCGAGAAGACGACCCCACCTACGCCCGTGCCTCCGCCTGCTGACCGATAGATTTATTTGATATAGAAAGACGTGGTGTTTTTCTTGGTTTGATGAGAATAATTGAGGCATAAGCATAGTAATGGATGTCATTAGTAGAAGGGACAAGTCTACTCTTTGCTTAGCTATTTGTAACGTAGGGTGGCACTCAACAAATCTACTTTTCCTAGATGAGTTGAATTTGGATTTGTTATTTGCCCATAAAATTTCCAATTACCCCCAACATAAAATTTATTAAATATCAGATGTGTCCCAGAAGCAAATTTTTTGTTTATTTTTTGTGTTGGATTTCTAAGTGCCCTGACCTTGTTGCCACCATCGAAGCTCGTGCAGGTCATTGGCTCCGGCTATTCCCATGCAGTCTACCACCGGCTCTTCCTCCTTCCCTTTCCTTCTTTCCCCCCCTCCTCTTCCTCCTCTACATCATCATTTCTTCTCCTTATGTCTTCCTCTTCCTAGATTGATGTCCACCAACTTGATTTCTCCTCTTCCTTGAGGAGGAGAAACAAGGATATAGCAAGGGTTTTAACCGGGAATGAGGAGGAGGTGGAAGAAGGAGCTAGGGTGAGGGGAAGGAGGGGGATGGAGGACGAAGAGGAAGGAGGAGGAGGTGGTGAAGAGGGTTGCAGGGGATTGGTGGAAGTAACGACGATGATCTGCATGGGCTCCCGAGGGAAGGAAGTGATAGGGGGATAGGAGGATTGTCGTATGCACTTATTCACAAGGTGCATCCATTAATTTACTTTTAAAAAGAATCTTGAAGCGATCCTACCATGATCGTTGAAATAGACAATCCATCAACTCATTATGAGTTACCTCGGAAAATTCTTGATCAAATCCTCTGTCTTTCCTGAAAACTCTAAAAATGATTGAATTTTGTAGAGGAATATACTCTCTAATCTTTTGAAGGAATATATCTAAATATACCGATACAGGATCCTACTTTTCATAAATATGGGAGTATTTAAGAACACACTACAGAGCGAGAAGACATGTATCGAATCCTTGATCAAGGCCATGGATTGTATGTCTTACCAACTGAAATTATGACAAAACTTCTCATCAATGGTGAGGCTAGCTCCATTTGGAGTTTATGACCCGGGTGGTGTTTCTTCCTCAATGGTGCCATTGGATAATGCAATTTAGTTCAACTATTATGACAAAACTCCTAATCAATGGGGAGGCTATCTGCTGTTTCGAACAAAGTTGTGGGTTATGGCAGGATGACCCTTTATCCCCTTATCTATTCCTCTTGGTGGATCAAGTCATACATTGGGAGCTTGATCAGAGGGTTAGTGCTGGAGCTACTGAAGGCTTTTCTGTGGTACACAATCTGCCACCAGTGGTTTCGATTGCTTATGCCGACGATTTCCCATTTTGTACTATGGTTTCTTTGCTTGATGCGAGGGTTTTAAGGGCGGCTTTGTGAAATAAAGCTGGTAGCATATGTTTTCCAGTAAATCTCGATACGTCAAGTGTCAAATTATTTTTTTTTTAGAGATAAAAAAATTTATTATAAATATAAAACAAAATTACTGATCAAGGCTATACTCTGAATGAGCAAGCAGAACAAAGCCAAAAGACACTTACAGAACTACACACACGCTCAACATTTGAGCAACACAACCAAACCTCTGAAATAAGCCAAGATATCACATGTGAAATAACTTCACTCGCTTATAATCAAACCATGCTCAACTATGAGCAACTCATAGCAGGACTCACTTCAACCACTATTAGTGTGGCTCCAACTCAAGTCATCTCCGCAGAACTCCGGCCTCAACTACGCAAAGATCTAGCACTGTATCCAGTAGGCCAACGACTTTTAATTCTTTTGCCTAGATTCTCTGCAACAGATGTCTAGACAAATTAATATACTCCACCCTCTTCAATGGGCTCTATCCCCAATACTGCACTGCCAAATCTGAAAAGAAACGACTGTCCTCCACATCAAAAACATAGGAAACCTGCGGATTAATCTTGACCCTAAGTGCTGCAAGGTGATTGCGGGGATCGGAGACCACTGCTTCAAGGCCCTCTTCTCCGCCTTCCCATTCACCCAGAACTTCCCTCCCCAGCTCGAGTCCTTCTGCAGCGCCATCCCCGAGAAGACGACCCCATTTGCGCTCGTGCCCCCGCCTACTGGCCTATAGATTTATTTGATTTAGAAAGATGTGGTGTTTTTCTTGGTTTGATGAGAATAATTGAGGCATAAGCATAGTAATGAATGTCATTAGTAGAAGGGACAAGTCTACTCTTTGCTTAGCTTGTTGTAACGTAGGGTGGCACTCAATAAATCTACTTTGCTTGGATGAGTTGAATTTGGATTTGTTTTTTGCCCATAAAATTTCAGATTTTATGAGACAAAATATGTTTTTTGATTCCAACGGGAGCCGACCTACTTGACAAGATATAGCTAGGGTTTCAACCAGGAATGAGGAGGAGGTGGAAGAAGGAGCAAGTGTTTTGAGGGGAATGAGGGGGAAGGAGAAAGAAGAGGAAGGAGAAGGAGGTGGGGAAGAGGATTGCAGGGAATTCATAAGGTGAATCCATTAATTAACTTTTAAAAAGAATCCTGAAGCGATCCTAAGCATGATCGCTGAAAATAGACAATCCATCAACTCATCATGGGTTACCTAGAAAAATTCTTGATCAAATCCTGTCTTTCCTGAAAACCCCGAAAATGATGGAATATCATAGAGGAATATACACTCTAATCTTTTGAGGGAATATAGTTGAATATGCCGATACTGGATCCTACTTTTCGAAAAAATTGGAGTATTTAAGAACACGCTTTAGAGCGAGAAGAAATGTGTCAAACCCTTGACCAAGGAAATGGATTGTATGCCATACCAACTGAACTTATGACAAAACTCCTCATCAATTGTGAGGCTAGCCCAGGGTGGGGTTTCAAGTTCAACGGTGCCATTGGAAAATTCAATGTGTTTCAACTATTACGACAAAACTCCTAATCAATGGGGAGGTTAGCCCGGGTTTCCAACCAAGTTGCGGGTTACGGCAGGGTAATCCTTTATTCCCATATCTATTCCTCTTAGTGGCACAGGTCATATATTGGGAGGTTGATCAGAGGGTCAGTGCTGGAGATATTGAAGACTTTTCTACTGTACACAATCCACAGCCAGTGGTTTCGATTGCTTATGCTGACGATTTTCTATTCTGTACTAGGGCTTCTTTGCTTGATGCGAGGGGTTTAAGGACGGCTTTTGGGAATATAGCTGGTAGCACTAGGTTGCAAGTAAATCCTGATAAGTCAAGTGTCAACTTCTCAAATTGTATGAGCATGAGAGAGCGAGCTTATAAGTTTAATGTGGGTCGCCTTGAGAATATATTGGCGGGCTGGAAGTGGCACATGCTGTCTCAGGCGGGGTAATTGGTTCTCCTATTGGCCATGCTCACGGCGATTCCGATCCACAAAATGATGACGGGGGTTTTTCCTTTATGGATCTTGCATAGGCTCGAAAAAGTTTTGCTTGCCTTTTTCTAGGGCCATCAGTGTGTGGAACGGTGCAAATAAAGAGAAAGGAGATGGGGGATTATAGATTTGGAGTTTTTTGGTTCAACAAATCTAGCATGGGATCACTACTCTATCTTTTTTTTTTTGAGAACCCCTCCTCTCAGGAGGGAGGGTTTGGCGGACCCCAACCAGAAGTCATTATGAACTAAGATAGGATACCGTTACAAAAGCAGAGGGCCTCCACCCCTAGCGGTTAAGAGGCATCGACACCCAAGGTGTACCCCCTTCCAACACGGGCTAACAAAAATGCCCTGCACAACAAGCAAGAAAAAAACAACAAGCCGAAAGATCTAAGGCTCGGAAGCCCTCGATCTTTCCATATCTCGGAAAAGAGCTAGGAGCGATCCCGAGTCTTTCTCCTTGATGGAGAAGCCGACAGCCGAAGCTAAATCAAGGATGGTTCTGTCCTCCAGCAGGTTGATGGGTAGGCCCAAGTCCTCTCCATTAAGATTAGACAACTGTTCCTTGAGATCCTGAATGAGTGGGATCCTAGGCCGTGGGGGTCGGCGGTGCATGTTAGATTCAAGTGCTCGAGATTTGGCCCGGAGCGAAGCCCTGGCTTCAATCGTGTCCGATCCTCGGTTAGCTAGTCTAGGACTGCGGCGAGCAAGTCCCCCCTCCACTAATCCTCCAAATTGTGCAACCCCATTATCTGAGGGTGGGGCCCCTGCTGGAATCGAAATCCCATGGTCTTCCCCACCGATGTTGACTCCTGAGATGTTCTTGAGGACTTGTTGATGCTCCCCATCAACTGCAGCACTAGCAGTTGTAACACCAGCAACTGCAGTACCTCCAGAGAACGTTATATTAGTAACTCCTCGTGTAACATCATCCTCAGGGGACCAAGCTTCAGCCTCAAGCGCAACCGGATCCCCTCGTGTAACACCAGACCCTGTTAGCGTAACATCAGCTGCAGCACAGCCACCAACTCTCGCACCATCAGGCGTTACAGCATCTTCCACCTCTGCTACAGCTGCAAAACATTCAGCGTTGGTAGCATCTGTAGCATCGTCAGCACCACTAAGAACTACCTCCTCCACCGCATCTCCCACAGACAATGTAACATCAGCTAAAGCAGTAGCCTTAGCTGTGCTAGCATCAGCCGCAGCCTAGGCATCAGAAATAACAGCAGTATCGTCACCATTGCCACTCACAATAACATCTTCACCATCTGCCTTAGACCCCAACACATCATACCGAGAACCACTCTCCCTTCTAGCAACTTTGGGTATCGCTGGACCCTTGCCTTTATGCTTAGAACCCACACTAATCCATGGATTAGAGGCCAATGGATCATGCAAGGAAGCTGACGAAACTTCAGAAGCTGCCCCTACCTCATAATGCCGCATCGTGTTCCCAGTTGGCACCCAATGCTTCCGATGTGGCATGGTTGGAACCCCTTGTTTTTTTCAACTGGAGGCAATCTTGGGATGGGCCAAACAAGCATCCTCATGATGGTCAAACGATTGGCAAGCTCTACACCGAATAGGCTTCCAATCATACGTAACAGCTTGCATGGATAAAAAGGTACCTGCATCGTTGTGAGCCTCCACTTCATTCCGGAGTGCCTCCTCAACATTGATTTCTATGCAAATTCTTGCATAATTCATTCTTCCCCCTTCTTTATGGGCTACCGCTGCAGCCGTGGGAGCATCCATTCCCAATGGGGTGCCCAACACACTCCCCATCCTGCTGAGCTAGCGCATCAAAAGACCATAATTTGTCCGGAAGGTTCGAAAATCTGACCCACACAAGGATGCGAGAAATCATTGCCCTATCATACGTGATATCACTAGCCCACTTTTTAAGGACCAAAGGACGTCCTTGAAAGTGCCATGGCCCTCCGGCTAAAATTCTAACATAGTCTTCCACTTCCACAAACTTAAACAGAAAAATCCCGTTCTCCCGGGAAAACATCTCCACTCCCCCCTTCGGCTGCCAAAGCCTCATCACCGTGGCTTTAAGATGGGGGAAAAAAGGCCTTTTCCCCAATACAAATCCCACTAGCAAATTAGCCCAATTACTTTCTGTCTTTGCAATTTCTACCTGTGAGCAGATCGCTATTTTCTTGCCATCTATCACTGTTGGTTCAATGTACTTGAGCTTGCATTCATCAGAAGACAAAGCAAAAGAGTTCAAGGGAACACCACAGGCATTGCCCGTAGCCCTCAATCCATTTCCTGCATGCTGTCTTCTATCAGGCATAACATCAACCACCTGGCGTGCACCTGGGCTCACTGAAACAGTGGCAGGATCTGAAGCAGTCCCGCCTGCAAGAGCATCAGAAATTTGAACCGGCATTCCCGCACTACCCTCATTGCCACCACCAGCAACTGCAGTGTTACGAAGGCCTGCACCTCCAGCAACTGCAGTGTTACGAAGGCCTGCACCTCCAGCAACTGCAGTGTTGCAAAGGCCAGGCATTCCATCGAACACCTTATCAGCATCAAGTGCTACTGCAAACTTTTTGTTTCCATTACCCTTCCCTACAGATTCCATGGAACGAGGGCTGTGAAGAGAGTATTGCAAGGCCGGGAAATCATCCAAACCACCCCCAATATGACTCGGGTCCACCTCAGATAAAGCACCAACTGCAGCACACCCATCTCTGAAATCCGAAGGAACTGCAGCCCGTTCTATAGGGACATAACTAGTCGCTATGAATGCCGGTGTTGTCGTCAAAAGTATTTTGTTGCCGAAGTCATTCAGGTGTGTTGCCGCTGAAGACGGAATGATGCAGTGCTGACAGATATACTGCGGCCAAAGACGGCTGCCGACAGGCACGGGCATGCACTAGTTGTTTTACCGCCAACAAGATGATGCATGCCTCGCCACTAAGCTAAGAGGGAGATTCGCCACAACAGAGTAGGACGAAATATGCCATAGCACTTATTCGAACCCTTGACCAAGGCCATGGATTGAGATATGTCTTACCAACTCAGCCATCACGAGGAGACCACATATGCCTACACATTATTTATCATTCACATAAAACTAGACGCCAATTGTGTTTCTTGAGATTGATTATCATCTTAATTGTGGCGCTTTAATGAGTATTTTTGTAAAGAACAACACATGGCTCCAACAGGTGTTGGAGCTAGCAGCTCCTTTGTTCGATGTGAACCGTTGGATGATGTTTGGAGTTCTGACAAAATATCACTAGCCCGTTTGAATATCACTTGTGACATTCATCCAACGGTTCACATCGGACGGAGGAGCCGCATGCTCCAACACCTGTTGGAGCCAAGTTTTGATCTTTGGGAATGAAATCTGAGTCCCAACCCTATATCCGCATAATATGGTCCATGAATTAAATGCGACGTATGAAAATTAATGTAAGCTTTAAGTTCATCAATTTGTAACCTCAGACATTTTTGTGAATGAAGTAAAGTCTGAGAATGACTCATGGATGCATGTAAAACCATTCAACACAGTTACACCTCTCCAACACCTATAAATCCAACCACAAAATCATCCCACCACTCACCCTAACTGTGAGCACCAGAAGATCAACAAGAACCATCATGACCAAGGTACCGATGGCACGGATGACCAGCATGACAAGAGTCTCATGCACCATAGTATCGCAAAAGGACTTGTCCCTCCTCCCCATACCTGACATATCCGATCCGGAGATCGAACAGTGCTGGGAATCGATCCAGGGGATTGAGAGCTGCCTACTCGACCTTCTATCCTTCTTTGCCACCCTGCGGATCAATCTTGACCCCAAGTGCTGCAAGGTGATCGCGGGGATCGGAGACCACTGCTTCAAGGACATCTTCTCCGCCTTCCCATTCGCCCCGAACTTCCCTCCCCTGCTCGAGTCCTTCTGTAGCACCATCCCCGAGAAGGCGACCCCACCTGTGCTCGTGCCTCCGCCTGCTAATCGATAGATTTAATTTATATAGAAAGAAGTGGTATTTTTCTTGGTTTGATGAAAATAATTGAGGCATAAGCATAGTAATGGATGTCATTAGTAGAAGGGACAAGTCTACTTTTGGATTAGCTTGTTGTTGTAGCGTAGAGTGGCACTCAACAAATGTACTTTTCTTGGATGAGTTAAATTTGGATTTGTTATTTGCCCATAACATTTCCAATTACCTCCAACATAAAATTTATTAAGTATCGGATGTGTTCCATAAGCAATTTTTTTGTTTATTTTTTTTGTTGGATTATATTTTTAGGTGCCCCGACCCTATTGCCGCAGCCGAAGCTAGTGCAGCTCGTTGCCTCCGGCGGTTTCCATGTAGTCCACCACCGGTACCTCATCCTTCCCCCTCCATTATATCCTCTTCCTTCCCTCTCCATTCTCCTCCTTCCCTCTCCTCCTTTCTCCCCCTCCTCATCCTTCCTCTACCTCATCCGGCCTTTCTTCTCCTTAAGTCTTCCTCTTCCTAGATGCCCATCTACCAACTTGCTTTCTTGTCTTCCTGAAGGAGGAGAAAGAAGGATATAGCTAGGGTTTCAATCGGAAATGAGGAGGAGGTGGAAGAAGGAGATAGGGTTTTGAGGGGAATGAGGGGGAAGGAGGAGGAGGTGGGGAAGAGGATTGCATGTGATTGGTGGAAGTAATAACGATGATCTGCATGGGCTCCCGAGGGAAGGAAGTGAGAGGGAGATAGGAGGATTGTGGTGTGCACTCATTCACACGATGAATCCATCAATTCCTCTTACTTTCCTAAAAATCACGAAATGGTCGAGTTTCATAGAAGAATATACTCTCTTATTTTTTGAGGGAATATAGCTGAATATACCGATACAATATCGTACTTTTCTAAAACATGGGAGTAATTAAGAATACGTAACTTTCCTTGTGGGATTGGAGCGCCTCTCCTCCCCCTACTTTAGTGTTAGGTCCCCCCCCCCCCCCCCCCCCCCTCTTGGCCTCCTCAGCGCCGCCATCGGCTCCAGGGAGGCCAGGCTATAATGGGACTAGGCTTCCGAGGATCGGATCTAACTCCTTTCCATCTCCCTATACATACGAGGTCGCCAAGCTAGGCTCGGCGGGAGGAGTCGTGATGTGTCTCCTTATTGGATCGGTGCCTCAACCGGCGGATCTGAGGTCTCCATGCCGATTTGGCGGCGAGTGTGGCGATCAGGTCCCTGGAAAAAGTCCACCGTGGGCTTTCTAGACCCTACTCTACGCATTGGTGGTTTCCTGGTGGTGTGCAATGGTGGCAGCTGGTTCGAGGCGACGCAGAGGGGATTTCTAACTCGCCAAAGCTGGTGGAGGCACGATCCGACGCTGGTTCAGGACTTTTTGGTCTTTTTTTTTGGAGTATGTTGTTTTGTTTCTCTTTTCTCCGGGTGAGTCTATTTTTGTGCACCACCGGAGGTCGGCGAGGTGGTTGTCGGTTGCTAGGCGTACGAGTCAGGTTTGCGCCGAAGTGTGGCTTGGTGGTGTTCCCCCCACCTTGGGTGGTGTGGTGGTGTTGTTAGGCCTCGGGTCTGTCCTTCCACAGGGTGCGGTGGTTCGTGCATGCATGTGGTGCCTCCCGGAGTTCCGGAGACCTCCCCCTTTGAAATACTAAAAAAAATATTTTAAGAACACACTACAGAGCAAAAGGAAATATATCGAACCCTTGAGGGAGGCCATAGATTGTATTTTTTTGTACATTAGATGGGTCATAACTACATGACCAGGATATCTTTAGATACAAGGGCTTGTAGCCATGATGGGAAGTTCTATTCCCAGTACCCACCAAATCTAGAACGTCGGGCCTCCTAAGCCAACCAATAAGAAGTCGAATTGGCTATCATGGGAACCCACTATACAATTACATCCTCAAGCTGTCGCCAAGTTTGCATACACGACCAAAGCATGCCAATCCCGCTGCTCCATTGACCGAGCCGCCCCCAACACAAGCACATTCCGAGCTAGATTTGCATCCATTATAACAACCACCTTTCCACATTATCAATGGTGAAGCTCCACCAAGGCTCCTTTAATTGTCCATAACTTCGCAAGAAGTGGGGAAGAAACCTAGATAACAAAGGAACATGCCGCTAGCAATGATCCCTATGATCATCATTCTTGCTAACTGATTATTCACTCCTCTTTTACTACCATCTTATAAGCGAAGAACATGTTATACCATTCACATACGGATTTCTTCAGACAACACTGGACACGGGTCGAAGAATTGCAACTTGAGCTTCTAGAGGAGTACCCAGCATGTATTACTCTGACAATGAATGACTTTCTCATTCGGATTCCCGACTACGGGGAGATTAGCCGTGTGGTGATGGCAGCTCCGGAGAATAAGGCCCCGGGACCAGATGGATTCAATGGGGACTTCTACAAGGTTTTTTGTGATACAATTGGGGAGGATGTGGTGCAAGATGTGTAGCGTTTCTTTCCGACGGTTATTTTGCCAACCGGATGGAATGATACAGCTGTGGTGCTCATACCAAAGATCTGTTCGCCTATTACTCCTGCCGATTATAGGCCAATTAGCCTATGTAACCATAGGTACAAGGTTATATCCAAAATTCTAGCGAATCAGTTGCGCATCCTTTTACCGGGCCTTATTCGTGAAGAGCAACACGCCTTCATTCCGGGGAGGAGATTGAGGGATAATGTCCTCCTAGCCCAAGAGATTCTTCATTCGTTGCACTTCGCACCACGACGGAGGGCGGCAATGACAGTCAAGGTCGACCTCGATAAAGCCTATGATCGAGTTCAATGGGAGGCGGTGGAGTGTATACTCAATAGAATGGGATTTCATAGTATTTGGTGTACCTGGGTCATGCAATGTATTCGAACCACATCTCTCCGATTGGTGGTGAATGAGGAGGAGTCGGAGGCGTTCCAACCTCCTTGCGGCCTTCGACAAGGTGATCCATTATCCCCTTACATTTTTCGCTTAGTAGCCCAGGTCCTACAATGGGAATTAGACAAGAGTATCCTAGTGGGGAATCTTGAGGGATTTGCTACAAGGCGGAACCCAAGGCCGATCACGTCGCTTGCCTATGCGGATGACTTTATGTTCTTTTCTTGAGCGTCAGTGTGGGATGCTTGGGGTTTGAGGGATGTCTTTGCTAAGGTGGCTAGTTGTATGGGACTGTCGGTGAACACTCACAAGTCCAGCTTGAAGTTTTCTAGGTGTGTGTCGCTGACAGAATGAAGGAGAATTGTCTGGGATCTGAACATGGCCGAGGCTCGCGGACCATGGATGCACCTTGGGGTGCCAATTGATGGTTGTAGGGTACATACGGCTCAGTATAACTTCCTGATTGATAGGATGGAGAGTAAACTAGCTGGGTGGAAAGCCAAGAATATATCTCAGGCAGGACAGCTGGTGCTAATACATCTGTGTTGGTAGCTATGACAGGCTATGTTATGATGAATGGTGGTATACCAGTAGGTGTTCTACAAAAATTGGAACGGATTTGTTGTGCCTTTTTTTGGGGTCACCAGACAGGGGAACGACGTTTACACCTTATAGCTTGGGACACGATAATTACTGAAAAGCATCGAGGGGGCTTGCAACTACTGAGTTTTCAAGCGACCCAGGTTCAAAGGGAATTGCAACGTTGGAGTTCCTGCTGCGAGATCTTGGGCAGGGGGCGACATGGATCCGGAACAAATATCAGTTGTCAATAGACTCGTGGCAACGATGTCATAGACGACGCACATCGCAGTGGATGCGTGGCACAATATTCCGAGCACAAGATTTGGCCGGGAATACTTCAGGCCTACGACCTAAGTATCGGAAATTTTTGAAAGTACTACGTGGGGAGCAGGCGACGGAGGAAACGGATGAGGAGGAAGACCATTGGCGGGGAGCTGATTTATGGAAGCTACGAGTACCTCCGCAGGCACAACTATTTTTATGGAAATTGGCACATGAAGCTTTACCTACAGCATCGATGCTGCAACATAGAGCTCGTCTGCATGGGTTCTGCATGTTGTCCATGGTGTGGTGAACCTAAGGAAAATGTGGTTCATGTTTCTGGGAGTGCTATAAGACACACGAGTTTTGGCTGGCGGTGAAAAGAAAGACAGGTCTCGATTTTTATGCTTTGGATATTCTGCAGACGAGGTCCCGGAATGTGTGACAAGGTACCACGCGCGGTACCGGGCGAAGTGTTGGATGTGGCGATGTGGATGTAGTGGAAGGCCAGGCGTGACAAAATATTTCAACAAAGTGAGGTGCATTGTAACTCGATTGCTGCTCAGGCCTATGACATGGCAAGTCGGTTCATCTCACATTTGGCAGACAGAAGGGTGATTCAGGGAGGAATTAGAGAAGTTAAGTACTACATCTGGACGGACGGATCTTTTTGATCGGCATCTGAGATTGCCAGCGGAGCTTGGGTTCAAGTATCCTCCAAGGGACAATTGTGTGCTGCGGAGGCTTTCAAAAGTAGGGTCGAGTCCACACTCATGGCGGAGTTGTGGGCTATTCAGGCGGCGTTGAGCGAGCTGAATCGACGGCAACTTTAGCAGGTGGTGGTGCTAACTGACGCGGCCTATCCTAGAGATGCTTTGGTACTGAGGCGAGGGGTTCCAATGGCTCTGTGTTCGATTATTGGGTCCTCTATGAGCATCTGGGGATGTCTTAAGGGGGTCGCGATACAATGGGTGCACAGGTCGGCTAATAGTGCTTCTCATTGGTTGGCTCAGGAGGCCAGGGGTCGGGGGCTGGAAAGGTACTGGGAATCGGAGTTTCCTCGGGTTTGGTTGGCCCTCGTGCACGAGGATCTCCAGGTCTTTAAGTGACCACAGTCTGTAATACCAAAAAAAAAAAAAACATTCACATACCTACACAGCAACACTGATATTCAGTAAATGCCACGACATTCACATGCCTATAGGGCTACACCGACTGATGGGGATCTGAGTACACCCAGAGCATTTAAAAACAATGGCTCAACCACAACTACAAACAACTTTCATTTTAGCATTTATCAGTTTGTAACCTTAGGCATTTTTGTGAAGAACAATTAATACTTTGGCTCCAACAATTGTTCTTTGGGAATGAAAATTAAAAGCAATTAATATCTGGTCGGGGGCTGCCTAACCCTCCCTTCTCTAGGAAATTAAAAGCAACGTATGGAAATTAATGTAAGCATTAAGTTCATCATTTTGTAACCTCAGGCATTTTTGTGAATGAAGTAAAGTCTGATAATGACTCATGGATGCATGCAAAACCATTCAGCACCCTTACACCACTCCGACTCCTATAAATCCAACCATAAAATCATCCCACCACTCACCCTACCATTGAGCACTAGAAGATCAACAAGAACCATCATGACCAAGGTACCGATGGCACGGATGGCCCTAATACTGGTCATCGCTGCGATGGCCGGGATGACGAAAGTCTCATGCACCACAGTATCGCAAAAGGACTTGTCCCTCCTCCCCATACCTGGCCTATCCGATCCGGAGATCGGTAAGTGCTGGGAATCGATACTGGGGATTGAGGGCTGCCTACTCGACCTTTTGTCCTCCGTTGCCACCCTGCGGATTGATCTTGACCCCAAGTGCTGCAAGGTGATCGCGGGGATCGGAGACCACTGCTTCAAGGCCATCTTCTCCGCCTTCCCATTCACCCAGAACTTCCCTCCCCTACTCGAGTCCTTCTGCAACGCCATCCCCGAGAAGACGACCCCACCTACGCTCGTGCCTCCGCCTTCTGACCGATAGATTTATTTGATATAGAAAGACGTGGTGTTTTTCTTGGTTTGATGAGAATAATTGAGGCATAAGCATAGTAATGGATGTCATTAGTAGAAGGGACAAGTCTACTGTTTGCTTAGCTTGTTGTAACGTAAGGTGGCACTCAACAAATCTACTTTTCTTGGATGAGTTGAATTTGGATTTGTTATTTGCCCATAAAATTTCCAATTACCCCCAACATAAAATTTATTAAATATCGGATGTGTCCCATAAGCAATTTTTTTGTTTATTTTTTGTGTTGGATTTCTAAGTGCCCTGACCTTGTTGCTGCCGCCGAAGCTCGTGCAGGTCCTTGCCTTCGGCGGTTCCCATGCAGTCCACCACCGGCTCTTCGTCCTTCCCTCTCTTCTCCTCCTTCCCTCTCCTCCTTTCTCCCCCTCCTTTTCCTTCCTTTACATCATCCTTAAATTCTTCTCCTTAAGTCTTCCTCTTCCAATATGCCCGTCCACCAACTTGCTTTCTCCTCTTCTGGAGGAGGAGAAATAAGGATTTAGTGAGGGTTTTAACCGGGAATGAGTAGGAGGTGGAAGAAGGAGCTAGGGTGAGGGGAAGGAGGAGGATGGAGGACGAAGAGGAAGGAGGAGGAGGTGGTGAAGAGGGTTGCAAGGGATTGGTGGAAGCAACGACGATGATCTGCATGGGATGAAAAGAAGTGATAGGGGGATAGGAGGATTGTGGTGTGCACTTATTCATAAGATGCATCCATTAATTTACTTTTAAAAAGAATCTTGAAGCGATCCTATCATGATCGCTGAAATAGACAATCCATCAACTCATTATGAGTTACCTCGAAAAATTCTTTATCAAATCCTCTGTCTTTCCTGAAAACTCCGAAAATGATAGAATTTTATAGAGGAATATCCTCTCTAATCTTTTGAGGGAATATATCTGAATATACTGATACAGGATCCATCTTTTCGAAAACATGGGAGTATTTAAGAACACACTACAGAGCGAGAAGAAATATATCGAACCTTTGACCAAGGCCATGGATTGTATGTCTTACCAACTGAACTTATGACAAAACTCCTCATCAATGGTGAGGCTAGCCCCGGCTGGGTTTATGACCCGGGTGGGGTTTCATCCTCAATGGTGCCATTGGATAATGCAATGTCTTTCAACTATTTCGACAAAACTCCTAATCAATGGGGAGGCTATCTTCTGTTTCGAACAAAGTTATGGGTTACGGCAGGATGACCCTTTATCCCCATATCTATTCCTCTTGGTGGATCAAGTCATACACTAGGAGCTTGATCAGAGGGCTAGTCCTGGAGCTACGGAAGGCTTTTCGAAGGTATGCAATCTGCCGTCAGTGGTTTCGATTGCTTATGCCGACGATTTTCCATTCTGTACTAGGGCTTCTTTGCTTGATGCGAGGGGTTTAAGGGCGAATTTGGGAAATAAAGCTGGTAGCACATGTTTTCAAGTAAATCCCGATAAGTCAAGTGTCAAATTCTCAAATTGTTTGAGCATGAGAGAGCGAGCTCGGTTGGTCAAGGCTCTTCAAATGAGGGATGTGACTGAACCCTGGATGCATTTTGGGGTACCAGTCAATGGGGCACGAATTCATGTATTGGCTTATCAGTTTATTGTGGGTCACCGTAAGAATAGATTGGCAGGCTGGAAGGGGCGCAAGCTGTCTCAGGAGTGGCGGTTTGTGTTGCTACAGGCCATGCTTGCGGCGATTCCTGTCCACTAAATGATGCGCGGGGGGTATTTCTTTGGGGATCTTGCATCGGCTCGAAAAGTTTGTTGGTGATTCATGTCCACTAAAAAGTTTTTCCTATCAATAATCATTTACATGAAACTAGAGGGTTAGTAGATTAAATATAAGAAATAGAGATGAACTCAACATTGAGGAGGGAGAAATTCAGGAGCTTTATGTTTCTTGGGATTGATTAGCATCTTCTTTTTTTCTTTGAGGATTCCTTGGAGAGAGGGGGGGTTAGACATTAACCCCAACCTGTAGATTAATAAAAGAGTGATATAAGAGGCCAATCGATCCATCGGTTACATTGTCATCTAAATCAATTTCATGTGAGCTTTTGGTCATCTAATCTGTATTAGAAAATTAAGCATCATAAGATCTAGCTTGTGATCATATAGTTTTAGTCAAACTAACCTAATCATTTTCATCTAAATCATAAATAAATTATTTTATATACTTAAAAAATCTAAAAATATTGGCTTTTTTTTTTTTTTGAGAAATCCCTTTTAGATTTTTTTTTTGAAAAATCTAAAAATAGTGTTTTACAGCTAACAAGAAGATGCATGCCTCTCCACTATGCCATAGCACTTATTCGATCCCTTGACCTAGGCCATGGATTGCAATATGTCTTACCAACTAAGCATACACAAAGCAATTGCTATCATTTATCATTCACATAAAACTAACAGGGAGAAACTGAGGAGCCAATTGCATTTCTTGAGATTTGTTATCATGTTAATTGTGGCGCTTTAATGAGTAGTTTTGTAAAGAGCAATACATGGCTCCAACAGGTGTCCAGCACGTGGCTCCTCTATTCGATGTGAACCGTTGGATTTTGTTTGGAGTTCTGACAAAATATCACTAGCCCACGTGGATATCACTTGTGACATTCATCCAACGGTTCACATTGGACGGAGGAGCCGCACGCTCCAACACCTGTTGGAGCCAAGTATTGATCTTTGGAAATGGAGTCCGAGTCCTAATCCAATATCCGCAAAATATGGCCCATGAATTAAAAGTAACGAATGGAAATTAATGTAAGCTCTAAGTTCATCATGTTAATTGTGGCGCTTTAATGAGCATTTTTGTAAAGAACCGTTGGATGTTGTTTGGAGTGATATTCACGAGGGCTAGTGATATTCATCCAACGGTGAGAGTAGGGTACATATCGGTCCTTCAACATAATTTCATTGTGGAGAGATCAGCCGCTCTTCCACTGCGTTAGATACACGCGCCATTGGTGAAGTAAGGACCCACGCGCCATTGGCCACCCTCCCCCACTGCTCGGATCGCCCCGTCGGTTCACACCAGAAAATCTGCTTGAGGCCTCACCACCCAATGCACCTTCAGCTCCATCTGATCAGCTCGAACACAACACTGTAGCTCCTCGAGTCCTGACCGAACTGCAGCCTAACTCCATCAGACGACCGGGGGTTCGGAATAGTACATCACAACAAAATAGACCATTGCAACGAAGTTTCCACATGACTCATACACACATTGTGTTTTTGGAGATTGGTTATCATCTTAATTGTGGCGCTTTAATGAGTACTTTTGTGAAGAACAATTAATTAATACTTGGCTCCAAAATGTGTTGGAGTGCAGGATCCAACTGTTAGATGTGAACCGTTGGATGTTGTTCGGAGTTCTGACAGATATCATTAGCCCGTGTGAATGAAGTCCAAATCCTAGCAACGTATGGAGATTAACGTAAGCATTAAGTTCATCATTTTGTAACCTCAGGCATTTTTGTGAATGAAGTAAAGTCTGATAATGAGTCATGGATGCATGCAAAACCATTCAACACCGTTACACCTCTCCGACTCCTATAAATCCAACCATAAAATCATCCCACCACTCACCGTACCAGTGAGCACCAGAAGATCAACAAGAACCATCATGAACAAGGTACCGATGGCACGGATGGCCCTGATACTGGTCATCACTGCGATGGCCGGGATGACGAGAGTCTCATGCACCGTAGTATCGCAAAAGGACTTGTCCCTCCTCCCCATACCTGGCATATCCGATCCGGAGATCGGTAAGTGCTGGGAATCGATACTGGGGATTGAGGGCTGCCTACTTGACCTTTTGTCCTCCGTTGCCACGCTGCGGATCAATCTTGACCCCAAGTGTTGCAAGGTGATCGCAGGGATCGGAGACCACTGCTTCAAGGCCATCTTCTCCGCCTTCCCATTCACCCAGAACTTCCCTCCCCTGCTCGAGTCCTTCTGTAGCACAATCCCCGAGAAGACGACCCCACCTGCGCTCGTGCCTCCGCCTGCTGACCAATAGATTTATTTGATATAGAAAGACGTGGTGTTTTTCTTGGTTTGATGAGAATAATTGAGGCATAGGCATAGTAATGGATGTCATTAGTAGAAGGGACAAGTCTACTCTTTGCTTAGCCTGTTGTAACGTAGGGTGGCACTCAACAAATCTACTTTTCTTAGATGAGTTGAATTTGGATTTGTTATTTGCTCATAAAATTTCCAATTACCCCCAACATAAAATTTATTAAATATCGGATGAGTCCCATAAGCAATTTTTTTGTTTATTTTTTGTGTTGGATTTCTAAGTGCCCCGACCTTGTTGCCGTCGTCGAAGCTCGTGCGGGTCATTGCCTTCGGCAGTTCCCATTCAGTCCACCACTGGCTCTTCGTCCTTCCCTCTCCATTCTCCTCCTTTCTCCCCCTCCTCTTCCTTCCTCTACATCATCCTTAATTTCTTCTCCTTAAGTCTTCCTCTTCCAAGATGCCCATCCACCAACTTGCTTTCTCCTCTTCTTGGAGGAGGAGGAACAAGGATATAGCGGGGGTTTTAGCCGGGAATGAGGAGGAGGTGGAAGAAGGAGCTAGGGTGAGGGGAAGGAGGGGGATGGAGGACGAAGAGGAAGGAGGAGGAGGTGGTGAAGAGGGTTGCAGGGGATTGGTGGAAGAAACGATGATGATATCTGCATGGGAGGGAAGGAAGTGATAGGGGGGTAGGAGGATTGTGGTGTGCACTTATTCATAAGGTGCATCCAATAATTTACTTTTAAAAAGAATCTTGAAGCGATCCTACCATGATCGCTGAAATAGACAATACATCAACTCATTATGAGTTACCTCGAAAAATTCTTGATCAAATCCTCTATCTTTCCTGAAAACTCCGAAAATGATAGAATTTTATAGAGGAATATACTCTCTAATCTTTTGAGCGAATATATCTGAATATACCGATACAGGATCCTACTTTTCAAAAACATGGGAGTATTTAAGGACGCACTACAGAGCGAGAAGAAATGTATCGAATCCTTGACCAAGGCCATGGATTGTATGTCTTACCAATTGAACTTATGACAAAACTCCTCATCAATGGTGAGGCTAGCCCCGGCTGGGGTTTATGACCCGGGTGGGGTTTCATCCTCAATTGTACCATTGGATAATGCAATGTCGTTCGACTATTACGACAAAACTCCTAATCAATGGGGAGGCAATCTGCTGTTTCGAACAAAGTTGTGGGTTACGGCTGGATGACCCTTTATCCTCATATCTATTCCTTTTGGTGGATCAAGTATATATGATAATTAGCCAGATTGGGGGGGGGGTATGCCTAAATATCATATACTTATGGGGGTGTAGGTCAAATTTTAGGGGGGTAAATCTAATATCAATTTAAAGGGGGTGACTTACTAATTACCAAATAAGTTTGGGGGCTAAGTCAAATTTACCCATAATAAAAAGAAACCTGAAGTGAATTCTAGCATGATCGGTTTTCATGTATTTTTTAGGGTTATTTTGACTTTGCCCCCAAATTTTACCTTGAATTAAATTTTACCCCCCATGTTTTCATTAATTAGACTTTACCCCCAAAACTAACTACTCCATTAGCTCACCATCTAAGAGAAAGGGTGAGCTGACGGAAAAGAAATAAAGTTCTGGGGGGTGAGCTGACGGAACAGTTAGTTTTGGGGGGTAAAGTCTAATTAATTAAAAATGGGGGGTAAAGTCTAATTCATGGCAAAGTTTGGGGGCAAAGTCAAAATAACCCTATTTTTTATAGGAATATAGTTGAATATACCGATTCATTCAGGAGCTAATTACGTTTCTTGAGATTGATTATCCGCATAATAAGGCCTACGAATTAAAACCAAAGTATGGAAACTAATGTGACACAATTCTCAGCGCTTTAAGTTCATCAGTCTGTAACCTTAGGGTTTAAAAACCCCTTCGAGCGAACAAGAAACTGATGGGTGCATGCAAAACCATTCACCACCGTTACATCCCTCCAACTTTTATAAATCCAACCACAAAGTCATCCCACCGCACCACCCCATAGCTCACCCAACCCGTGAACACCAGAAGCTCAACCAAAATGATGAGATGGCCCTGATACTGGTCATTGCCGCGTTGGCGGGGATGACGAGAGTCTCATGCACCATAGTATCGGCAGAGGAGTTGTTCCACCTCCCCACGGCCGACATATTCGACCCGGAGATCAAACAGTGCTGGAACTCGATAATGGGGATCGAGGGTTGCATGCCCGACCTCCTGTCCTCCTTTGGCACCCTGCGGATCAAACTTGGCCCCGAGTGTTGTGGGTACAAATTTTGACCAGAAGCCTCACAGACAACGGGACCCACCAGCACTACCTGGGGGTCCACTGAGACGACAACGGGACCCACCAGCCCTGCCTGGGGGGTCCACTGAGACGACAGCAGGACCCACCAGCCCTGCCTGTCACAGAGACGACAGCGGGACCCACCAGCCCTGCATGGGGGTTCCACAGAAACGACAGCGGGACCCACCAGCCCTGCCTAGGGGGTCCACAGAGACGACAGTAGGACCCACCAGCTCAGCCTGGGGGGTCCACTGAGACGACAACAGGACCCACCAGCTCCGCCTGGGGGGTCCACAGAGACGACAACGGAACCCACCAGCCCTGCCTGGGAGATCCCCAGATACGACAGCAGAAATCGCCATTTGCCCCGGTTTTCCTCCCAGAGGATTCTATAAATAGCAGACTCTATAAATGTAAAAAGATGAAAACATGAGAGAGGAGATCAGACTTTCAAACACCCAGAGCTCTGATATCCTAACCCTTCGATATTCCATTTCCTTCGATCTTCTTTTCGAAGAGATCAGTGACACTTGGCCTGTCGAGGTCACTTCGAGCAAAGTGTTAGTGAATTCGGGTTGCTCCCTATAGCACGCAGACGTAGGCTTCGGCTAAACTCCGAGATCACATCTCGTGTCAACCTTTACTCTTTCTTCTTATTCAAAGCCTGAACTCAAAGGCATCGACCTCCGAACCTATAGATTAGGCAAATGTTCAATCAGACCTTTGACTCAACTCGATTGACTGGTTGGGCGGAGTCTTCGGGGCGGCACGAAGATCATCCCCCACAGTTTGGCGTCGTCTGTGGGATTCGTTCGAAAAGCTCAATTCGCTCGATGACAACATCGGATCGGTTGAGCAGACAACCGATCTTCAAAGTCTTCTCAGCCATACTTCTTAGCTCCCTCGGTTGAGCGGACAACCGATTGGACACGAGCAATCTGGTTACTTCCTCCGCTTTCACTGAATGGCGAAGACTCTTTCAGGATCATCCAGAGAGAAGTTATTCACAACGACATCAGTTTCGACCCGAGACTCGCTCAATGAATCGGCGGTTCAACTTCAATCCAACAACCCACTCTTTCTAGACAATCCATCGTTGACACCTCACATCGATATCCTAAGCCTTTCAATTCTTACTCTCCTCCAATCCCTTTATTGGGGGTGATGTTCGAAATGAAAGGGCTCACCTGAAGACTACAACGAGGTGAAAGGCAAAGGTATGTGTTATAGATCCACAAAGTCCAAGGAGATAGCCTAGCTTGGCACTCGACTGCAAAGTCCGAGGCACACTCGCTGCCTCGGCATTCGACGAAGTCCAAGGAGACAGCCTTGACACTCGAATGCAAAGTCCCATGCGCACTCGCTGCCTCGGCATTCGATGAAATCCAAGGAGATAGCCTTGGCACTCGAATGCAAAGTCCGAGGTGCACTCGCTGTCTCGACATTCCATGAAGTCCAAGGAGACAGCCTTGGCACTCGAATGGAAAGTCCGAGACGCAATCGCTGCCTCAGTATTTGATGAAGTCCAAGGAGACAGCTTTGGAACTCGAATGCAAAGTCCGAAGCGCAATCGATGCCTCGGCATTAGACAAAGTCCACAGAGACAGCCTTGGCACTCGAATGCATAGTCCGAGACGCACTCGCTGCCTCGGTATTCGACGAAGTCCAAGGAGACAGCCTTGGTACTCGAATACAAAGTGCGAGATGCACTCGCTGCCTCGGCATTCGACGAAGTCCAAAGAGACATCCATGGCACTCGAATACAAAGTCCGAGGCGCACTCGCTGTCTCGGCATTCGACAAGATCCAAGGAGATAGCCTTGGCACTCGAATGCAAAGTCTGAAGTGCACTCGCTACCTCAGCATTCGATGGAGTCCAAAGAGACAGCCTTGGCACTCGAATGCAAAGTCTGAGGCGCACTCGCTGTCTCGGTATTCAATGAAATCCAAGGAGACAGCCTTGGCACTCGAATGCAAAGTTCGAGGCACACTCGCGAGGCACACTCGCTTCCTCGGCATTCGATGAAGGCCAAGGAGACAGCCTTGGCACTCGAGTGCAAAGTCCGAGGCACACTCGCTGCCTCGGCATTCGGCGAAGTCCAAGGAGACAGCCTTGGCACTCGAATGCAAAGTCCGATGCGCACTCACTGCCTCGGCATTCGGTGAAGTCCAAGGAGACAGCCTTGGCACTCGAATACAAAATCCAAGGCGCACTCGCAGCCTCGGCATTCGGCGAAGTCTAAGGAGACAGCCTTGGCACTCGAATGCAAAGTCTGAGGCGCACTCGTTGCCTCGGCATTCGGCGAAGTCCAAAAAAAAGCCTTCGCACTCGAATGCAAAGTCCAAGGCGCACTCACTGCCTCAGCATTCGACGAAGTCCAAGGAGATAGTCTTGGCACTCGAATGCAAAGTCTGAGGCGCACTCTCTGCCTCGGCATTCGATGAAGTCCAAGGAGACAGCCTTGGCACTCGAATGCAAAGTCCGAGGCACACTCGCTGCCTCGGCATTCGATGAAGTCCAAAGAGACAGCCTTGACACTCGAATGCAAAGACCAAGGCGCACTCGTTGCCTCGGCATTCAATGAAGTCCAAGGAGACAGCCTTGGCACTCGAATGCAAAGTCCGAGGCGCACTAGCTGCCTCGGTATTTGAAGAAGTCCAAGGAGATAGCCTTGGCACTCGAATGCAAAGTCCGAGGCGCAATCGCTGCCTCGGCATTCGGCGAAGTCCAAGGAGACAGCCATGGCACTCGAATGCAAAGTCCGAGGCGCACTCGCTACCTCGGCATTCGGCGAAGTCCAAGGAGACAGCCTTGCACTCGAAGGCAAAGTCCGAGGCGCACTCGTTGCCTCGGCATTCGGCGATGTCCAAGGAGACAGCCTTGGCACTCGAATGCAAAGTCCGTGGTGCACTCGCTGCAACGCCATTCGGTGAAGTCCAAGGAGACAACCTTGGCACTTAAATGCAAAGTCTGAGGCACACTCGCTGCCTCGGCATTCGGCGAAGTCCAAGAAGACAGTCTTGGCACTCGAATATAAAGTCCGAGGCACACTCGCTACCTCGGCATTCGGCGAAGTCCAAGGAGACAGCCTTGGCACTCGAATTCAAAGTCCAAGACGCACTCGCTGTCTCGGCATTCGGCGAAGTCCAATGAGACAGCCTTCGCACTTGAATGCAAAGTTCGAGGCGCACTCGCTACCTCGGCATTCGATGAAGTCCAAGGAGACAGCCTTGGCACTCGAATACAAAGTTCGAGGTGCACTCGCTGCCTCGGCATTCGATGAAGTCCAAGGAGACAGCCTTGGCACTCGAATGCAAAGTCCGAGACGCACTCGCTGCCTTGGCATTCGATGAAGTCTAAGGAGATAGCCTTGGCACTTGAATGCAAAGTCCGAGGTGCACTCGCTGCCTCAGCATTCGATGAAGTCCAAGGAGACAGCCTTGGCACTCGAATGCAAATTCTGAGGCGCACTCGCTGCCTCAGTATTCGATGAAGTCCAAGGAGACAGCCTTGGCACTCGAATGCAAAGTCCGAGGCGCACTCGCTGCCTCGGCATTCGGTGAAGTCCAAGGAGACAGCCTTGGCACTCGAATGCAAAATCCGAGGCGCACTCACTGCCTCGACATTCGACGAAGTCCAAGGAGACAGCCTTGCACTCGAATGCAAAGTCCGAGGCGCACTCGCAGTCTCGGTATTCGGCAAAGTCCAAGGAGACAGCCTTGACACTCGAATGCAAAGTCCGAGGCGCACTCACTGCCTCGACATTCGACGAAGTCCAAGGAGACAGCCTTGGCACTCGAATGCAAAGTCCGAGGCGCACTCGCTGCCTCAGTATTCGGCGAAGTCCAAGGAGATAGCCTTGGCACTCGAATGCAAAGTTCGAGGCGCACTCGCTTCCTCGGCATTCGACGAAGTCCAAGGAGATAGCCTTGGCACTCAAATGCAAAGTCCGAGGAGCACTCGCTGTCTCGGTATTCGACGAAGTCCAAGGAGACAGCCTTGGCACTCAAATGCAAAGCCCGAGGTGCACTCGCTGCCTCGGTATTCGATAAAGTCCAAGGAGATAGTCTTGGTACTCGAATGTAAAGTCCGAGACGCACTCGCTGCCTCGGCATTCGATGAAGTCCAAAGAGACAGCCTTGGCACTCAATTGCAAAGTCCGAAGTGCACTCGCTACCTCGGCATTCGATGAAGTCCAAGGAGATAGCCTTGGTACTCGAATGCAAAGTCCGTGGCGCACTCGCTGCCTCGGCATTCAACGAAGTCCAAGGAGGCAGCCTTGGCACTCGAATGCAAAGTTCGAGGCGCACTCACTGCCTCGGCATTCGATGAAGTCCAAGGAGACAACCTTGGCACTCGAATGCAAAGTCCGGGGCACACTCGCTACCTCGGTATTCGACGAAGTCCAAGGAGAGAACCTTGGCACTCGAATGCAAAGTCCGAGACGCACTCGCTGCCTCGGCATTCGTTGAAGTCCAAGGAGACAGCCTTGGCACTCTAATACAAAGTCTGAGGCGCACTCGCTGCGTCGACATTCGATGAAGTCCAAGGAGACAGCCTTGGCACTCGAATGCAAAGTCTGAGGTGCACTCGCTGTCTCGGCATTCGATGAAGTAGAAGGAGACAGCCTTGGCACTCGAATGCAAAGTCTGAGGCGCACTCGCTGCCTCGGCATTCGATAAAGTCTAAGGAAACAGTCTTGGCACTCGAATGCAAAATTCGAGGCACACTCACTGACTCAGCATTCGATGAAGTCCAAGGAGACATCCTTGGCACTCGAATGCAAAGTCTGAGACGCACTCACTGCCTCGGCATTCGATGAAGTCCAAGGAGACAGCCTTGGTACTCGAATGCAAAGCCTGAGGTGCACTCACTTCCTCGGTATTTGATAAAGTCCAAGGAGACCGCCTTGGCACTCGAATACAAAGTCCGAGGCGCACTCGCTGCCTCGGTATTCAATGAAGTCCAAGGAGATAGCCTTGGCACTCGAATGCAAAGTCCGAGGCACACTCGCTGCCTCGGCATTCGATGAAGTCCAAGGAAACAGCCTTGGCACTCGAATGCAAAGTCCGAGGCGCGCTTGCTGCCTCGGCATTCGACGAAGTCCAAAGAGATAGATTTGACACTCGAATGCAAAGTTCAAGGCGCACTCGCTGCCTCAATATACGACAAAGTCCAAGGAAATAGTATTGGCATTCGAAGACATAGTTCGGAGCGATCGCTGCCTCTTCAAATTTCATTTTAAATTCTATCCTACCAATGCTCCTAGGCCGATCAAGTGCAACAATACAAAGCTACGTGCCTGAGACGTAGGTTCGACTAAAACGGCGCTTCGCCTAAGTCGACCGATACAAAGGCACTACGCTGAGTACTCCGAATTATTGGTGTTGCACACGCTCCCGTTGTCATGTAAGGACACATGTGCCCGTGCCTCACCACAGTTAGATTAGTTCACGTTGCGACATGACCGACTAACCTGCAACAGTACAAAGCTACGTGCCTGAGTCGTAGGTTCGACTGAAACGGTGCTTCGCCTATGTCGACCGATACAAAGGCACTACGCTGAGTACTCTGAATCATTGGTGTTGCACACGCTCCCGTTGTCACATAAGGGTACATGCGCCCATGCCTCACCACAGTTAGATCGGTTCGCATTGCGACACGATCGGCTAACCTGCAACAGTGCAAAGCTACGTGCCTGAGACGTAGGTTCGGCTGAAACGGCGCTTCGCCTAAGTCCAACCGATACAAGGGCACTACGCTAAATATTCTGAATCATTGGTTTTGTACACACTCCCGTTGTCACATAAGGACACATGCGCTGGTGCCTCACCACAGTTAGATCGGTTTGCGTTGTGACACGACCAACCAACCTGCAACCTACAAAGCTATATGCCCCAATATAGGTTTGACTGAAACAGCGGCGCTTCGCCTAAGTCCAACCGATACAAAGGCACTACGCAAAATACTCCGAATTCTAACCTTCATCATTCAAACAAGCCCAAAGAGACATCCTTAGCATTCGAAGACAGTCCTAGGTAGGTTTCGCCGCCTCGGCACCCTCCAAATCCCAAGACATCGACATCGTCTCGGCCCAAGGAGATAACCTTGGCCTTCGAAGACATAGTCTGAGGCATGCATCCCCGCCTCGGCAGGCAACAAGTCTGAGTTATTACGCTTACTTCCTAAAATCCTAGAGCATGACATCTGTCACCAAGTACGAAGGAACATGCTTTGTAGTCAACCCATTTGAAGGCTTGATGGGGTCAACAAGACAACTTCACACATGCTGTCAACTTTACAACTCAGAGATTCACATGGGTTGTTAGCCTCCACCCTCACACTGAGCATGGACCAAACAACAAACACAAAGCATGGACCAAAGAGCATCTAACACATTGGACTCTCAATACAATCAACAGCTGTTGCCCACTACGACCTTTATTGGAAAAGACACAGCGGCCAGGATTCACCATCCAGTGAAGGACCTCAGCTTTCATTTCGTTCACAGTGAGCCTGTGACTCGCGTTTGCTGCATATTGCCCTCGTGAGGTCACAGTGAAAGTTGTGATCCTGATCCCCCCGGTGCTCTCCTCCTCTTCCTCCGATGTCCACGAAGCCGCAACGTCAAGGCCCTCCGAGCGGTTACAGGTTGCGGATCCAGCAGCAGCCTCCTCTATGCCGCCCTCGGCTCTAATCAGCAATGTGTTCCCGATCGGGCACAGTTGTAGCGACCCCTATCTTCATCGACAATGGCAACTCTACAACCGATCAGGTGCCAACGACCGATCGATCACTGGCAACCGGTCGAGGTTTCAGCGATCGGTTGCTAGGAGGGGTATTTCGTCCGATCCAGTGCAAAATCACTCGATTGGCAATCTCCTCTTCCTTGACACCGGCAGGCGGCGCCCGATTACGACTGGCAGCCACAACTTAGCGACTCCGCCACTGATCGGCTGCCAGCGACCGATCGGTCACTGGCAACCTCCACCGGTTGAAATTGTCCGATCGGTCAAACTTGTCTGATCGGGCAATTTTGACCGATCGCCTTATAAGACTTCGCCCGTTTGACAGGCAGACGATCGGGCGAATTTCCAAAGGATCTGGTAAAAAACCATGTTTTTTGCCCGATCGCCTCAACCTCCACCGGTTGAAATTATCCGATCGGTCAAACTTGTCCGATCGGGCAATTTTGACTAATTGCCTTACAAAACTTCGCCCGTTCGACAGGCAGACAATCAGGCGATTTTTCAAAGGATCTGGCAAAAAAACATAGTTTTTTGCCCGATCGCCTCAACCTCCATCGGTTGAATTTGATCGATCGGTCAAAACTGTCTGATCGGACAATTTTGACCGATCGGACAAGTTTGACCGATCGGTCGATTTTCTCGAGGATTAGGCAAAAAACATAGTTTTTTGCCCAATCGCCTCAACCTCCACCGGTTGAATTTGACTGATTAGTCAAAACTGTCCGATCGGACAATTTTGACCAATCGGACAAGTTCGACCAATCGGTAGATTTTCCAAAGAATCGGGCAAAAAATATAGTTTTTTGCCCGATCGCTTCAACCTCCACCGGTTAAATTTGACCGATCGATCAAAACTGTCCGATCGGACAATTTTGACCGATCTGACAAGTTCGACTGATCGATCGATTTTCAAGAGGATCGAGCAAAAAATATAGTTTTTTGCCCGATCCCCTCAACCTCCACCGATTGAATTTGACCGATCGGTCAAAACTGTCCGATCGGACAAGTTCGACCTATCGATCGATTTTCTAAAGGATCGGGTAAAAAACATAGTTTTTTGCTCGATCGCCTCAACATCCACCGGTTGAATTTGACCGATCGATCAAAACTGTCCGATCGGACAATTTTGTCCAATCGGACAAGTTTGACTGATCGGTATATTTTCCAAAGGACCATGCAAAAAATAGGGTCTTTTACTCGATCGACCCAGGCTCCACCGATTGAATTTGACCGATCGGTCAAATTTGACCGATCAGACAAATTTAACCGATCGGTTAAACTTGACCGATCAGACAAATTTAACCGATCGGTTAAACTTGACCGATCGGTCGAATTTAACCGATCGGTCAAACTTGACCGATCGGTCGAATTTGACCGATCGGTCAGATTTGACCAATCGGTCAGATTTGACCAATCGGTCAAATTTAACCGATCGGCCAGATTTGACCGATCAGACAAATTTGGCTTATATACCACAAATCGATCTATCAACGGGTTTTTCTTCTTTGCAGACACCAGAGTCCTACGAAAGCCCATTGCCACATACCCTTGGCAGGGGGTTTAGTCTTTGCACCTAAATTTCAAGTCAGCCAGATTAGCCTCTAGCTAACTTGGAGGGGGTAACTGTGGCTGTAAATTTTGACCAGAAGCCTCACAAACAACGGTACCCACCAGCCTTGCCTGCGGGGTCCACTGGGACGACAGCGGGACCCACCAGCCCTGCTTGGGGGGTCCACTGAGACGACAGCGAGACTCACCAGCCCTGCGTGGGGGTCCACAAAAACGACAGCGGGACCCACCAGCCCTGCCTGGGGGGTCCACTGAGACGACAGCATGACCCACCAGCTCAGCCTGGGGGGTCCACTGAGACGACAGCAGGACCCACCAGCTCCGCCTGGGGGGTCCACAAAGACGACAACGAGACCCACCAGTCCTGTCTGGGAGATCCCCGGATACGACAACAGAAACCGCCATTTGCCCCGGTTTTCCTCCCAGAGGATTCTATAAATAGCAGACTCTACAAATGTAAAAAGATGAACACATGAGAGAGGAGATCAGACTTTCAAAAACCCAGAGCTCTGATATCCTAACCCTTCGATATTCCATTTCCTTCGATCTTCTTTTCAAAGAGATCAGTGACACTCGGCCTTCAAGGTCACTTCGAGCAAAGTGTTAGTGAATTCGGGTTGCTCCCTATAGCACGGAGACGTAGGCTTTGGCTGAACTCCGAAATCACATCTTGTGTCAACATCTACTCTTTCTTCTTATTCAAAGCCTGAACTCAAAGGCATCGACCTTCGAACCTATAGATTAGGCAAACGTTCGATCAGACCTTTGACTCAACTCGATTGACTGGTTAGGCGGAGTCTTCGGGTCGGCACGAAGATCATCCCCCACAAGTGCTGCAAGGCGATCGAGGGGATCGGAGACAACTGCTTCAAGACCATCTTCGCCGCCTTCCCCTTCGGCCCGTTCTTCCCTCCCCTACTTGAGTCCTTCTGTAGTGCAATCCCCAAGAAGACAGCCCACCTCCGCCTGCTAGTCGATAGACTTAATTGATATAGAAGGAAGTGGTGTTTTCTTGGTTTGATGAGAATAATTGAGGCATAATGGTAGTAAGATGTCATTAGTAGAACGGAGAAGCCAACTTTTTGCTTGTTTGGCCAACGTAGGGTGGCACTTAGCAAATAAATTTTTCTAGGATGATTTGAATTTGGATTTGTTATTTGCACCCATAAAATTAGTAAGTACCCCAACATAAAATTTAGTAAATACAAGATGTGTCCTCTAAGCAATTTTTTTGTTTATTTTTTGTGTTGGCTTTCTAACTTCCCCCACCTCATTGCAACCGTCGGTTTCCATGCAGTCCACCACCGGCTCTTCATCCTTCCCGCTCCATCCTCCTCCTTTCTCCCCCTCCGTTTCCTTCCTCTACCTCATTCTTTCTTCTCCTTAAGTCTTTCTCTTTCGAGATGCCCGTTTACCAACCTGCTTTCTCCTCTTCCTGGAGGAGGAGGAGAAAGAAGAAGTAGCTAGGGTTTTAATTGGGAATGAGGAGGAGGTGGACGAAGGAGCTAGGGTTTTTAGGTGAAGGAGGAGGAATGAGGAGATCGAAGATGAAGGAGGAGGAGGTGGGGAGGAGGGTTGCAGGGGATTGGTGGCAGCAACAACGATGATTTGCATGGGCTACCGAGGAAAAGAAGGGAGAGGGGGGTAGAAGGATTGTGGTGTGCACTCATCCATAGAGGAATGAGGAGATCATGGCGATGCCAGGGATGACAAAGTTTTTTATGCACCGCATCACTGGCAGAGGACTCCTCCCAAGTCCCCACGGCCGACACATTCGACCCGAGATCAAACAGTGCTGGGACTCGATACTAGTGATCGAGGGTTGCCTGCCCCTGCCCGACCTCCTGTCCTCCTTTGGCACCTTTCGGATCAAACTTAGCCCGGAGTACTGCAAGGCAATCATGGGGATTGGAGATCAATGCTTCAAGGCCATCTTCACCATCTTCCCCTTTGCCTCGTACTTCCCTCCCATGCTTGCGTCCTTCTGCAGCTCCATCCCCCAGAAGGCGAGCCCTCCAACAATCGCGCCTCCTCCTGCTGACCAATATATTTATTTGATATAGAAGGAAGTAGCGTTTTCTTGGTTTGATGAGAATTGAGGCATAAGTAGGGGTGGCAATGGGTCGTGTCGGATTGGGTTCGTGTCGTGTCTAGTTCGGGTCGTGTCCAAAACCCCTAGACCCGGACCCGACCCATTTAACTAATCGTGTCAAGATTCTAAACCTGTACCTGACCTGCTTATAAACGGGTAGACCCGATAAGACCCGTTTACCACATGGGTTTATTTAGTTGACCCGATCCGACTCAACCCGACATTACCCGATAGACCCGCTGATACTATATATTATAGTATCAGATTGCGGGTAGACCCGACCCGACCCGAACCGACACGACCCGGTGAATTTTAAACGGGTCTTCCCGGGTCTATTGTGTCCAAACCCTAAACCCTGATCCGACCCATTTATTAAACGGGTCTATCGTGTCAACCCGTTTACGACCCGAACCCGTTTAGTCCTGACCCAAACCCGCTAACTTCGTGTCGGGTCTGCCGTGTCCGATCCGAAATTACCAGCCCTAGGCATACGCGTAGTAATGGATGTCATTAGTGTTTTTGCTTGTTTTGTCAACGTAGGGTGTGTAGAGTGGTAGTCAGGAAATGTACATTTCGATGATTTGAATTAGGAATTGTTATTTGCACCCAAAAAATTATTAAGTGCCCCTGATTTAAAATTTTAAAAAATCCGATGTTATTTGCATTTTGAAAATTTTGAATTTTGAATTGTTATTTGAACCCAGGCAATTTTTTTTTTTTTTGGAAATTTTGTATATACAGTAATTTCTAAAAAAAAATATAAAAATTAATATATTTATAAAAAACGTCACAAAACACTAGAATTTGCGAAAAAAAAATGTCTTACCTGTCGATTATACAGAAAGGCTTTTTTTTTTAACCCCGCTTGATATACAGGCGGGTAGGTTTTCTTTTTAAAAAAAAAGAATACCTGTCTGTACAACAGACAGGGAAATAAAGTTTTTTTTTTTTAATAAGTTACCCGCCTATACAACATGCGAGGTAAAAAAAATATTAGAGAGCTCGGTGGTGGCTTCTCATTGGCTGATGGGGTTGTGAGGATAGAATACTAGTATGATACAACGTGCATGTTTCGAATCGAGACAGGGGTAGTGTTGGTGCCCCGTTTCAACTTATTTAAATAAAAATATCAAAAAAAATAGCTATCTGTCCATACAACCGGCTGTAATTTTTTTTTTTAAAGAGGGCTAGCTGCCTGTACAACAGGCGGTGAAAAAAAGTTTTTTTTTTTCAAATAATCTACCCGCAGGATAACAAGTGGGGTAAATTTAAAAAACAAAAATAAGTTACCCGCCTGTTGTACAGGCGGGGTAAGAAAAAAACTAAGGGATCGCTTGTACGATAGGCGGATAAAATCTTTTTCAACAATTTTAGAAGTTTAATACCGTTTTTAATAAATATATTATTTGCTATGTTTTTTTTAAGACATTGCTTTAAATTATATGGTGAATAACAAAAATTAAAAATAAGAAATAGATATGAACTCAACATAAGGAAGAGAGTTCCGGGAGAACGATTTTGTTGGAGCCTCTCATTGGTCTATCTCGAGGGCTTTTGGTCATTTCATGATAAACAGTATGAAATGACAAACATACCCTTAGAATGGACCAATGAGAGAGCGGGATGCTCCAACCTCTTTAAGGAGGTTGGAACAAAATCATACTCGAGTTCCGGAGCTAATTACGTTTCTTGATAATGATTATCATCTTGAGGTGCTTTAAAGAGCATTTTTCGAATGAAGTACGGAAATTAATGTGACAAGAAACTGATGGGTGCATGCAAAACCATTCACCACCATTACACCTCTCCAACTCCTATAATCCAACCACAAAATCATCCTACCACCCCACAGCTCACCGAACCCGTGAACACCAGAAGCTCAGCCAGAATAATAACCAAGGCACCGATGGCACGGATGGTCCTGATACTGGTCCTCGCCACGATGGCAGGGATGACGAAGGTCTCATGCACCGCAGCATCGGCAAAGGACTTGTTCCACCTCCCCATGGCTGATATATTCGACCCGGATATCGATCAAAAAGTACTAGGACTCGATACAGGGGATCGAGGGCTGCGTGCCTGACCTCCTGTACTCCTTTGGCACCCTGCAAATCAATCTTGGCCCCGAGTGGTGCAGGGCGATTGAGGGGATTGGTGACCACTGCTTCAAGACCATCTTAGCCGTCTTTCCCTTCGCCCCGTTCTTCCCTCCTCTGGTTGAGTCCTTCTGCAGCGCAATCCCCAAAAAGACGGCCCCGCCTGTGCTCGTGACTCTGCCTGTAGATCGATAGATTTCTTTGATATAGAAGGATGTGGTGGTTTTCTTGGTTTGATGAGACTTGACGCGTAAGCATAGTAATGGATGTCACTAGTAGAAGGGAGAAGCCTAAGTGTAGCATTGTTTTTTCTTGTTTTGTTGATGTAGGGTGGCACTCAACAAATAAATTCTTTTGGGTGATTTGAATTTGGAAATGTTATTTGCAAGTATCTTCGACTTAAAATTTAGTAAATATCGGATGCGTCCCCTGAGCAATTTGTTTGTTTTGTGCGTGTTGAATTTCTAAGTGCGCCCACCTAGTTGCTGCTGTTGCGCTTATGCAACCCATTGCGCGCCGTAGGTGAATTTTGCATAACCCCCTAATAAGTACTAATATCATAAATAATTAACCCACTTACTTTTTAAGTTATATGAA
Organism: Chamaelirium japonicum; assembly: GCA_947650365.1. Classification (NCBI taxonomy): domain Eukaryota; kingdom Viridiplantae; phylum Streptophyta; class Magnoliopsida; order Liliales; family Melanthiaceae; genus Chamaelirium; species Chamaelirium japonicum. Next base: position 47,215,116 of record OX393555.1, on the reverse strand, counting down.
TAACCTCTTACATATTCTAACATATTCTAACGTTAAATAAAATCCCCCACAACTACGTTTTTCCCTCACTTTTTAAGTTTTATTCATTTAATTCAAGCATAGTAACAAATTCGACGTTCAGGAATAATTCGGGGAGGGGGCAAAATTATGAGTTTGAAAAATATCCAAAAAATTCGGAATAAGTTTGGAAATATAAAATATATTATATTACATTAGTAACTATATATTAATAGATTTAAAAATAGATATTTATAACTAAAATAAAATAGGTAGCACACAAAAAAATAGAGAAATTTGTGAACATGAATTATTTGTGAATAATTCGGGAGGTATCTGGGTGTGACTCATGTTGCCGAATAATTTCGGAGAATAATCAGTTTCACCATGAGTTAGTGAATTATTCACGATTTTTTCAATAGTTCTAAGAATATTGTTACTATGAACTTAAGGGCAAAAAGGTACGGTGAGGGGATTTTATTAAATGTCAGAGTATATGAGGGGTTTATTCATAAAACTTAAAAAGTAAGAGTTATTTGTCATATCAATAATATTTTTTTTGGGAGGTTATATACAAAATCCCTTATTTTTTGTGTTGAATTTCTAAGTGCCACCTCACCGTCACCGGAGCTGTTGCAAAGTCTCACCACCATCGATATCTATACATCCAACCATCGGCTCCTCTTCCTCCTCATTTCTCCTACTCCTCTTCCTTCCAATTTGTCCCCCTTTCTCTCATTAATTCTTCTTCAATCTAGTCGTCCTTCATCGTCCTGGTGGAGGAGATCGGAAGAAGAAGACGGAGGAGGGAGGAGAAGGAGGAGAAAGAGGAAGAAGGAGCTAGGGTTTTTGCGGGGAATAGGGTGGAGGAAGGAGGGGGAACTACTGAGTTAATAAAAAGGCTATGCATGATTGCTTAAGTAGATATTGCATCAACTCATCATGAACACCAATGGACTCTTTGTCACGGTGGTACTTCCTTTCTCCTTTGTTGGAGAGGTTTCCTGTTCGACAGTATGGGCACTATGGAGCAAACTATTGGGTTTGGCCCATCAAAACCCGCACTTAAAGCCCGCAGGAACCCGGCCCAGACCCAAGCTCGATCGAGCCAAGTTCGCTTGAGCAGTAGCCTGTGCGGGTTCGGGCGCCAGATCTGACAGAGCGGTCCAATGAGAGAGAGATGGAGAGAGAGAAAGGCACACCCATCTAGACCAAGGTTTCTTGCGGCCGCATGGAGGAAGAGAATGAAGAGAAAAGAGAGAGGGAAGAAGGAGAAGAAGGAAGGGGGTTCGTCTACAGATTCTCAACGCGTCTTCCTCGACTTCGATCTTGGCAGGCGTTCTTATCTCTAGGGATCTTCCAGTATTCTCTGTTCTTTGTGCAAGGATATCTACTTCATATTTGTGGCATGCCGAGAGGGGTCATAGATTGTTTTGTGGGGGTCCGACAAATGGAGACCCACTACTTGTATATTCTCTTGATCGAGATAAACCAAGTCTATATCGGTGCTCGTATTATTGTACGTGTGGTGTATCGATCTTCTTATTTTTGAATTAACCTCGATCCTAACACAACACTTCCAGTTGCACTAGGCTGATCGTCATGGTGTGCGTGCGGGACTAGTGGGATCATTAGGGTTCTGACTCATGGGATCCTGTTACAAACCTTCCCTTAAGGCTTTTGTTGCTTTGTTTGCACATGCATACGAATCCTGACCGTTGATATCATGCTCACGTTATTATGGAATTGAATAAAACAACAGTTATGTTGCCTCCCCCGTTTCGATCTCTTGACCTCTTTGAGTCCATACTCTAGCGCCTTGTCCTCTGACCACCTGGCCTATCTATAAAAAAAACTAATAGACCTACCATTTAACTAATAAGTGATTACCTAAAATTGAAACCTAATAGAAACCTTTATTACTCTTTTGAGGGGTTAATTGGAAAAAGAAACTCTTGAAACAGTTGTTAGCTCTTTAAGAGCTTTATGTTCATCAACTTCGTAACCTTAGGTTTTAAAAGCCCCTGCAGAACAAGAAACTGATGGGTGCATGCATTCAAAACCATTCACCACCTTTACATTATACCTCTCTCCAGCTCCTATAAATCCCAACCCCCCAAATCATCTCCCCACCCCACAGCTCACCCTAGAGATAGTGAAACCAGAAGTTTAATCAGAATGATGACCAAGGCACCGACGGCGGGGATGGTCCTGGTACTGGTCATCGCTGCGGTAGCAGGGGTGGCGAAGGTCTCATGCGCCACGGTACCGGCAGAGGACTTCTTCCACCTCCCCACAGCAGGCATATTTGACCCGGAGATCAAACAGTGCTGGGACTCGATACAGGGGACCAAGGGCTGCTTGCGTGACCTCCTGACCTCTTTTGGCACCAAGACGATCCATCTAGGTCCCGAGTGCTGCAAGGCGATCGAGGGGATCGGAGACCACTGCTTCAAGGCCATCTTCACCGTCTTCCCTTTCGCCCCGTTCTTCCCTCCCCTGCTCGAATCCTTCTGCGGCGCCATCCCCCAGAAGACGACCCCGCCTTCACTTGCACCTTCTCCTGCTATAACCAATAGATTTATTTGATATAGAAGAAAGTGGTGTTTTTCTTGCTTTGATGAGAATTGCGACATAAGTGTAGTGATTAATGCCATTAATAGAAGGGAGAAACTTACGGGTCAAACTGTTTTTGCTTGTTTTGTCATGGTAGGGTGGCACTCAGCAAATGGATGATTTGGATTGGATATTTATATTTGCACCTATGAAATTACTTAAAATTTAGAAAATACTGGGTGTCTCTTGTGCAATTTTTTTAAGTTTTATGAATAATCCCCTCACATATCCTGACATAAAATAAATCCCCCATAGTTACCCTTTTGCCCTCATTTTTTAAGTTTTATTCATTTAACTTGAGGGTAAAAAGGTAATGGTGGGAATTTTATTAAATGTTATAATATGTGAGGGGTTATTTATAAAACTTTAAAACTGAGGTGTTTTTTATAATTTCAGTATTTACTAGGGAGTTATGAGCAAAATCCCATTTTCTGTGTGCAACCCTTCACACAAGAAATACACTTGGGTGACTTTTTTTGCCAATGCAAGGATGACTGTTGCCAAACCTCTTCGCCAAAAGGTGGGAAGTTTTCCATGACCGATTTATGAATTATTTTCGCGACATAATTGGCGTCGGTAAAAGTGAAAACTTATTGGTAACTAGGGGTGGCAATCCTTGACCCGACCCGCCAGCACGACCCGAACCCGACCCGAAGTTAGCAGGTTTGGGTTTGGTCTAAACGGGTTCGGGTCATAAACAGGTTGACCCGATTGACCCATTTATTTAATGGGTCGGGTTCGGGTTTATACTTATAACCCGATTGACCCGACTTGATCCGTTTACCAAATGGCTCGTGTCAACCTGACCCGACCCGAGCCAACCCAACCTGATCCAACCCAACCCAACCCGGCCCAATCTGACCCATCTTGAACCAACCCGATAGGTTTTTATGGGTTATGTTGACCCAACCCGAGCCAACCCGACCCGACACAACCCGACCTATTTAGTAAACGGGTTTAACGGGTCGGGTTGGGTCAACCCATTTATTAGGCGAGTCAGGTTTGGGTTTAAATTTTTGACCCGTTTATTAAATGGGTCTCGTTCGGGTTGGGTGTTTTGCCCTTATACCTATGTCTCAATCCGACCCGAACCCGGTCCGACCCGACCCATTGCCACTCTAATGGCAACTCAGTATGGATTTTTTTTGGTGATGCAATTGCGGTAAGCAAAGTTGGAAATTTTTTCCAGAAAGGTAGCTTACGCCCTTCTCCTTTCCCTTCCCCCCTATGCCCATGCAAGCTGCAGCCATTGTTGGACCGTATAGCTCGCCACCCGTTGCTGCTGGTCTCATCCAACCCACTGCCACCGCCTCCTCCTCCTCCTCATTTCTCCACTTCTTCCTCCTCTTCCCTTTCTTCATCTTCCTCTTCCATCCTCCTACACTTAGTCATTTTAGGTCGGGACCCTCTACTGTGCATTTGACTATCAGAGGACAAATGCATCTCCATCCTATTCGACCACCGTTGAGTACTCACCTTCTGATGATCGAATGTGCTATGTATCCACTTAGCCTCGAATGACCAGATGCATAATACAGGGGCTCGATATGAAAACAACCTAATGTAGAAGGAAGGAGGAGGACGCGCGGGGACGGGGAAGAAGAATGAGGAGGAAGAGAGAGGAGGAGGAGGGGGAGGAGTAAGGAAGGAGGCGGTGGGGGATTGTATGGGATTGGCGGCAACTGATATGAACGACGAAGGCAGGCGGCGCCCTACACGGAATGAGCAAAGGCAGTGGAGTACCTGAGTTGCTCTTATCCATCAGCCTGGTTCCCTTTGGAGGCAAGTTAGCATTTCTTCTTTAAGTGGAGGCTGCTAGTAGCCCCAGCTCAATTATTTCTAGTGATTGAAACCGAAGACCTGGGCACAAATTCCTTCATAACTCTAACTTTGAGGTGTACTCATCAAACAAGAGGTTTCCCCCAAATTGATCTCAACTCTCAAACCGGCCTTCGTTTTGCATTACTCTTATGACCTTCGTGAGCGAAACTGTTGCATGCTCATATTTTGTTTGTATTTTTGGAAAAAAAAAAACCTAGTGTCTTCTTTCGTGTGAAAACCTGCAAAGTATCCCGAAGCAAATCCCTTGTGTTGGACTTGCGTTCCACATATGACCTCTGATGAAGTAATGAGAAAAAGTAAACTTTGCACAATCTCCCGTTGGACTTTGGCAAGGATTCCATGGCATGGAGGAATATAAGTGGTAGGATTTATTGAGACCTCTAGCGAAGGAAGAGGGATAGGAACCTCACGTTAACCTTTGAAAATAAATGGAGAAAGAAAACTATTGAGCACCTATAAAGAGGGTGTCACAGTAAAGAGAAAAGCAAGTGATCATACCACCAACGAAGCATTGGAGAAAGCAAACTCATGATGAACACTGACGAAGCAATAGGGAAACCCAACACCGAACGACATCCAACAAGGGTTCCCTGGCAAGGAGGAGCGCAAGTTGTGGGGTTCCCGATGACTAACGGCAAACGAACAGTGAAGGTAGGTATAGGTGACCTCAGCAAGTCAACACAACCCCACGCAAGGTCGACACAAGATTTTATTGAAGCAACATGCCGACGCAAGATTTTAGCATTGAAGAAAGATTTTTGCGTCGACCCTAGCACCGATTTAAAAATGTTGCCTCTAGAAACACCCTTGTTTCTCGATGCAAGATCCTTGCGTCGGCCTTACGATTGCTGGTGGAGGTCGTCAGGAGTTAGTTTCACATTCCTTCGTAGAGGTCGCAGAGGTCATCGTTGGGAACCCGATGACCTATGTTTCTTCTTACCATGGAACTCTTGTCAGAGGTCATTGGGAGTTTGTTTTCCATATTACTTTGCCTAGAAAGTCGTCGGTAAACCACACCACTAGTGTTTCAATTTGCCGTGGGCCCTCATCGGAGGTCGCTAGGAATTTACTTTCTCCATTGTTTTGCAGAATGTCGTCAAAACTCTTACCATTCACCTCCTCTTTGCCATGGAATCTTTTGTTTGAGGTCTTTGAAAATTTGCTTTACTTAGTGTTTCGGTGGTGGTTGTCGGAAACCCCACAATTTGTATTTTTTCTTGCTGTTGAACTCTTGCAGGACGTCACCGAAGGTCACCAGAGGTTTACTTTAACTGTTGTATAGTCAGAAGTCACTCCAAATGGAACGCAAGTAAACGAAAAGGAACTTGTGATAGGGACTTAACAGGTTTAATAAAAGAGGATGATAACTGCAATGTTAAGGCTATTTTTGTTCGAAAAATATAAGCGGTCTGAAAGTAATTTTAAAAGCAAGTAGGACCGATATTAGCAAATCGGAGGAGTTGGGGGTCGTTTTGTATAAAAAACTCTATCAACAACAACAACAAATGGCAAATTTTATTCATACCCCAAAATTTTGGGCCTTACCCCCAACTAACCCACCTTCTCCTCATACCCCGCAACCTCCAACAACCTTATCCCACCCCCCACCTCATACCCACCACCTCTAGCTCACCTCACCCCATCTCCGTCGTTGGCATGCACCCCCCCCGTCTGGCGCACGAACCAAAGGAGTGGCGGTTAAAATTTTGGGTTTTTTTATGTTAGGGTTTTGTGGCGAAGATGGAGGAGGATAAGGAGGCGACGACAATTGTCCCGGCTCCGACGGTGATGAGGAAGGAGGGGAAGAGGAGATGGCTCCAGCGATGTGGAAGGAAAGGAAAGAGGCAACTGGGGATAGTTTTGGGTTAGATGTTAGGGGGTTGGGGGTATGAGGTGGAAAACCGATTGTTGGGAGGGGATCAGGCTATTTACATATTGATGAGATATGAATAAAATTTTCAACAAAAAAGTGGAGTAAGTTTGACATAAGTCCTTTTTGAGAGATAACTCTTAGTTGCAGGACACGTTAATTTCGATATATAGCTCAAGTCCCTTCCGAAATAGCACATGCTGCAGCCAGTGCCGCACCCTTCTTTTATCCCCAACAAAAAGTGTACATTCTCATCTTCAGAAAAGAGTATATACATCCGTCGGTTTACATAGTGCATGTAGTGCGGTTGCTTTGAGTGAAATCACTATAGCAACCTGGTGACTATATACTATTTTCTGAAGACAAATGTATACTATTGCTATAGTGATTTCACTGTAGGAGTGAAAACACTATAGCAACCCGGCGAATGTATATTCTTTTTGAAGACGAATATATACTATGTTTTCTGAAGACGAATGTGTACTCTTTCTGAAGACGAAATATAGGGACCTTAGTTAATATATCAAATTATGGTGTCCTGCGACTATTATTGTAATATAGTTAGGACCTGGACCTAAATAGTAAAAAAAAACCCTTTAGTTTTTATTTTTTTAATATTTTCGTTCTTAATGAATTTTTCCACCACTTTAAACGTTTTTTACTAGAAAATATTAGTTACCGATTGCTTTTACCGATTTCTTCAAATTTCATGATCACAGTCGTCAGGTTGCACCCAGACCAGTGAATCGCACTTAGCTCCGACCAACAGGCAAAGGGACGCGACCTATTTCTCTCGGGTCCGTCTATTCACACCCATGGAATTAGTAATGGCATCCGAATCAGTATCGGCACCCAATCCATTTCGGACTTCTAGTCTTGGCACTTATGATATCCCCAAAATGCCCTTCTTCTCTTCTCGATGGCCCCCATCGTGCTCCACCGCGGCTGCCGCCCCAGCGTCCTCCACCGCCGCCTCCCCCCATCCACCCTCCTCCTCCTCCTTTTTCCTCCACCGCCGCTTCCTCCTTCCGTAGACTCCCCCAACCACCCTCCTCCCTTCTTCCTCCTCCACCTTCCTCCTCTCATCTTCTTTCCCGCTAAACCCTAACCCAGTCCCTGGAGGTGTCGATCGGTAGATGCATATATGCTGACCTTGAAAGGAAGGAGGAGGAGAAGGAAGGAGGGAGGAGGAGGAGGGTGGCAACCGAGGCGGAGTACGATGGGTGCGCGGCTTAATGGTGACCAAATGGAGGTTGGGGATGAGGGTAAAATGGAATTTTACTTATATAAATTCCATGGGTGCCATCACTAATTCCATGGGTGCGAGTAGATCTCTCCTTTTGTCTTAGAGTCTGTAGAGAGAGAGAGGGGAGTTGTGTTTCCCCAGCGTCCGAAGGGCCGTGGAGTAATGGCCGCCGAGGAGCGGGAGGTGGAGATCACCCTCAAAACCGTTGGCCCCGCCCGCCCCACCATGGTTCGAGTCCCCTCCCCCGTCAAGGTAAGCGGAGCTGATCCCATAACCCTAATTCTGATCACGCCTTGGTGATCCGAGATCATTCATGTTCTCCCGTCACAAAACCCTAATTTTGCTTCGGCTTTCGATTCCGATTCCAATAACAGGTCTGCGATCTTAGGAGACTGGTTGCCACGGCGGCCCGCCTCCCCGCGGAGCGATTGAGGCTTGTTTTGCGAGGGAAGACCCTTCATGACTCGAAGAGCGGGAATGGCGACGACGCAAGCATCAGGCTCGAGAACGGGGGTAATTTGGAATCCCCATTTCTTTTTTTTCTTTTTTTTTGGTAAATTACACTTTACACCCCCCCCCCCCCCCCCCCCCCTGAAGCTTAGTCCAAAATCACTTAACTCTCCAAAAGTTTTTTTTTTTGGTTCCAAATCGGTCCCTATAGTATTCAATGGTTGCACAACACCCCCTTTTGTGAACTACTAAATTTCCTCTTTTGGTAATTTCCTAAGAAGCATTGACACTGGTACGGGGACACGGGTACGACACGACACGGGTTCGCCGACACGGCAAATCCTAAAAAAGGACACGGGTACGGCAGGGACACGGCAAAATAAATTTATATTTTTAAATTTGTATTTTATGTGTGTTTGTAATTCATATATATTTCAATAACCGAAAAAACCTCATAGAAAACAACTAAAATGAAAATTTAATGCATACTGAATCGCTATCGTTAGTTATATCCAGTCCGATCGGTGAATCACAGACAGCTCTAAATGGTATGGAAAATAAAGGTTGTGCTTCAATTTTGACTTCAACCTATCTAAAACCTCAGAGGATAAGATAAGTTAAACCCAAACCTGAATCGTAACCGTCCATCATAACTATCCTGACAAGTGAATCACACTCGGGCCCAAATAGCATGCAAAAGAACGACTGCGATTCAGTTTTTCTGAGGTTATAATCTCAAATGATCAGATAGGTTGAAGCCAAAACTGAATCACCATAGCTTATAACCCGACCCTATATCAAACAGTCCGTCAACCCGCAGAGTCCCGAGTGTCCGAGGAGTGTCCGGCGAGTGTCCGACCATGTCCGGCTCCCGGAAGCACGTAGGACACGGCACATGCGTGTCCGGTGCGTGTTCGGCGAGTGTCCGATGAGTGTCGGTGTCCAACACGTGTCCGACACGGGTACGGGAGGCTTGGAGAAGTGTCCATGCTTTCTAGGTAATTTCTAATTTTCTATCCTATCAAAACTGAGTTGAAGGGGGCAAAATGTATTTTATTAACTATAGGGGGGTTAAGTGATTTTGGACTTAATTTCAAGGGGATAACGTGTAATTTACCCTCTTTTTTTTTTTGGTCTTGTAAGTTCAGTGGGAATAAAAGGATCTTATGCTTATGAACGGATTCATCACGCAACACATTTACGTTTCCAAATCTAACTCAAGAGCTCCTGCCAGACCCGAACGAAACATTCCGTAAATCGCCCTATATTTGTAACAACATTCTTCCAATTAATCAAAGACAGTAGAAATTAATATAACACTAGGAAACCATTATTGGTATCATTCACTTTCTTTAACAGAACAATGACAACATTAGAAATCTACCTAGCTTCCTACTCATCTTTTTCTCGACATCATTGTCTCACTTATTACGATATAGCCACTTTTTTATAATAGCATCATTCTCCTTTTAGGATTTTACGTCACATTTATGGGTGGCTATGTATCGGATATGGTTCATAAAACATATAAACCAAATTTGACTCTAGGTGGGATCTCTCGTATCCAAGCCCTGATCCATATCCTATTGAATTTGCTCGTTCAGAGTTTGAATCCAATCGGTTCTAGAAGAAATATGGTTTGCATGAGAGAGAGAGAGAGAGAGAGAGAGTGAGGATGTTGAAGTAAAGATTTGGGTTGTCTGTCTGACAAAGCTGATTTGTGAGGTGAGACAGACGTACTAGAAGATAGGTGGCCTAGGTGGTTGCCACTGGAGTGTGCCAATGTCATGAAACCAATATTCTAATGCATACAAGATAAAATTGAGATTCATTATGACAAAGGTAAACTTCAAATTTAAGCATATATATTTGTCGACATTGTAAGTTTGTAACAACCTTCCATTTTTTATTTTTAAATAAATTCCACTAAATTAAAACTAAGTAAAAGAAACCTCAATATGGTAGTAAAAATTAAATTCCTTATTGTATTGATGAACACTAGTATTGCCACACCCAGATACACTAGAAATACCTTTTGTTTTAGAGAAATTCTACTAATGTCCCATGTTTTACCCAAGATAGCTAATTTTTTAAAAATCTAACATATCCCTTGTGCTTCCCAAATCTGTTTCTAACAGCAACCCACGCCCACCGTCGTCGTCACCGTTAGCGCGTCGCCGGTCCTGTTTAGGCTGCCTCCCGCCTCCTCCACCAACCTCCTATTGTTCCTTCTTCCTCCTCAATTTCCTCCCCTTCTTCCTCATTCTACTCTTTCCCTCCCCCTCCTCCTCTTGGAGATAACGCCACTCAGCCATTCAAGGCCGAGTGCATCTTCTGTGCATTTGTTCATGGAGGCTCAATACATCTACAATACATTCGACCATTGGAGGCCGAATGCATTCCAATGGCCAAATGTTTTGTAGATGCATTCGACTTCCATTGATCGAATGTATGAAAGGAACATTCGGCATGTAACAGCCGAGTGTGTTTATGTTCGAAGAGGAAGGAGGAGTCAAAAGAAAAAGGAAAAGAAGAGGATAAGGAAAAAGAGAAAGAGGAGGAAGGATGAGGAAGAATAAGGGAATGATGAGAAAGGAGGAGGACGTACAAGGAGGATGCAGTGATACGTTGGATGGTGCATACAGTGGCAGAGGTGGTGACGAGAGGCAGGCACCGATAGAAGAGAAAAAAGGAGGGAAAATGTTGTTTTCTTTAGAGGGGCTGACTTTGGAAAAATCGTGTGTTGCCTTTAGAATGCGACTGTCTTAGGTAAAACACGAGTTGTAGATAGAATTACCTTTTGTTTTATCATTTACGCTACTCTTAATTGATTTCTAGAAGGATGCACACTCATTTAAACAATTATACTTGTTAAGATGTATTCATGTATATACATACACTGAGTGTATAATGGACTTACATGTATTGCCCTTATATTGACCTATTGGCCTAATTAGATATTCATTCAATTCTCTCCCCAAACCTTAGCTCTCTTTCTCTCTTTTTCCTCTAGGGTTTGTCACATGGTATCAGAGCTAGGTTGATCGCCAGTACCATAGCCGACCCCTCGTCTCCTGCGATCTCTCTGATCCCGCGCTGTCCCGTGCCGAGAGCCCCTCATCTCCTGCAATCTCTCTGATCCTGCGCTGTCCCGTGCCGTGAGCCCCTTGTCTCCTGCGATCTCTCTGATCCCGCACTGTTTCGCATCGAGAGCCTCTCGATCTCGCGCCGTCTCATGCTCCGCGTGACCCCCGTGAGATCCCGTATTGTCCCCGTGAGATCCCGCACGACCCCCGCGAGATCCCAAGCCGTCCGTAGCCTCTGCGCGACCTCGCGCCGTTCTTCACCCTTCAGCAGTCCGGCCTCCTCCAAGCTTGCAGCCGTCCGTAGCCTCCTCCAGCCTTCAGCTGCCCGGCCTCCTCAACGCCTGCTTGCTTGCAACCGCCCGATCCGTGAGCCATTTGCCCGTGTGCCTACCTCCGTTGTGAGCCCGCCGGTCGTCGTGCACTACTGCCTCGAGTCTATCGGTTGTCGTCCCTTCATTTACCCGATCCTCGAGCTAGCAGCCGTCGACCTCTTGTTCGACCTGCAGCTGCCACCGTCCGTAGCCGATCTGATTTATCCAGATCGAGGTCCTTTGCGATCCTGCCTCCAGCACTTGTGCATCACTCATGCTCGATACTCTGCACGTGCATACTCAGATCCAGCCTTCTGCAGCCCGCTACCTGAGCCCACCGACCTCCTCTAGTGATGACTTCGTCGGTGATGACTTTGTCGATCGTGGCCCCTTATGGTGTCACCTCCAGGGTCTCTTCTCCTCCAGTCAGTTTTCAGGGAATTCTTGGTGTGACCCCTTTATCGGCATCAGCGTCTTCGGTTGGCCCTGTGCCTCCTCTAGTTGCTACAGTCGCGTGCCCGACTCACCGAGGGCACGGATGTAGTTGATCGGCCTCTACAGCTACTACGTCTCAGGTCATGGCTAGAGACTTTCAGTCCCTCCGTAAGGAGATAGCTCAGTTTCGACTGTCTTAGCAGTCTGCTGCTACCGATGGTCCCTCTAGTGTTTTAGCTCTCTCTGCTTCATCTGGGAGTTTTACCCTCTGGACTTTGGATTTGGGAGCCTCTCACCATATGACTCCGGATGTTTCTTTACTCATCACTTGCCAGCCTGCAACACATCTCCCACCAATTCACACTGCGGATAGTTCACGTCTGGCCATCTCGCAGTTTGGATCCATTATTACTTCCTCCGATCCTACATGTCGCTTTTTTTTCCCTTTTTGTTTCACGCTCCCACGCTTCACATACACCTTATTTCTATTAGTGTGTTATGTGATTCTGGCTGCTCTGTGACCTTTACACCCTCCTCTTGTTCAGTGCAGGATCTATGTACTGGTCAATGTATTGGAGCAGGTCGTAAGACAGGTGGACTGTATCAGATGGAGTTTCTTCACTCTTCGACTCCATCCTCCTCTGGGTTTTGTGGGGTGGCTTCTCCTGATGCCGATCTGTAGCACAGGCGTTTGGGTCATGCATCAGAATCACAACTTAAGAGGTTATTTCTTTCTGGGACTCTCGGTCATGGTCTTTTTCCGTCTCTGTCTTCGTGCATAGGCTGCAAGCTTGCAAAAGCTGCAGCCCTTCCCTTTTCCTGTAGTACGTCTCGGAGCTCTGCTCCTTTTGATTTTGTTCACTCTGATATTTTGAGACTTCTTCCCTCTATGAATGGGTATTTATATTGCCTCTTTTGTGGATGATTACAGTCGTTACACGTGAGTATATCTTCTTCGTCTTCGCTCGGATATCCTCTAAGCCTATCAGGATTTTATATCCATGATTCACACAGTTTAGTCGGTGCATCAAGATCTTTCGCTCTGATTGTGCCATTGAGTATCTATCTATTACTATGCACAATCTTATTCAGTCCCATGGGACGATTTTTCAGCACTCGTGTCCTCACACCCACGAGCAGAATGACATTGCTGAGAGAAAGCACTGCCATATTCTTGCGACTACTCGTGCACACCTCCTTTCCGGTTCTGTCCCTCGGCGATTCTGGGCTGAGGCTTTTCTGACCTCAGTCCAGCTTATTAACATCACTCCTTTGTTGGTTCTTCCGGATGTCTTGTCTCCTCACGAGCACCTCCTCTCTACCACTCCTGACTATAGCCCTCTTCGCACGTTTGGGTGCACCTATTTTGTTCTTCTTTCTCCCCATGAACGTACGAAGTTGTCTGCTCAGGCAACTAAGTGCATCCTTCTTGGGATCAGGTGATCAACACTGAGCACAAGGGATACCGCTGCTATGACCATGTTGTTCATCGTTGTGTATCTCTTAACATGTCTCCTTTGTCGATGATACTCCCTACTACTCTTCTGAGGCTCTAGATCTCACCTTCCTCGAGATTTCTTCTCCTTTATCCTTGACACCTGAGTCTCCTCCGTTGGCTCCACCGGCTCCTTCCTCACCACCGGCTCCCCTTACTTCACTTGCTGCTCTTTTGCTGGTTGTTTTCCCAGCTTCTCCAGGAGACTCCTCCGGGGTTTCCTCTTCTATATTCGTGCCTTTTTCTTGTCCTCGGGTTGTCTCACATTTTCCTTAGGTCTACTCTCGCCATACTACTCCTGTGCCTCAGTTTCATTTCTCCTCGGAGGATATCAGCCCTCCTGCTGTTGAGTTTGCTCCTGGTACTTCGCCTACTATGTCTGCTCTGTCATCACCTGTCGTGGATCCGTGCCTGCCTCGCTACCCTCAGTGCTAGCACCACCCACCTGACCGCTTTAGTCATGATACTGGGCCACCTCACGACTTTGGCTTTGTCTCTGTCTGCAGTTACTCGCCTCAGTTTACTACTTTTCTTACCGTTGTACACGCAAATCAGGAGCCCCGGTCCTACTATGAGGCAGTTCAATTTTCTAAGTGGCGTCAGGTCATGGATGAGGAGTTTCAGGCCTTTCAGCAGACTTAGACCTGGAATATTATCCTACTGCCCTCTGGCGTAGAGCCTGTCAGCTACAAGTGGATCTATAAGGTCAAGCACCGACCTAATGGACCCATTGAGCGACACAAGGCTCAGGTGGTGGCATGTGGCTTTACTCAGAAGTATGACGTTGACTACGAGGATACCTTTGCTCCAGTGGCTCAGATGACCATCGTTCAAGCTCTTCTAGCGGTTGTAGTCATTCGTCGCTGGCCTCTTCTTTAGATGGATGTGAAGAATGCCTTTCTTTACGGTGACCTGTCTGAGACTGTTTATATGGATCCTCCTCCTTGTTTCTTCGTCGATCTATTTATGGGCTCAAGCAAGCTCCTCGCGCTTGGTTTGAGCGGTTCCGTCGTGCTGTCAGGGAGCTTGGTTACTCAGAGTGCAGTTAGGACCACTTTTTGTTTGTGAGGTAGTCCCCGTAGGGCCGGGCGATCCTACTGTTGTACATGGGACGACATGATCATCACTAGGGATGACTCTGCTGCGACTGCTTGTCTTCAACAGCACCTGAGAAGCATGTTTCAGATGAAGGACTTGGGCACTCTTCACTACTTTCTCGGTCTTGAGGTTGCATACAGTATATATGGCATTTTGCTCTCTCAGCAGAAGTATCTTTCTGGCATCCTTAGTTGTGCTACCCTCTCAGATACCCGCACAGTAGACTCCCCTCTTGAGCTTCACTCGAAGCTACGTCCTACAGATGAGTCACTCTTTCATATACCACTCGGTACAGGCAGATTGTGGGACAGCTCGTCTACCTCTACATCACTCAGCCTGACATTGTACATGCTGTCAGCATTGTCAGTCAGTTTGTTGTAGCTCCACGCTCAATTTACTACGATGCTATACTTTGGATCCTCCGGTATCTCAAAGGGATAGTTACTCGCTCCTTGTTTTTGTTGTTGTTTTCTTCTCTCAGTCTTCGAGCCTACTTAGATGCAAACTGGGCTGGAGATCCGACTACACGTCGCTCCACCATTGGTTATTGCTTATTTCTTGGCGACTCTCTGATATCCTGGCATAGCAAGAAGTATAAAGTGGTATCTTTCCAGCACTGAGGCTGAGTACAGGGCCATGGCCTCCATGACCAAGGAGATAGTCCACCTTCGACGTCTCCTCGGTGATCTCGGTGTTGCTTTTTCCGGGCCTACTCTATTTTCTCCGGGCCTACTCTACTTCATGTGATAACCAGAGTGGCATTCAGATTGCTAGCAATACGGTTTTTCATGAGAGGACAAAACACATCAAGATTGACTATCTCTTCGTCCGACAGGAGTATGAGTCCAAGACGATCTCACTACCCTTCGTCCCTCAGCAAAGCAGATAGCTGACTTCTTCACGAAGTCACATCCTACGCCACGCTTTCGGTCTTTGATTGGCAAACTCTTGGTGCATGATCTACCTTGACTTTGAGGGGGGTGTTAAGATGTATTCATGTATATACATACACTGCGTGTATAGAGGACTTACATGTACTGCCCTTATATTGGCCTATTGGCCTATTAAGAGATTCATTCGATTCTTTCTCGAAACCCTAGCTCTCTCTCTCTCTTTCTCCTTTAGGGTTTGTCACATTACTAGAACACTGACTCGTTTATATTGCATAAGAAAAACAATTGTAGTATGAATATTGGCTTATCTCTGGGGGCTGCATAAGAGATGTGATCGACTATGGAGCACTACTCAGCAAGAATGGGCCCCAAAATGATTGATTGGTTTTATGTACCATCTTAAGTCGAACTAAACACATTTTTTACTTATAAACAGTGTTTTTAAACTGCGCCCCCGGGGCGGGGCGATCCTAATACGCCCGGGGCGGCTCAATTTGGGGCTTTTTTTTTCTTTGGGGCTTACGCCTGAACCACTAGGGCGTACGCCCGGGCACGCCTTTTACGCCCCAATGGTCTGGGCTTATGCCCCACTGGACTTTGTCTGCTTAATTGAAAAAAAAATGATTAGATTGCCATCGTGTGATCTTTTATATGCGCCTTACTCTCTTGGATGACAATTATGATATTTTTAGGAACTAAAGTTGTTTTAAATTGGTTTTATATCATGTATGGAATGATAGAATCTATGGAATATAAATATAGATAGATTGAATTTTGGTTAGAAATTTAGAATTAGATCTTAAATGATTTTGAAAAACAATGACAAGTTCATTTTTATTATCGTTTTCTATATATTTGTTATTTATCAATCATGTTTGTAGGCTTAAATGCTTTGTTTGCTTTTATTTTGTTTATCTATTTTCACAATTTTATATAATATTTTTTATTTCTAAATATATTTTTAAATTAAAAAATCAAAAATTCATGGGGCTTATGCCCCACGCCCTAGGGCTTACGCCCCCGCCCCATAGCAGGCAAAACGCCCCGCCTTATGCCCCCACCTTTGAAAACACTGCTTATAAACACATCTTAAATATGCATTACACTATCTAATCCGTGAAATAGTTGAAACTGGTATCAAATTGAATTGGACAATTCAAAACAAAGGCAAGGTGCCAAAATTTTGAGTATAGATATTAGCTTCAATTAATCTAAGTAGAAATTTTGTGCTGGCTTAGCTCAGTATGTTCAACTCGATAAGATACCAACTCATCTTGTGTCCCTGACTCCCTGTGACTCTGTGAGACACCTTGATAGGGGCTTAAACAAGTTGATATGGTCGATGCAGGCTAGTACAGAACACCATGTTATCATGCAAATAGCGTATCAAAATGATACTTTTCATACAACTCGTACGGTATAAAGGTAGAAATTTTCCTTTCTAAAGAAAGAAATCATTATTATCATTTGTTGTTGAAATGACGAAAAAGATTGCCATTTAAATGTTGAACATCAATGCATCGAAGTACTGAATGGAAAGAGCTCTATTTCACACTTTAATAGCAAAAAAATATTCTTAAAACAATTAGCAGAGAATGCGTATACATTGTTATCTCGTATAAATTTTTATCTTGTAGGTTTCTTACGACCATAGATTAGTTGTGTACGGCAATATGTGTTTTTTATTTTGTAATGGAGTTTTGTCCTTATACGTAGGCATCCAAGATTTTCTATGGGAAATAAGGATACAACGTGTTTGTTTTAAATTCTAATTGTGGGTTTCATCCTTTCTTAACTTGTTTTTTTATATGAAAGTGTTATATCTCCAGATTCTCTAGTAGTAGCTGTCATGCCTAAACCACCTGCTAAACATCTTCATGAGGACGATGACGGTGATGACGATGATCTGGTTAGAATGAGCTGATTGTACGATAAGTTTTAATACTTGTTTATTAGTCTAACTTCTTAAAAGAAATGTGATGGTGATGGTTTACATTTTATATATTGGATGTTCAGAAGTTTCAGATTCCACAGTCAACAAGCTGGTGGAAGAGGAGGATTTTCTATTTCCTTCATGAAAAATTGAGATTGCCTGGTATGCATTTAGTTGAAATGTGACTTTTCCCAAAAGAACGTTATATGCACACGGCGATTGTTATGACTAATCATTCCAATCAACTTCAATAGATATCCTGTTGATGGCAATTTTCTCAATCAGTCTAAAGGCATGGGCTTGTATCATTCTATGGTTTTCATTAGCCCCTGTTGCTCACAGATGGGGTATAGGACCCCCATATGTAAGATTCCCCCCTCTTGAATTCCCTATTTGCATATGCATGTATTGGTTCTTATTAGCCTTATGAGCATATGTGAAGTACCTCTGACAAACTGATTTAAGCATAAGTTACCTTTTGTACTTCTCGGGGAACAAGAAATGATTCTTGAAGAAATATACAACTGGGTTAATTCACTTGATGATTCATATGATTGTGCCGGATATTTCTATGCAGATACTTGGGACAGGCTTTTTGCTCATACTTATAAATCTTGGAAAGAGACAACACGGTGATCTGAGGTATGTATATCCCTGTTTATTCTAGGAAAGGCTCTCTTTTGATCGTTGCTTTAAACTCTTAACTTAATTGAATACTTCTTTGTAGATATAATATGAGGCTTCTCTAAGTCTTGTAATTGATAGCATTTCTCACTTATTATATGCACTTTTATATACTGGTTGTATATTTGTATTTTCTTCTTCTTTCTTCCATGGATCATTATTGGGTGTTTCATTTGTGTTTATGTTGCAGTTTGCAAGGGCTGAACTAATAGCGCTCGCTATCTGTTTGCATATACACAAGCTTGTGTATAGTATACTTTGGAAATAAATAATCTTTTGAGGAACCAAGTTAGTCCACAGTTAATAACTAGTAGTGCTAATAATTACTATTAAATTTATGTGATTTTCAAGTATAGTATTGGCTAGTTAGAATGTTTCTTTGTACATTTATAATGCATGCTTCCATAAACTGATACATGTATGGGGCGTTCTATTTGCACCCACCTATTTCAGCTTGGCCCCTTCATAGCCGCCACTTAAGTTTAATATTTTCCTCCCCAAAATTCCCTTGCAAACATTTGTTTGGCACCCATCACCCTCTCTAAAACTGGCGAGAATTTCCAGTGCCATTTCGTGTTGGTTCTTACCCTTACAAATCTGCCCCAAGGAGAAAAGTCATGTGGAGGTGCCACCGTCGTGCAGTGATACCCCCTGCTCTGTGCCCAATGTGACTTTCCGACCTTGCTGATTCGACCGGATCGAATCGAAATGTCGTCTCAGCGGCCGAGTATGAGGGGCCAAAAGGTCTTCTCAGCAACAACCTCAACTGGTAAGCACCTCCCACATCTTCATCAAGTAGAGTTGTAAAATAAAAGCAATGTTAGTGGTTTGATTCAACGATCCCACCATTTGTGCCACCACCTCCAACGCTGCCGGACTAGCTTGTCATCAGTGGGCAATGTCAGCGGGTACCAAGTACCAACTACCAATCGATGTTAATATGTATATGTTGGCATGTATCCATCGAACAATATCATTATTATTTTGTGCGTACAAACCAACACAATGCCACAAATATATATAACGTCGGTGATATCAACCGATGTAGAAATGTCAATTTCGTCTAGTAACCACCGACATTGTGTTTTTTAAGGGTAAATCACACTTTACACCCTTGAAGTTTAGCCCAAAATCACTTAACCTCCCTGAAGTTATTTTTGTTCCGAATTGGTTCCTATAGTTTTAAATGTTAGCACAACACTCCCTTTTGTCAACTAGTAAATATTCCAGTGTTCTAAAAAGCGGTCTAGGCGGCCGCCTAGGCGGCGCCTAGGCGCTAGGCGGCCCCCCACCGCCTCGCCTAGGCCCTAGGCGCTCCAGAAAAGCGGCCAAGCTCCCAGGCGGAGCTAGGCGGTCTAGGCGGGGCAAGGCGACCGCCTAGGCGGTCTAGGCGGGCTGAGGCTGGCCAGGCGGACCGGGCAAGCCAGGCAGGCTGAGGCGGGCCAGGCGGGTTGAGGCTGGCCAGGCGGACCAGGCGGGCTGAGGCTGGCCAGGCGGACCATGTTTGCTTTTGTTCTTGTTAATCACTCAATCTTGAATTATGGTTATATACTTGTTCTTTAAAATAATAGTTTGGGATAATCTTGAACTTATATTAATTTTTAAACATATATATATATTATATAATATCAAAATAATAATTAAAATAATTAAAAAAAGGTAAAACGCCTAGGCGCTGCCTAGGCCCCGCCTAGGCCGCCTAGGCGCTAGGCGGCCCCCCATTGCCCGACTAGCGCCTAGCGCTTTTTAGAACCTTGAAATATTCTCTTTTGGTAATTTCTATCTCATCAAAACTGAATTAAAAGGGGGAAAAATGTAGATTTTATTATATTAACTATAGGGGGTTATGTGATTTTGAGCTAAACTTCAGGGGAGTAAAGTGTAATTTACCTCTTTTTTATTTCCATAATTTTCTTAGTTGATTAGTACACGTTGTATAGCTGTATTATATTTCATTGATTGAACTTTTGTGGATGCCTTTTTGTTTCTGTAGAAACACATCGTATGAACGTTTGATTAACATTGAACCTACAAGGGAGAATATTGACTGTGCCACTTCTCTTTTGGTCCCTATCACTGACCCTGAACAAGAAGAAGGCTAGCTTTTTTTTCTTTTTTTCTTTTTTGTTATGGTAATTCAAGAAACACGTTTTCTTTTTTGGGTAACTTTGATTGAGTGGAATCAATATTAAAATTGTTCCAATTAGGGCAACAAAGGAAGTATTGGATGTGCCAGATAAATTCACAATTGATATGGTATGTTACTTATATGTTATGCGCATTGCTTAACTTTTGCTTTTTTCTTTTAATATTCTAAACACGTAAGTATTGTTTAATGAATTGTAGGCATTCAATAGTCGTGATGAAATCATCAAATGGAGTCATGAGACCGAGAAAACAATTGGGATTGTTGCAGTGGCACAAAAATTGGACAATGGAGTGCCCCTAGTCTTGTTTTGGGTTGTGAGAGGGGTCAACATTACATGCCGAATACATGGGGGGTAAGAACATCAAAGGTTCTTCTCGATTGTCGGGATCCAAAACGTGTGTACCCTTTCTAATTGAAATCTATAAAGATGAAGATAAATGATTAGTGGAATGTGGGACCCACAACCATTCATCTGCACAATATCTTTTAGGGCACTCATTTGATGGGAAGCTAACTCCTGTAAAAATAAGGTTGTTGAAGAATTATCCATCAGTGGCGTGAAGCTTAGGAATGTGCTTAAAGTGATTGAGCAAAGACAAAATCACAATAGGCCCACCATGAATACCATATACAATGCTCAAGGGAAGATGTGAATTTCTGACAAGGCTGAAAGATCACAGATGCCCAACTATCGCATGAATGGATGAACATACATGGAATTACATAGATCTGATTAGGGTGGAAATTTAGTTAAAGATTGATTTTGGGCTCATCATGAATCCAGTCTTCTTGGCAAAGGTTTGCCCATAGTATTTCTTATGGATTGTACATAAAAGACACCCATATATAAGATCCCATTATTGGAGATTGTCGGGGTTACATCTAAGAGCATGACATTCACATGTGTCCACATCTATATTGGGGTTGAGAAGATAATTATGTATGGGCATTGGAACGTATGAAAGACTAAGAAGCACTGACACTGGTACGGGGACACGGGTACGATACGACACGGGTTCGCCGACACGGCAAATCCTAAAAAAGGAGGACACGGGTACGGCGGGGACACGGCAAAATAAATTAATATTTTTAAATTTATATTTTATATATGTTTGCAATTCATATATATTTCGATAACCGAAAAAACCTCATAGAAAACAATTAAAATAAAATTTTAATGCATACTGCATCGCTATCGTTAGTTACATCCAGCCCGATCGGTGAATCACAGACAGCTCTAAATGATATAGAAAATAACGGTTGTGTTTCAGTTTTGACTTCAACCTATCCGAAATCTTAGAGGATAAGATAAGTTAAAGCCAAACCTAAATCGTAACCGTCCATCATAACCATCTTGACAAGTGAATCACACTCAGGCCCAAATGGCATGCAAAAGAACGGCTGCGATTCAGCTTTGGCTTCAACCTATCTGATCCTCTGAGATTATAATCTCAGAGGATCAGATAGGTTGAAGCCAAATATGAATCATTACAGCTTGTAACCCGACCCTATATCGAACAGTCCGTCAGCCCGCAGTGTCCCGAGTGTCCGAGGAGTGTCCGACAGTGTCCGGCTCCCGGAAGCACGTAGGACACGGCACATGCGTGTCCGGTGCGTGTCCGGCGAGTGTCCGACGAGTGTCGGTGTCCGACACGTGTCCGACACGGGTACGGGAGGCCTGGGGAAGTGTCCATGCTTCCTAGATGAAAGAAGTTCTCAAGCCAAATGCACATCTACTACATCCTGTTGCCTGTAACTGGACTCGAAAGCATAACTAGCAAGCCAAGTCAGATTTGATCGATTTGTATGCTTAGTTGAGCAAAGTGCTATTGTGGTGCGTGAGAAATCCAATTGAGGTAAATAGTAATAGATTCTGTTGTCTTGAACTTTTTTATTCCCTCGAGCGTGCCCTTTTTGAGGCATGCTAGCCATATTTGATTTTTGTATTTTGTATTTGTTGATGTTCGTATCCTAGTGATGACTTTTGACTGATTATCTATTTTGTATATGGATGTCCATATCATAGCGTGGATGACTAACTATGAACCAGAACCGAACTCCATAGTGTTGATTTTGGGTGATACGCAATGTCAGTGCGAAAGAACTGACCAACACAAATGCAGAACCTCTGTTTTTTTTAGGATTGCCTATTCAATCACTTAGTACCAAATCATTGTATAAGATGTCGCTAGGCAATTACTAAGTTATCATTATTTTTTTGGTCTACTTCATGTTTTAAGGGTATTTTTGGTATTGTTTTTTCTTGGTTCTATGCAAACCCTAAATGCAGGGGGTATATATAGATGGTTAGTTGCCAGGCCCTGTAATCTTTGCACCTCTTTTCTTTTCGCCTCGGAGCATAAGGGGAATCAGCCATGAAGGGAGGACGTAGGTACGTTGCCGTCTCATTAAATCTCTGCATTTTCTGGGTGTACGATTGCCTCTTGCTTATAGAGACTATAATAAGACAAAATTCCACCTAGTAATTGAACTATTGAAGAGCATGTTAACTCATGTATCCAACTTTTTTGAATCGTGACGTCCTCCTTTCACATATGATGCCATGATCGTCAATATTGATCACATCAACTCTAGTATTAAAGAAATTATCCCCACGATGGTGGATCAAGAGATGGGTCATATTAACTGATGAAAATATAATTAACATAAAATGGTATCAAACATCAATGATACCCAGCAATAATCAATCATAATGATAAGCAAAAAGAGTGGCCATGTGCATCACTTCGGAAAGCGGGTGCCCAGGCTGGCCCGGCATCGCCTAAGCTTCCGCCCAAGCCCAATCCTCCTACCAGTTCGCCTTATGGGTATGCGATGCGGTCTGTGAACCAAAACGCCTAGTCGGGCGGGGGCCCATGGACAACCATCCAAACCACTTTTTAGAACAGTGATGTGGATGGAGTATTTAGATTGAGATTATGGTTAGGTCATAGGTGGAGTCAAAACATTTTTCACTTATTTGTGATTTTTTTTTAACCCAAATCGTAGGTTTAGGATTTTATGTTTAGGGGTTTTACGTGGAATTTTAGAGAGTCCTAGATATATGGTTTAGAATATATGTATCTTTGGTCCATAAATGGATTCATTAGAACATTTATTATTAGTTTGTCCATTGCAGTCAAATAGTTCATAACTTCAATCATGTGCTAAGTCTAAAAATATGGAACAATTGTAAACAGTTACACCTAGAACCTAATTTTTGGATATTAGAGGCATACAAGTCAATATGGAACCCATGGATGACTATCCATGCAGAATAAGTAATTCAAGAGAGGGGAGTCTTTCAAGTTAGGGATGATTGAAAAGGAGTTTGGCTTATAGGTTTTGTTAGCTTGATATGCATTTGTTGGTCCATTCTCTAACAGCTTAAGCTTTTCAGTGAAGTAGTAACTTAATATTGTATTAGAGCTCTAGTTTTCGGAGGTCAAAGGTTTAAGTGTCATTATCTTCATTTTTTTTTTCTCCCATGAGTTTAATGCTCCAAATGCTGGAGAGGGCGCCAAATGCTGGAGAGAGCCGCAAGGCAGTGGTGGTGGTGGTGGGTGCACTGGGTGGGTGTTTGGGGGGTGGGGTGGTGGTGGTGGTGCGGGGGGGTGGGGGTGGGGGGTGGGGTACTTTGATATTGATTTGTTTGCCCATTCCCTAACAACTTACGCTTTTGGGTAAAATTGTAACTTGACCGGTTTTCAAAGGACTTCATAGGTAAACAACATAATCTGGCTCCATTTGCTCTCTACCATGCTGTAATGGTAATCTGGATTCATTGGGTTTAATTTAGAAGAAATCGGGTTAATTTTGGCTAACGGGTATAGGGGTTTTAGAATCAAATTAAAGCCTTAAAGGGTCCAATGGCTAGGATTGGTCTTGGATGGTTGAACTAACTACTTATGATCTAAACCCATCTAGGATTCTTTTAATGGGATAGAGTTATATTGGTTCTTAGGATTCTTTATTGAGGATACTATCAGGGAATGGGGAAGGGAAACAGAGGGATGACGACAACAACTTATTCATGGGTTGCGGGTAGGGGTGGACATGGGCTAGCCCATGGATCTTATTTTATACTATATCGGGCTGAGCTTTCGGGTCGGGCCTATTCAAAATATGTATTTGCTAGGCCCATGTCCACCCCTAGCGGGTATGAACTATTGCAGTGGGGCATGTGAGGCTATCAACGAGTGGCCGCAGGTGGCGAATCGACAGTGAACAGGCACAACAACTCTAACTTATGAGGAGCGTGGTAGCCAGTGGCTAAACGAGGTTTCGTAGGCAGTGTATAGCAACAACGCCAACAAGCAGCTATGCTAAGGTCTGCATGTGGCTACAAGCCTGCAATGCCAACTGTGGCCAGTGAACAGGCCGACGACCGACCATCGTCCTCCTTTTTTGGGGTGATGCCTCTGGGTTTGAAGAGGCAGTGGTGATTATGGGTAAGTGATGATGTGGATTTGCTGATAAGGGGAATTAAAATTTTTTATTTGGGGTTTTGTAGGTTATGATTTGGTGACAAAAGGCTTCTAGGGTATCCTATGACTAATGGCTTACAATTTGAAGGTTTGAAGAGGATAATAGGGATTGTGAAGACAATTAGTGAAAATTATGGCTAGTGGTGTAAAGAAGAGCAATACACAAAATTTTCTCTTATTTTGAGTTGTAACCAATTATCCAAGAACAAATACTAAGTTGTGTAGGAAGAGTTTTTTTTTTTTTTGGGGGGTGGGGGGGGGTGGGGGGGGGGGAGTTGTACCAAAATATAGAGAAAATATGATTTGGACCTGAGTCTCACATCGGACACCCCTTCACGGTTGGCATGCCTTCACAGTGAACAAGGGGAAAATCTACCATCATTTTTTTCATTCATTTGCTGCCTTATTCATTTCTCAAGGGGCCTATTTATAGGCGTATAAATAACAACTTAACTAACTTCATCCCAAAAATGTAAATCTTAATTTAAAATTAAAATAAACTACCCAAAATTCAAGTAGCAACCCATCCCCATAAATTTCGTAATTCAATTTCAGAATCCCAACTACATCTATTATCCTTAGTTCATTCCCATATTCTCAATAGGATATAACCACTAGGGCTGGGACTTGGTCCGGATGAACTCGAGCAACCTGACCAAATTCTGAATTTGGACAATCACGGGCAACAATATTAAGGAGTTTGGATGGGTATGGACAATTTTTTTGCCCAAATTCAAATTTGGGAAATCATGGTCAACCGTAGCCATAGGAACATATATATATATATATATATATATATATATATATATATATATATATATATATATATATATATATATATATATTAGTGCATGCCCGTGCCAGTCGGCATTGCAACGGGCCGCCTTCGGCGACAACACATTTGTCGGCACTGCAACGGGCTGCATTCAACAGCAAGACACCCCCTGGCATCACCACCCCCACCAACACCATCCTATTAGCGCGTCAACATATCTAACCGCCTTCGGCAACAAAATACTTTTATCGGTAACACTGGCCTACAGCAGCTAGCTCAAGGGCATCGTGACTAAGTGATGGATATTCTCACGGAGAGTCAATGGAGGATGCATAGCTCGTTTGGAGGTTTTTTGAAAATTAATGAAAAAAAGAATAATTGTGGAATTCGATCAAGAAATGAAATCATCGGATCAGCGCATCACATGATTCGAACCAGAGGAGAGCCTCGAACGTTCTACGGAGCTTAACGGAGTATGATGGTGGCTTGCGAATGTGGCACGGAGAACACCCAGGCCTGCCACCATTTCTCTCTCCTCTATTTCTTCCTTTCCTTTTTCTTCTCTTTCTCTTCTTTTCTCTTCTCTTTATTTTCTCTTTTCGTTTCTTATTCCTTTTACCCATTACACCCAACTTAACCCATTACAACCTTGCGTAACTTGCATGCAAACCAACCGTCCAAACCCAACCATCCATGCATGTCCAAAACTTTACACAACTCAACCTATGCATGTGAATCCAAGAACCCGAGTCCCTCGCATCCAGCTCTCATTCGAGACCTCCTTGGGATTCTCTCTCTAGTCCGACCCGATACCCGATCAGTGGGGAAATTTTCAGCACAACCTGATTACGCTAGCTACAATCGTTGCCCAGAGCCTATCAGCACGCTCTAAGTACTGGGGGTCACTACCCCCATGTGTTGGGGGGCCGACTATATTATGTCTCTTGAATCGCAGTGGGCCCCGCGGTTGTAGCGTACGCAGGATGTGTTGAAAAATTTCCCCCCGATCAGCAGCCCACGCATCCCCATCTTCGAGCTATGCATGCAGACTGCTGAAAAAAATTTCCCCGATCAGTAGCCCACACATCCGCATCTCCGAGCCATGCATGCAGACCTGTCCCTTTTCCCGTCCGAATCTCTCTCTCCTTCCTTATTAGATAGAGAGATCGGGGGAAGAGGGAGCGACAGAGAGAGACGAAGAGAGGGAGATCGGGGGAAGAGAGACACATAGTGTTTTGTCTAATCAGCATTCCTTTTTATCTAGTCAACTTTTTGTTCCATTTCATCCTAGTCAGTATGACCGCCCGTCCTTTGTTCATGTAGACAGTCTATTGGGATGTTGTCGCTTGCTGGTACTTTCATGTATGGTCGTGGGTTGTGGACCTTATAATGCTGGACGATTTGGATGTTACCATGTGAGCCTCCTCTCGTGCGATCGTACGGCGGTGTTGTGGGTGATCTCTGTCCAATTAGGTATAAGTTTGCATGTGGTCGTCATAAGTCCGTTCGATTGGAGATGGTACCGAATAATGCGACGTCACGGTGACGAATAGAGGATTGAATCCAGGACCCCGCATAAACTCAAAGTGCGGTATGGATTATCATTCCATTGATACAGATGGACGGTGGATATCGAAGTCGGGGAGGAGATTAGCGTTCGCTTTCTCTGAACCCGACAACTATGGCTGGATCGATGGGCTCATTGATGTGGTCTCTGCATATAAGCAAGCACAATCGGACGGCTGCCATCGCACCATTGGGTTGTTAGGGGCTAATATGGTTTGCATGGCCAAGATATTTATGGGATTCTCTCTCATCCCTTTTATGACCTTCCTTGCTAGTATGCTAATATGGTATTAATGAGTTAATATGATTATAATCATTTAATTTAATATGAGATACTCTCTTTATCTCTCTCTTTGCATGTTGAACGGTCATGCAAAATATCAATTTATGGGATTTGTTCTCTCTTTTGCTAGTATGCTAATATGATATTAATGCAATTTATGCACAACCAACAAAGGGAGCTAATATGGTAATAATCATTTAATATGAGATACTCTCTTTCTATCTTTCTCTTTGTATGTTGAATGGTCATGCAAGAGAACAATTTATGGGATTTGCTCTTTCTCTCTCTCATCCCTCTTTATGATCTTCCTTTTTTCTAAAATAATAAAATTTTAAAAATATAAAAGTGAATAATTGAATCTTGATCGACGGTCGGATTTGCCTTTTTTGTCTAGTCGGCTTGTTTCTTTTTGTCTAGTCTGCATTTGGTTCCATATTGTCCTAGTCAGCACAAAACCGCCATGCCATGTTATCTTTTGCTAGTATACTAATATGATATTAATGCGATTTATGCACAACAAACAAAGAGAGCTAATATGGTAATAATCATTTAATATGAGATGCTCTCTTTCTATCTTTCTCTTTGTATGTTGAATGGTCATGCAAGAGAACAATTTATGGGATTTGCTCTCTCTCTCTCTCTCATCCCTCTTTATGATCTTCCTTTTTTTCTAAAATAATAAAATTTTAAAAATATAAAAGTGAATAATTGAATCTTGATCGACGGTCGGATTTGCCTTTTTTTGTCTAGTCGGCTTGTTTCTTTTTGTCTAGTCAGCATGGTTCCATATTGTCCTAGTCAGCACAAAACCGCCGTGCCATGTTTTATATATATATATATATATATATATATATATATATATATATATATATATATATATATATATATATATATGTATGGGGACGGGGAGCCTGGACTCAGGTGCAGCGTCAACGCTGCACCCGCGCGGCATGGATGCCACGTGTCCGGAAAAAACCGGAAAATCGGGGACGGATCGACGCTTTAATTGCCGGATCAATCCTCAGCCATCCGATCGCTGCATCCAACGGCATGGATTCCCCCGCGCGGCATGGATCTCGGTGTTACTGTGGCGGGCACAGTAACGAGATTTACTGTGGCCCGTTCGATTCGCTCGATCAGACATATCGTATTCATTTGGGATTGAAATGGTCGTTCGGGTGAATCTGGCCCGTCTGATCGATCGAATCGGACGGGCCAAATCAATCTCGCGGTTACTGTAGCGGCTACAGTAACCGCGAGATTGATTTGGCCCGTCCGATTCGATCGATCAGACGGGCCAGATTCACACACACAGCATAACAGCCGGTCGGTATTTGTTTGAACCGTCGATCGCAGGATCTAACGGCTGGGATTCATCCCAGCCTTAAATCTCGCTGTTACTGTGCCCGCCACAGTAACAGCGAGATCCATGCCGCGCGGGGGAATCCATGCCGTTGGATGCAGCGATCGGATGGCTGAGGATTGATCCGGCAATTAAAGCGTCGATCCGTCCCCGATTTCCCGGTTTTTTCCAGACACGTGGCATCCATGCCGCACGGGTGCAGTGTTGACGCTGCACCTGAGGTCCAGGCTCCCCGTCCCCTATATATATATATATATATATATATATATATATATATATATATATATATATATATATATATGGGGAGGGATACTCTCACTAATGGACTCTTACTAATGCCCCTTACTAATAATCCGGACCGTTGGATCAAGATTGAGGGAGGGCTGAGATCAACCCTCCCTCTCTCTATCTCTTTCTCTCTCGACCAACCCACCCAGACCCCGACCTGAACCCGACCCCGACCCCAAACCCCTCCGGCTCCGGCTCCGGCTCCGGCAGCCCCCCGACCCCCCCTCCGGCACCGGCGCAGCCCCCCGACCCCGCCTCCGGCACCGGCGCAGCCCCCCGACCCCCCCTCCGGCACCGGCGCAGCCCCCCGACCCCCCCTCCGGCACCGGCGCGACAGGCGACCCCCCCTCCGGCTCCGGCTCCGGCTCCGGCAGCCCCCGACCCCCCCCTCCGGCATCCCCCCGACCCCCCCTTCCCCTCCGGCTCCGGCATCCCCCGACCTCCCCGACCGGAGCCCCCCGCAGCCCCCTGCAGCTCCGCGCGGCACGCCGGCCCGCTGCTCTGCGCCCCGGCCACCGCTCCGCGCCCCACGCCGGCCTGCCGCTCCGCTCCGCGCCCGCGCGCTCTGAGCCCCGCGCCGTTGCCGGAGGGGATAGGGCTACCGGAGCCGGAGGGGGGGTCGCCCGTCGCACCCTGCGGCGCGCCGGAGCCGGAGGGGGGGTCGCCTGTCGCGCCGGTGCCGGAGGGGGGGTCGGGGGGCTGCGCCGGTGCCGGAGGGGGGCTCGGGGGGCTGCCGGAGCTGGAGCCGGAGGGGTCTGGGGTCGGGGTCGGGGTCAGGTCGGGGTCTGGTGGGTTGGTCGAGAGAGAGAAAGAGATAGAGAGAGGGAGGGTTGATCTCAGCCCTCCCTCAATCTTGATCCAACGGTCCGGATTATTAGTAAGGGGCATTAGTAAGAGTCCATTAGTGAGAGTATCCCTCCCCTATATATATATATATATATATATATATATATATATATATATATATATATATATATATATATATATATATATATATATATATATATATATATATATATATATATATATATATATATATATATATATATATATATATATAGGGTCAGGATCGGATGACCCGGCAAATTTTGACCCAGCACCCTTTGATGCACCAAGATGTTTTAGAATGGGCTGATTTTTTGTAGGTATGTTGTCTATGGTATGTTGATCATCCTCACAAAAAATCAGTCCATTCTAAAACCTCTAGGTGCATCAAATGCGCTTTTCAAATCAATGGTTAAAACCATTGATTTGAAAAGCGCATTTGATGCACCTAGAGGTTTTAGAATGAGCTGATTTTTTGTGAGGATGATCAACATACCATAGAAAACATGTCTACAAAAAATCAGCCCATTCTAAAACCTCAAGGTGCATCAAAAGGGTGCTGGGTTATTTGCTGGGTCATCCGATCCTGACCCATATATATATATATATATATATATATATATATATATATATATATATATATATATATATATATATATATATATATATATATATATATATATATATATATATAATGATATTATGGAAATTGGAAACCCATTGCTTAAGCAAGTTGGAAAGCAATGGAAACCAATCTTAAGCAAGTTGGAAACCAATCAATTTTTTTTGTGGAAGCCTAATGCTTAAGCAAGTTGGAAAACAATCTTATTTGGAAGAAATTACTTAATGACAGTTTTATGTTTGCTTAAACTAGGCCCGACTAACCGACCAAATTGATTGGATCTAGGCAACCCGAGGAATCCAATGAACTTCCATGGTCCAAACATGGGTAAACCCTCTACGGGTTCCTCATGCAACATGGTCAATTCGGACAAAGATAATACAACTTGGTCCAAACATTGTCAGATCCAAACCCGACCATTTCCATTCCTAATAACCACAGCCATCAAGCCATGTCCCCTCTATTTGGGGTCGGTTTTATGAATCCTTCCTTGCCATTCATTTCTATTTGGGGCTGTGGTCAACTAAAGGTTTTCCTTGTCTTTTTTAACAACTTCCATCAATGGTATTCTTGGTATTCCCCTCCTCGTAGGACCTTCCTTGCCGTTCATTTTTATTTAGGGTTGTGGTCAATGAAAGTTTTTTCTTGTCTTTTCTAACAACTTCCATCAATGGTATTATTGCTATTCCCCTCGTAGAACCTTCCACACTAATATGAGACTTTCTCCTTATCATGACCGCCTTTGCTCTACGTTGTACATGCCCAAACCATCTTAATATGTTCCCCATTATCTTGTCCTCAATTGGTGCCACTCCAACACTTTCTCTAATACACCCATTCCTTATTATTTCCCTAAGGATGCACTCATATTGATTAAATGATTTGTGCTAGGCCCTGATTCTTGGTCCATATTAGTTGCTTGCATATTGGGTCGGCCTGAATCCCTTTTTGCCATCACGAAGTCTCATGGCCCCTCGTGTCCGGGAGAAATTAAGTGACAGGAATGTCGTGGCTTCCATCTCGCATTGAAGAGGATTATCACGTGCTCTCTTTCGTCTATGAAAAAGTCTAAAAGAGGCCTGCAACTTGTAAGCCGATCTTTCCTTTTTCGTCTATCTCAAACATTCCTTATTGGGTATTTATTAGGAGGGGTTAGTGGCGGAATGCAGAATATTGAATAACTAAAATTATGTTCTGTTTATTTTCCCATCTTCTATGTTCCTCTTCCTGTGGTTGCTTCAGTTTATTATACCTTGGCCTTTCTTGCTCACCTTTGAGGCTGTACGCCCTTTCTATCATGTAAGAATTCCTCTGAAGTTTTTCTTCATCAATCTTTGTCAAGTATTATTAACTTGGGGACGATCGTGTTTACCGTACTCCAATGAACTATAAAAAAAGTTGGTAGGCCACCTTTGTTTATGAGTCACACTAATGACCACTTTGCTTTGCATCATGTTATTGCTTTTTGTCTCGATTTAAACTTTAATTGGACAAGGCTAGTGATGCATGACACTAATGCAAAAGCCTATGTGATGATTGGTCAACAAGATTCTCGCAAGTAATTTCAATACAGGATTTAGGATTAAATTTCAGTTATAAAAGTATTCGAAACAGGTGATTAAAACAATACCCAGATGGCAAAAGCAAGCAGGTAGTATCGAGTATTAAGATTAATGAAAAGGTTGATCGTTTGGAAATCAAGAGATTTTCATCGATAGTAACCGATTTTAATATTAAAATCTGTAACCCTAAAAAGGATTTCAAGAATAATTTTATGGTTTGAATTCTGAAATAGGTTTCAAGTGATGAGTTTATTTGATTTTGCAGGATTCATCCCAAACTAGCAATTATAAAGATATGAAGAGTTATTCTAATGAGTTGAATAGATCTGGCCGGGTTTTCTGCAGTTGATGTTTCTAGTTTTTTGGTTCCTTTTTCCTGTATGACCGCTAATTGGATTCTTTTTCTATCATCTTATGCAGCGCGTACTCGATAACACGCGATCTAGTGAGAGAGCTCCCTGGTACACTCAACGCGGATC
This sequence comes from Chamaelirium japonicum, assembly GCA_947650365.1. NCBI lineage: Eukaryota > Viridiplantae > Streptophyta > Magnoliopsida > Liliales > Melanthiaceae > Chamaelirium > Chamaelirium japonicum. The sequence continues at coordinate 47,182,761 of OX393555.1, read as the reverse complement.
GTTTGGACAGGGACATCAGGGCTGGTCAACTTTGAGCCCCGTTTGGTGCCCTGGCAACAAACCCTCGGGTTCGTATGTGTGCTCGAATCTCGGGATCACATTCTACACAGCTCCCCACTGTCCTGAAGCGCTGTATTCTTTTCGCAAACTATCTTACAAACCAATGGAAAATAATTCTGAACAAATTTCTGTACTATATTGGAAGCTCAGTACGAAGACACTGCGGTCCAGTTGCTCTCACAGGATCACAGATGTATGCGATGAAGCTGAATACATACATGCCTTGGTAATTTTATGGTGGTGAATTAAATCTAAGATGTAAAGGTGTTGTATTTTTTTTCATTGGTTTATGGTGGTGGAAGTAAAAAAAGAGGTTATGGTGGTGAATTAAATTTTAAAATTAACTGTAATTTCTGACTCAGTTTTGAGGTTTGTCTGGATCTACTTGGCCCATTTCACTCCTTATAGGGCTGGTAATATTGGACCCGATACAGCAGACCTGACACGACCCAACATGAAATTAGCGGCTTCGGGTCTGGGTTAAACGGGTTTGGGTTGTAAATCAGTTGACACGACTAACCCATTTAGTAAACGGGTCGTGTCCGGGTTTTGTCTCCGACCCGTCTAAGACCCACTTAAAAACCAATGGATCGGGCCGTGTCTACCTAGCATCCGATCTGTGATGGGTTCAAGGGCTGTGATCAGGACACCCATGAGAGAGAGAGAGAGAGAGAGAGAGAGAGAGATGGTGGCTGCTGTGTAGGTGGCCTGGGGTGGCTGATCGGAGCGTCGGATTGGGGTCGGAGATCAGGGATCGAGCGGAGGGTGGCCGGCTGGAGCGTCTCTCTCTCTCTCTCTCTCTCTCTCTCTCTCTCTCTCTCTCTCTCTCTCTCTCTCTCTCTCTCTCTCTCTCTCTCTCTCTCTCTCTCTCTCTCTCTCTCTCTCTCTCGGTTGGTGCCTCCCAGTCGTTGAATCGCATTCACCCGGGTCACCCCCAATACTTAAGCGGGTCTTATCGGGTCTTACCGGATCTACACGTTTATAAACGGGTCGGGTACGGGTTTAGGGTCTAGACACGATTAGTTAAACTGGTCGGATCTAGGTTTAGGGGTTTTGGACACGACACGAACACAACCCGACCCGACCCATTGCCAGCCCTAACTCCTTTTTGGTACTATTAGTTATTCAGGAGTTGGTGATTGACTCCTAGCCAGCACCAGACCTAATCTAATATCTATATCTATAAATTTACTAAAATGGAAGCCTCTCTCCCATATTGTGACACGTGGACGTCTTTTAAAGAGCTAAAATTCTTCTTCCGTGTGTAAACACAACTCTCTTTTAAATCCATTTAAAAATCTACCATAAAGATGATAAATTTTCATTCAATGGTATTTAATGGTCATTTGATGTTAATCTCTCTCTCTCTCTCTCTCTCTCTCTCTCTCTCTCTCTCTCTAACAAGTGAATCACACTCACTTCAGATTTCACACTTCTTTGAACAGTTGCGATGTCACCTTTGCCAAATGGCATGCATCAAGCACATTCTGACATTGTCCGGGTTTCTTACTAGTCTATGTCTAATCTAAAATGGAAGCCTCTCTCCCGTTCTGTGACACGTGGACGTCTTTTAAAGAGCTAGAATTTTTCTTCCGTGTGTGAACGCGACTCTCTTTTAAATCCATTTAAAAACCTACCATAAAGATGATAAATTTTCATTCAATGGCAATTAATGGTCATTTGATGTTAATCTCTTTCTCTCTAACAAGTGAATCACACACTTTAGATTTCACACTTCTTCGAACAGTTGCAATGTCGTCTTTATCAAATGGCATGCATCAAGCACATTCGGGCATTGCCCGAGTTTCTTACTGGTCTATATATCTATACTAAAATGGAAGTCTCTCTTCGGTGTTGTGATACGTGGACGTCTTTTAAAGAGCTAGAATTTTTTTTCCGTCTGTGAACGCGACTCTCTTTTAAATCCATTTAAAAACTTACCATAAAGATGATAAATTTTCATTCAATGGCATTTAATGGTCATTTGATGTTAATCTCTCTCTCTCTCTCTCTCTCTAACAAGTGAATCACACTAACTTCAGATTTCACACTTCTTCGAACAGTTGCAATGTCGTCTTTGTCAAATGACATGCATCACGCGCATTCGGGTATTGCCCAGGTTTCTTACTAGTATAATACTAAAATGAAAGCCTCTCTCCCGTGCTGTAACATGTGGACGTCTTTTAAAGAGCCAGAATCCTTATTCTGGCTCACTTTTAAAACCTACCATAATGATGATAAATACTCATTCAATGGTCATTTGATGTTGATCTCTCTCTCTCTCTCTCTCTCTCTCTCTCTCTCTCTCTAACAAGTGAATCATACTCACTTCAGATTTCACACTTCTTCAAACATTTGCGATGTCGTCTGTGCCAAATGGAGTGCATCAAGCTCATCCGGGCATTACCTGGGTTTCTTACTAGTATCTATACTAAAACGGAGTCCTCTCTCCCGTGGGGTGACACGTGGCTCTCTTTTGATGCAAAAAATCTTTCATTCGGGTGTGAACGCAACTCATTCATGTGTGAATGCAGCCCTCTCATAACATTCTATTAAATACGTACTATAAAAATTAAAGGGCATGGGATACCAAAAGTTCGAAAAAGTCAGACCGTTCATCAAGAGCGTCACATACAGAGAAAGACATAGATCACATTTAGTTGATCACCTAATAGAGAGAGAGAGAGAGAGAGAGAGAGAGAGAGAGAGAGAGAGAGAGAGAGAGAGAGAGATGTGTCCCCGAATTAATTGATCAGCTCCACCTGTTGTGATCGGAGCGACACATCAGGTGGCGATGTCACATGCGTTCTTCTCTCTCTCTCTCTCTCTCTCTCTCTCTCTCTCTCTCTCTCTCTCTCTCTCTCTCTCTCTCTCTCTCTCTCTCTCTCTCTCTCTCTCTCTCAAAATTAAAGAGAGATGTCACATTTGCTGATGGAATAGTAGGTTCATATCTCTTCACCAACAAACTAAGAACAACATGGATTCATTCCGTCAGACTAGGAGGATATCTTCTTCCTGATCATTTGACAAAAAGATGCACACTTGCTTAATTTGTACAGCTTTTACACATAAAACTGGACAAATAAAATTTCACCTAAACACATGAAATTTTAATTGCACATGTCACATGTGCAAGTAGATGTACGCACATCATTTGCACAGCAACCAAACTACCCCTAAGTGGTGATATTAGATTTTTCAATTAATCCTATGCCGATTCCAATCAGCTACATCTTCATTTTTTTTTAATTCCATAACTATCCAATTTTTTCCTCTTATTCTAGCACCTTCTCTGCCTGACGAAGAGCTTTGTGAAATTTCCTCTATCCCAAAACCCAGGTATTGAGATGAGGTCCCATCATACATATAAGGATTGTTTCCGCCCTCTACTTTACCGAGGTGGGACTAATCTTCCAACATGCTGAAGGCCGTGATGGGATCAACCTGAACTTTGGGTTCACTGTTGGTGTTATTATATGCCCTCTTTTACTTCTCGATGGATCAGAAGTTCGGGTGTTTAGATGCCCTCATATTCATCCTCTATTGCATCGGGAACAATTCCCCTATGCCATGAAGGCTCGGGTTCTCCCTTGCATTGAAGGTGGGTGACTTTGTTTCTTATGTGTTTTTCTTTTTGGATTTGCTCAATAATATCTATGGATTGTGTGTGGGTTTTCTGTCGATCTATTACCGACCAAGTTATTATATTGTCAATCTTTTGGATTTATCACTCACTTGGGGGACGTGGTCTACCTACCCACTACAGCAACGAAATGGTCGAATGAACCAATCACATCCTAAACCACTTGAATTGTTTTGGAAAGAGATGACTTAATATTATACCCTAAAACCAACATGCAACAATATATGTACTTGAATGCTATCTAATCACTTTGATACACACCTCTTCGAGTATACCGGCCTGCATACTCCCCGATGGCTTCAGTTTCTTAACCACCGTTTGAAGGCCAATAATGATATCATTGTGAAGCCCTAACTCATTTTTATAGTAATATTTGGAGTTAAGTTAGTAAGCTTTAGTAAACAATTTACATATCAGTGCATAATAAAGGTAAACAAGGCCTGGTGAGAACAGAGACCAGAGAAACTCATCCGAAGCTCTGTGGGTGCAAATTTTGGCTAATGCCTGACAATGGGACTTGCTAGCCCTGCCTGGGGCCCACGAAGTCGATAGTGGGACCCGCCGGTCCTGCCTGGGGCCCACGAAGACGATAATGGGACCCGCTAGCCTTGCCTAGGACCTACGAAGATGACATTGGGACCCACCAACCCTGCCTGGGACCCACGAAGATGGTAGTAGGACCTGCCAGCCGTGCCTGGGGCCCACGGAGACTGTCTGGGGCCTGGTAAATCCCCCCGGATATTTACCAAAAGCCTCGGATATTCCCAAAAACTCTATAAATAACAAATAATGTAAATAAACTAGATTAGAATTCATTATTCCTAATTCTACTTTCTGTTTTCTCTAGATCCCTGAGCCTTCTGGTGATCAGACTCTAGTCAAGTCCACTCTATCTTCTATCTACTTGTATAAGCACTCTTCAGCTTGTCGAGAGTAGCTCTACTTTTTTTAGAATTAGTGAATTCGAAGGTTGCATCTTACCGCACGAAGACGTAGGCTTTGGCTAAATTTCGTTACCACATCTTGTGTCAACTCTCTCTTTCTCTTTGTCTCTCTCTTTCTATTCCAATAGTGTCTACGTGACAGCTCACCAGACAACAGCTTAGCACTCTACAGTGCATCGCACTCGAAGTCAATAATCAATCGACTATTGGCGAAAAACCGTATGACCAATGTAATTTTCCCCTACCACCCGACTGACCGGTCGATCGCCCGTGCCTGACCAACCAATCGATCGATCGAGCACCTTTTTCAAAGGATCGGGCGTAGGAACCCCCTGGCGCCCATCCCCCTCGCCCATGGTCGGTTGTCCATGACTGACCGCTCGTGCCTGACAGACCGCCCACACTTGATGCCCGGCCGACCTACCGGTCGGTCGCCCGTGCCATTCGACTAACCATGATCGATAGGCCACCCCTCCTATCGGTCCTTCACTTTGTCAGTTCCCCATCCACGGTATTACTCAAGCACCCTATCGGTCGGCCCCGGACAGTCAGTCGGCAGATAGGAACTTTGATCGACCCTGGGTAGGGGGTCAACAAATTCTTTCCAACGCTCGTCAAACCGCCTCGACATCAACCAATCAGCTTTTGCACTATCGAGTCCCATCCATCTAGGTTGACACCTACCTAGCTGAGAGGGGGTAACTGTGGGTGCAAAATTTGGCTTATGCCTAACAGTGGGACTCGCCAGACCTACTTGGGACCCATAAAGACGACAGTGGGATCCGCCGTGTCATGTCCTGAATTTTGGACTAAGAAGAAAGGATCCAAAACTCGAGGGTGATGGTTTGAAATAGAGAGAAATATAATTACAGAGATAATACTAACGCAGAAACAATAACTAATACTTAAATATCAATTCCACCAACAATACTCTTACAACATCTTACAGTCCAAATAGAATAACATGAAAAGATAAATAAATAACTAGACAACTCTAGTTGGCACTCCTACCCTCGCGAATCTAGTGAGGAACTGCTACTTCGATTGAAACTGTCACAGAGCTTCTAACGCTCTGCCTGAGAGAAAGAACCTAGGGGAGAGAAAGAAAATAACAAAACAACTCTCCCTGAATATAAAACTCAGTGGTCCTAAAGAACAAGTCGAAGTATGCGAGAAAAATATATAGCAAAAAATATACTTCTACGATAAAGTAAAACTATAGACATTATTGTGTAAACAACAGAAGGAGCTACAACTACCACAAGTCTATACTACTGTATCCAGTAATCACATATTTATATTCAATATCCTAACCAACAATTCCCTCATGAGGTGTCTTATTCCACTTCATGAGAGAACCCATTTTATAAGTCATGCATTGTAGTGCAAAGCCCTAGGCTAAGGAGAAGAAAAGAAAGAAAAAAGAGGGAGAAACAAGTGTAAACCCCAAGTTTGAGCTAGGCTTTTGACTTGGTGGTGTTACTATTGGGTTCCTTTTTTGCAACAAGGGAACCACTCTGTTTATTATGCTCGATATACAGCTTCGAGACATACTACCCTAGTGGCCAAAAAAGAGGCTTAGTCTTTCACCATGGGGTACTCTCGCCCAACTTGCTTTTTATGGGGTCTAAACCCTAGGATGAGGTCACCCACCTTAATTTTCCTGTGAAAAATAACCCATGGCCTAATCCCGTGATCCTCCCTACTCGTTCTAGTCTGTGCACAGCTAAGGGCGGATCTATACCGAGTGCCAGCCAGTCAACTAGGTTGCCACGGCACCAAGACATGACAGAAGAGGAAGAAAAATAAAATAAAGCTTTTGATTATTGAACAGGGTGATATATAATCATCCCTGGCCATGCAAATAAGGATGACGATACAAACCTTGTAAAATCTTGCAACCTAAATATTCTCCTAATTGACCAGTCTCTACTCATAGTATAAAACATAGAAGAGGTATCTCAGGGTATGATCCCGACTAAATAGAATGACCCTTGGCATCGATGGAAACTCTTGACATTGCCAAAAACATGATGGCCACAACTAACATTTAAATAATACAACAAAAACTGCCTACCAACTTGGCAAATAAAAAAAGTGTATATCCATGATCCCTAACTAAGCATGCAACATTTTAAATGAAAAATTAATTTTTAATTAAAATATTTACATGCATTACGACTAACATGTTGGAGAGTGTCCATCGACCACGAGTCGCTTCACTCCTAGTCCGGGAATAGTCTGTATAAAATAAGGAAGTTCATAAGCAACTAATGCTAAGGTGTGGGTTGGGTTAACGTTTAAACAGTGATGACCAAAATCTAATAGCCAAGAGCCAAACTACTCTTAAGAGGGTAAATTTGATTTTTGTGGTTGTCGATCAATTTTTAAAAATGGTATATTTTATTTCATGCAAAAAAACTTCTAATGCATATCATATCGCTGTATTATTTTTTGAAATTATTCGTATTCATGTCATACCAAAATCTTTTATCTTGAATAGGGATACACGGTTCCTAAGTTACTTTTGGAAAACTTTATAGTCCGAATTAGGAACTAAATTAGAATTTATAAGTGATTATCATCCACAAACGGATAGATAGACGGAGGTGATCAACCAAAGTCTTGGTAGCATGCTTATAGATGCTTGACAGATGATAAGCCATCCCAATGGGATGTGATTTCACCTCAAATAGAATTTGCTTATGATAGTTCAGTAAATAGGTCTACAGGCAAATCCCTCTGTGAAATCATATATGGATACGTTGTCCCCCATCTACTTGACCGTACTTCTATTTTTTATTCTGGTTGTGAAAGCCATAATGTCATTGAATTGTATGATTTTATCAAAAATGTGCTGAAAGATATACTTGACAGGTTGCAGGTCTCCAATGTGAAATATAAAGCTGTTGTCGATAAGCACAGGAAGCAGAGAAAGTTTTCAGAAGGTGACTTAGTGATGGCGTACTTTAGGAAGGAGAGGTTTTCCGTTGGCTTCCATCATAAGCTCAGTCAGAGGAGATTCGACCCCTTTCACATCCTGAAGAAGCTTGGCAAGAATGCTTACCTACTAGAACTTCCTGTCAATATCGCTATATCACCGATCTTCAATGTGGTCGATCTTTTAGCATATCGCGGGAGCATATTCGATCCAAAGTCAAAGACATCATCGACGCTACCTTCATACACTACAGTAGCCGAGCATACCAATAAGATTGAGGTTGTCATCAATGCTCGTACTTCCAGGACGAGACATGCAGAGTATCGATAGTACTTGGTTCATTGCCATGGACGTCCACCTTCATATGCCTCGTGGATTAGTGAGCAGAAGTTACGGCATTTGCGAGAGCACATCTACCAATATATGCAGAACAATACTCATCAGGAGGCGAGTTCTTCGAGTCGGGGAGACTGATGTAGCCACATCACACTACATATATTGTATCTTTATTTTTATGTTCTAGTTGATAGTAGTTTGTCGTTTGGGTTCCATCACTTGCCTTTGGACGAAGATTGGATGTCTGGATTACTTTCTACGACTTTTATATCTTGGCCACTTATATTCTTAAGTGGATGAATAATATTAGTGCTATGCAGGAGGACGGAAGGCATCGAATGTCGCATTCAAAGATGTGAAGACAAGCAAGCCTAAATCCAAGCTATTAGAGCCTTTTAGCCTAGCCTTAAAGCCATTTAAATCCATCCGGGGGTACCCTTAGTCATCTTTACATTAAATAGGAATTAAAAACTCAAGTTAGGGGTGCCCTTAGCACATAAAAAGAAGAGATCGGGAATCCCAAAGCCATACCCGCACGGAACAAGCCTTGAGCCCCCTACCCGCGCGATCTTCTCTCCCTCTCTCCTTCCTTTGATTTGGAAACTGAGGCCCTCCTTCTCCTCCTCTCTTACGTCTCTTTCTTTGCTTCCTTATGTGGACTTGTGGAGGTTTATTTAAGGGAGATGAAACCCTAATTTTGGGGAGAATCTTGATAAAGAAAAACCCTAAAGCTTGTTGTTTTTGGTCGAGATATCGTTGAAGGTGCGCCCTTCGTCAGGTTTCTTCTCTCAATCTTCCTCGTCTCCATCTACCACCCCACCATTCATCTTCATCGACATAGCTATCCGCATCGAGATCTTGAATCTCTCGGGTATTATTTTTTCTTGTTATTTGATAATTATCACATATTCATCGGTTTCATGGCCTTTTGATCGCATACCACCATAGATCCGTAGTTTCTATCATAAACCCTAACCCTAATTTTGACTTGTCTTGCTTGGAATACCATGGATCATCATCCGGACCTTTTATTAGTCTGTTGCATAAGCACTACTTTGTTGAATTTGTTATTTGCAAAACCTTAAGAGGTCTAATTTAATCATATTTGTAAAACTTTATTTGCATGCTAACATAATTAAGGAGACTAATTCTTTATGAAAATCTAATTACGGATAATTAAGTGATTGCTGAATTTTACTTTTAATTGTTAATTTAAATCATAACTTGTTCTACAAGTAGTTAGCTTCTGTGTATCACAACCGAGTTTGTATCAGAGATCCTGAACTACTAATATAATTTTTCCTTCCAAACATAGAAGTCGCATTCTAGGTGGTTCGATGGTAATCACACTAGTGCAAAATCTTGAGGTTGAGGGTTCGATACCCAATAAAGCAATAGAAGATAATATCTTGTGTTTGGGGCTCACCACCTTTCCTTCTAAGACTTGTTTTAAAATCGTGAGCCGCTACAGATTTCGTAAGAACTCTGTAGTTAAGCGTTCTCAGGCGAGAGTAGTACTAGGATGGGTGACCCCTTTGGAAAGTCCTTATGTAGGATTGGGCAAAGCGAACAATATCTTGTATGTTCAAAGCGGATGTTACACACCGGTCTGCTTAGGGCCAACAAAGACGACAGTGGGAGCTGCCAGCCTTGCTTGGGTCCCATGAAGACTACAGTAGGACCTATCATCCCTGCCTGGGACCCACGAAGATGATAGTAGGACTCGCTAGCCCTGCTTGGGATCCACGGAGACTGACTGGGGCCTGGTAAATCACTCCGGATATTTACCAAAAGTCCCAGATATTCCCAAAAGCTCTATAAATAGCAAATCCTATAAAATAAACTAGACCGGAAATCATTATTCCCAATTCTACTTTCTATTTTTTGGAGCTCCCCGAGCCTTCTAGTAATTAGACTCTAGTCAAGTCTACTCTAACATCTGTCTACTTGTACAAGCACTCATCGGTCTGTCGAGAGTAGCTCTACTTTTTTCAGAATTAGCGGATTCAAAGGTTGCTTCTTACCGCACGGAGACGTAAGCTTTAACCGAACTTCATCACCACATCCTGTGTCAACTCTCTTTTTGTCTCTCTCTCCTCTCTCTCTCTATCTCTCTCTATTCCAATAGTGTCTGCGTGACAACTCACTAGACGACAGTTCAGCACTCCACAGTGCATCGCACTCGAAGTAAACAATCAATCGACTATTGGCGGGAAATTGTATGACAGCCATAATTTCCCCCCACAAGCTCATCGAGCATGACTCGCTAATTCCATAGAAAATGGCATTCAACCCTTTTTTATCATAAGTACATGCATCACTCTCGATGTCTGTCTACATATCCATTGGCTTGAGACTTATTGTCGTCACTCCATCAATTACCATAGTGAGGGTAGGTGCAAACCAACCCTTCTCTACGGCGTTCCAAACCTTGCCATTCAGATATTTCAGAAAAGCCCTCATCATTGCCATCCAATAAGAATAATTTGCACCACTAAACAACGGAGGGAAATTGATTGCATTTCTTTCTCTCTGAGCATCCATTATGCCAACCCAAGCAAACAACAAACTACCTGAGACTATCAAGTCTCACAGCCAACCAAGAAGACCTTGTTTTGATACCGATTGAAATTACTCGTGCAGAGTTCGCTGGGAGCTGTGTAGGTTTTGCGCAAGGATGCACCAACTAAAAACTAAAAGACAAGATCTCTTTGGTTAGAAGGCTGATATATTTAAAAATTAGGTTCACTGATGTTCACTCCGCGCTTGCGGATTAGAGTTGATTCATGGGAGGTGGATTAATGTCAGGTGGTTCTCTCTTCCTACTCAAGTAAAATAGTTTAGCATATGATTTCTGTGTATTGCAAGGCATAAGCAAACAAGGCTTGCATGGAAATTTGATCTACAGCACACACAAACGTTTTTACAAGAAAACTCTTCGCAGTAAAAACCGTGTCGACTTTGCGTCGAAAGGTGAGAGCAATCCACTAAGCAAAATATCTAATTATAGGTATGGTCACAAGAACACACAGGCCCTCTAGGAGTAAACTCTCTACACCTTGTTGTCTTCCATCTTGCTCCTTCTAGCTCTTCATAAGCTCTCTACTCGGTCGTTTTTATCGTGCTCCAACACGCGTAGCCCTAGTTGCTCACACGAGTCCCTGGTCAGACTTCCTTTATTTGCTCAAGCGGAGACACCAATGCTTGGCCTCACAAGGTTGAACATGCCCTATGTAAAATGCACCCCCACTAAAGGTGGTAGCACCTAAGAGGGGCTACGCTAACCCGCTTAAAGGACCCCAAAGGCATTAGCCAGTATAAAAATCAGTGACCTAATAAGGGGAATTAGGGTTCTTCTTGCAGATTCACTTGAGCAAGACTCGACCCTCTTCCATTTCACACAAAAGAACCTAATACATGGGTTTTACAAGGATAAGTAACGAGAAGACCAATCAAATCACTGAAACCCAATAAGGGATGAAAATCGATTCGTTTCCAATAGAAAAACAAGTATAGGAATCTATAGAAGCTAGCACACATGGGTGGGGTGGAAAATACCCTCAAGTATATAAAATCTTATCTTAATAGTAGGCTTAAAGGAAGAAATAAAGGAGATGGATTTCCAAGGGCTTCTCCAAGCTAAAATCACTTTTCTCTTATTTTCCACACACACTAAAGAGAGAAAAGAGGTATATATAGGATAAATCAATCTCGGGCCAAAAATAGCCTTTGGATCAAGATCTAAAGACTCAAAACCAAGTCAACATAGGTAGACTAACTCATGGTTACTAGCCGTCCGAATGACCGTTCGGACTTGTTTGATCATAGTCTGAACGATCGTTTGGATTGGAGACCCAAGAAACCCTTAGGTCAGGACTAGTGGTCTGAACAATAATTCAAACTCCCTACAGCCAACGTCCCAAGTGGTCCAAACCCGTTGTGAATAATCCGACCTCATGCTAGAAGTCTGAACAACTAGTCCGAACAATGGTTCGGACGCCTAGTATGGACTTCCAACACTTAGAAAAATTCTAAGTGTTTGACCCTCTCGACTTAGACTCCGAAGAAACCAAATCTGTTTTTTCAAGAATAAAAATATGTTTTATTTTAAAGCATGATTACTCTAAAATGAAAATCATTTTTAATTCGCATCAAAATCCTAAAATATATGAATAATATAAGCGATGCAAACGCACGCAAAACGATGCAATCGAGACCTCATACTCTACCCCTATAAACCCACTCATCGCATGACTCTCTCTGGTAAGCAACTAAAGCCGTGAGATAGACCGCTGAGTTTTCTGATGATCTTGAACCGCAAGTGGTAACATGTAGGACACACCAATGCATTGGAGGATCAAAAATGAAAGAAAAGAGAGAAAGGAAGAGAGAAGGAGAAAGAAAGAAAAAGGAAGGAAGAAGAAAGGATAAAGGAAGAGAGAGTGGAGGTTCGTCTCTGAGTTCTCCTTCAAGTTCATCCAGGTCTTCATCCGGGTTCTTCAATGTATCTATCTCGGCTTTTAATTTGGGTGATTTCATTTCTTGGTGATCCTCCAGTATATCTCTGTATCTCTTGGGCGTGGGTGTTTCTCTGAGATGGAGATCACAAAGAAGGTTTGTGGTGGGTTCCGATAAACGGTGAACCACTACTTGGTGTATTCTCCTAATAGTGATAATTCAAATCCTTGATTGTCTGGTATTCCTCATGTTCATATCTTTGTGATTGGTGTATCAAATTCTTTGTGTGGCGTGTGATCTCTGCAGGGCTCTAATCCTTCAACCTTGAGCACCATCATGAAAGGGCTTTTGCGGCGCAACAGAGCACACTCAGAGGATGATGCATGGGAGGCTTTTGGTTCTTCAGCGAGAATTTGTTGAGACTGAAGACGAAGTTCTTCTTGCAGAGGAACTTGCAGCGGTGGCCTACCGAAGAGTGCGATAGGAAAACTAGGAGTGGGAAATCCTTAGGGTAATTGCTTTTTAGAGAGTTGCTCGAATGTTCTGAGCGTAAGACTTCTTTTTTTTTAGTGAGAGCCCTATGGTAGAGTGGTGTTGAGCCGTCTGTGCACAGCTACGTATCTTGCTCCTTAGGAGTCTTCTTGCTTGCTCAATCAGGGTATACCTGACTCCGTGGGTTTCTAATACAATCTTACTTACCGTTAAAAACAAAAACAAAAAACGACAATGTTCTTCACGAAAGACTTCGAAGGAGGAAGAAGATGAATGAAGAGGACGGAAGGCGGCGGATGGTGGCTCGGAGTTGCTAGGGCGGTGGGGAGGGACGTGGAGCGAGGGACGAAGGAGGCGGAGGGCGTGGGGATATTTTAAAGTTTTCCCCCTCTAGGGTGCCAAGAGAGAAGTGTGGGGTGCTTAAAATTTACCAATTAAGATAGAGTGATAGGCAAAGGAGTAAAGCAAGGACATTGCACTTTGAGGATGAGGCTATCAATACACACCAACCATCCAAACTCCATCCATTCACAAACATATAACGGCCCATTCTCCTCCCCGTCTCCTAAGCTTTGCTCCATCCAAAAGAGAGCAAGAACATGGCTCTCAAGCTGTGGGCTTCCTCAACCGCAAATGCACTCAGAATCGGTCGCTGCAGCGCCGGAGCAGCTCCTCTCCCTGCCTTCTCCATCTCCAGATGCTTCTCTTCCGGTACTAGATCTCCGCGACTTTCTCGCTTGAATTCAAGTGGGTCTGCTGTTCTTACTTTACTTCTATGATGGCAGTTCTGGATGGCTTGAAGTATAGTTCTTCGCACGAGTGGGTGAAGCATGAGGGCTCGGTGGCAACGATCGGCATCACTGACCACGCTCAGGTGACTCCTTACTTCTTCGTCATCATCGTTCGTGTTTAGTCTTGTTGAGATGGTCTTTGATACCCGCTTCCTCACAAAACCGGCTTGTAATGGGAGGTCCAAGGCGGGTATATAAGCAGCTCATCATCCGCTCCCATTACCGATTTGGGACTAGCCTGTGTGAGGCATGACCATCTGAACACCCCCCCCCCCCCCCCCCTCACGCGGGACACGCGTGGCATGGGCACTATCGGGAGGAGCTCCCGGAGCGGGTTTGGCTCTGATACCATGTGACGAAGCCAGAGGATATCCGCCTCCTCACAAAACCGGCTTGTAAGAGGAGGTTCAAGGTGGGTATATAAACGGTCCATCACCTGCTCCCATTACCGATGTGTAACTAAACCGTGTGAGGCATGACCATCGCAACAAGTCTCCTTTGTTTCGGAAGTTGTTTTTGTCGGATCACACCCTACAGAGAAAAAACTATTTTGTTCCCCGTCAGCTCATCGTGACCATCATCCAAGTCTTATCCCATGAATCAGGATGGGGTCAGATTGTGACGAAGGCTGATAAGAATTTTTTGATCGACTATCAACCTGGCGTCAACCCTCTGGGATTGGTGCGAGGAAAACCCATTACCGTCTATGGTTGTCCATTGTTTAACCATTTCATCGTGTGTCGATGGCAGGGCCATCTGGGGGAGGTGGTTTTCGTGGAGCTGCCGGAGGCTGGGAGTTCAGTCTCGAAGGGCAGCGGCTTCGGAGCGGTGGAGAGTGTGAAGGCAACAAGTGATGTCAACTCCCCTGTTTCTGGTGAAGTCATTGAGGTCAATACCAAGCTGACTGAAACACCTGGCCTGGTAATTCATCTAACCAGACCTCCATTAATCTAAGCCTCTTATATCTTTAAATATCGAAGTAAATTATGATTCTCGCTTCAGATCAACTCAAGCCCGTACGAAGACGGATGGATGATCAAGGTTCGACCCGGTAGCCCATCAGAGATCGACTCCTTGATGGGTTCGAAGGAGTACACAAAATTCTGCGACGAAGAAGATGCTCACCATTAAAACCTCCATGTACTGAATTTCAGCTCACATGTTCAAAGAGCTCTTTTCCATCACTATCTACTCGGAAATATTCGAGATGCACTGAAGTACCTTAACGTTACGAGCGATCTTTCATTTTAGCTCTTTGGCTTATCTCGCTCTCCACGAGTAGTCTGGAGGGAAACTCGGAGGCTGCTCTCTGGTTGGAGGAGCTTAAACCGCGAAGTAACAAGGCAGATCTCCCTACCCGCCAACTGGACTTTTAGGTTTCTTGGCATATGCTGCCTTGGTCGGGGTTTTTAACATCAATCTTAGGGGTCAATGTCAAGTTTTTATCCATAGTCCACATCTTGTTGATGGGATAAGACATGGTAGGATGATGATGATGGCTTAAACACCTAATTACCTAATAATAAACTTCAATTTGTCCTAATTAGGGGGTTGCACTCAGCCCTGATGCGCAGGCAACAGACGGCTGTGATGGGGTATGTAAAGGGTCTGTAAACCCTTTGTCTGGTTGAATAGCATTGCTATTTAGACAACATATGCTCCTCAATTTTTTTTTTTTTTTAATTGAAGGCATATCGGTCTAGTTTGAGCTGCGACTGTAAGTGCTATTGCACCAAAGAGACCAAGGTTCGAAGCCTGCCAATCACAGGAGCACAAAGTTTTGTTTCATCCTCACCCAAGACCGGGCCTTTTTTTACGGGAAGAGCATGATAATGGACCCATTTCATGGGAGTTCCAACTCCCAGGAAAAGAACACAGCCCAACACGAGAGGAAAAACCTGAGGTTGATGAATTCATTTCCCGATTCTCACCGTGCGTGCTGTGCGTGTGAGTGGTCAGGCTGAAATTTTCAACTGTATCAATAGGAGAGGAAGAGCACGAAGCAACTAAACCTTATTCGAATTAAGCTCGAAAAAAACAATGAGAGTTGTTACATCTGGACTCCCTTTACATGGATGCTCTGGAAAGTTTTGTGATCATTGACGCCTTTTACATGGATGTTGTCGAGCGCTTAGTGATCTTTGCAATGCAATTGTCCGTTGGTCGCTGATGAGGCAAGTATCGAACCGGACATTCGGGGTTAAGTCGTTCGAGCCTGCACATAAACAAGTTCAAAATCTTGTGATGCTCTCCTATAGTTAGAAACATAGTGCAACGAAGTGTACAATATAACATAAACTTAGTATCATGATAGTACAATTCTAGTCGGTTACCTTAAACGAGGGGGAGGATGATGATTAAAAGAAAATCCGGCTATCTTGTTGTTTTAACATTGGACAATGGTGCTTTATATCGCTATGATATTGTTAACGGATAGTCCCACATCGGTGAGGGAGGCACCCATCACCCGCTTTATATACCCTCTGTGGACCTCCTCTTACAACCCGGGTTTTGGGGCGTGAGGGTATCTAACATGGTTTCAAAGCTAGCTTGTCTCCTGCTCCTGCTCTTGCTCCGGGTGCTCCCTGTCGATCGTGTCTTGTCACGTGTGCTCCGCGTGAGGGGGAGTGTTAACGGTTAGTCCCACATCGGTGAGGGATGCACCCATCACCCATTTTATATACCCTCTGTGGACCTCCCCTTACATATAAAGAGAATTGGGCTTATGTTGAAACGAAACAATACCCCCTCCTACCCCTATCTTGAATTGAAAACAACATCATGCATAAAATATACCGAGACACCCCGATTGGGAAAATTTTTGACAAGTTGTGCTCTGTTGACACCCAATGTACCTTGAAGGCAATGTAGATTGAAGAGAAATATGACCTTTGGACCATCCTCAAAACATCAAGTGTGTGCCAATGTAAGTCTTACTAATGTCTGTTTCATTGACTATTAAATATTTTGGGAATTGTTCTATGACATAAATGTAGTTATGGTCTTTGTGGGTGATCATGAAATAAATATGAATTAGGCATGCAAGTGAATTAAGTTCTGAAGAACAAGATCATATTTGCTAGTAAAACATGGTGAATTAATGTCTGAGGCTCGATATGAGGGGATCTCTGGATCTAGAGGCCGTCACTCTGATTTCATTAATTTCATTTTTTTTGCATTCTTTGATTTAAATTTTTTACAATGTTCATTACTAGTGGCACATGAGATTACGCCAAATTTCAAAGCCTTGACTTAAGAGCTTTCTCAAGACTGGACCTCTAGGTCGAGGCTCTTTCTCTTTTTATCCACATGTACCGGTTGTAAGCTTGCCAAAGCTAAATCCCTACCTTTCCCTTCTAGTGTCTTGCATAGTCCTACTCCATTCAATTTAGTACATTTAGATATTTGGGGTCCAACTCCTCTCTTCTATGTGTGGATATCCTTTTGTGGATGACTTCAGCAAGTACACCTGGATCTACCTCCTTTGACACCGTTCAAAGGTTCTCCAGGTCTACAAGACCTTTGCCTTGATGGTCCCCACACAATTCAACTATCACATCAAGGCCTTTCGGTCTGATTGACTACAGTCTGCTTCGTACCTTCAGATGTATATGTTTTGTCCTTCCACCCACGAGCGCACGAAGCTGTCCTAATAGGCAGCTAAGTGCATCCTCCTAGGGATTAGTGCCGAACACAAGAGGTACCATTGCTATGATCCTTTGACTCGCCTTCGCTCGCCTTCACAGCTCTTGACACGACTCCTTTGTTGACGATGCTCCTTATTACTCCTTTGCAACCCAGAATATCACCTTTTGGAGACTCCTCTCACTTTATATCCAACTCTTGATCCCCTTTCCTTTTTTCGCCCACCTCCGTCACTCCCCTTGTTTAAAGGAACTCTTTTGGGGACCCCTCTCCTCCTTTAGTGTCGTCTTCTCCTCATCGGGTTATTACCCCTCATTCTCGAGTCTATACTCGTTCGCACGCTTCTACCCCTTTTCCACCCTCTCCTCAGATGGAGGTTGGTTCCTTCGGAACTCCTCATGATCTTATTACCTTTGGTACTCCACCTATTATGCCCAGCCAGTCTCTATTGGTCGAGAATTTGTGCTCACCACCCCGCTACCCTTAGCACAAGCACCGCCTGCCTAACGTTTTAGCTTTAGCTTTGGACCATCGAAACACTTTGGTTTTGTCACTGTCACCTCCTACTCACCCCAATTCACCGCTTTTCTTGATGCCCTTCACTCTGACTAGGAGCCTCGGTCATACCGAGCAGTCGTCCAGTCCTCTCGAAAGCGACGGGTCATGGCAGAGTAGTTACAATACATCGAGCAAACTCAGACTTGGGACCTCGTCCCACTCCCTACTGGTGTTGAGCCCAGGGATGGATCCAGGGGGGAGCATGTGGTAGATGGGTCTACAAGGTCAGGTGGTGACCTAATGAATCCATTGAGTGGCACAAGACTCGATTGGTGGCCTATGCTTTTACTTAGGAGTTAAAGATAGATTGCGAGGAGATCTTCGCACCCATGGCTTAGATCACCACAGTTCGTACCCTTCTGGCAATTTGTAGCTGTTCGCCGCAGGCATCTTCTTCATATGGACGTGAAGAATGTTTTTCCTCACGGTGGCCTTTCAGAGATTATCTACATGCAGCCTCCTTCTGACTTGCACACTTCCCCTCAGCACGTCTACTGTCTTTGCAAAGCCATCAACGGGTTCAAGCAGGCCTCTTGTGCCTGATTTGAGTGCTTCAGGCGGGCAGTTACCAAGGTCGATTTTGTTAAGAGCTCACAGGACTACTCTTTTTTGTGTGGTCCTTACCTCAAGGCTGGGTGATTCTCTTACTATACATTGATGACATGATCATCAGAGGAGATGACTCCGCTGTGATTATCTCTCTTCAGCAACACCTCCGGTGCCAATTTCTGATGAAGGACCTAGTTCCCCTTCGCTACTTCCTCGGTTATAAGATTGCACACAGTGAGCAAGGGATTTTGCTCTCCCAACAGAAGTACCATGCTAACATCCTCAATCGAGCTGCTCTTTCCAACGATCACTCTGCTGCCACAGCATGCAAGCTTCGTGTGAAGCTCCGACCTACAGACGTCGAGCCAGTTTGTCAGCCAGTTCGAAGGTATCAAGGAAGCCGCAGCCCGTAGGAGGGCAGTGTTAGAGCAAGGGGTCTCAAAGAACTAAATGGTGATGCTGGCTACGTGGACAATAGAGCCTACTGATGCAGAGTTAGACCTCTGTTCGTACCTAGTCTGTAGGTAGGGGCTTCACGTAAAGTCCAACCAATGTCAGATCCTACTCAGTATATACAGATCGTTAGTCCGTTGGTCAACTGCTGCATCACCAGGCCCGACATTGCCCATATAGTCAGCATCGTCTTCATTGAGACCCCTCACTTTGCTCACTACGTTGCCCTGCTGATGCTGGCTGGGCTGGGGATCCAACTACTCGCGGCTCAACTACTGGCTACTGCCTGTTTCTTAAAGACTTATGTCATAGCGAGCAAGAAACAAACGATTGTTTCTCTCCAGTACCGAGACAGTTTTGGGCCATGGACTCTACCACCAAGGAGATCATTCACCTGCACCGTCTCCTTGGGGATTTAGAATTTTGAGATCTCTGGACCTACATCTCTTCACTGTGATAATTAGAGTGCCATACAGATTGCTAGTAACCCGATTTTCCATGAGAGGACAAAGCATATTAAGCTCGATTGATACTTCTCCCGAAAGCAGTACGAAGCCCGAACTCTGTCCTTTAGGTTTTCTCTGGAGAGCAAATTGCTGACTTCTTTATAAAGTCGCACCTAGCTCCATGCTTCCAGTTCCTACTTAGCAAACTCATGGTGCATGATCCACCTATGTATTAACATAGGCATCATTCCATTGTATGTGACTTATACCCACTTACATATGGACTCCTTGCCCTAATGAGAAGATCATTGATTGCTTCTCCCCAAAGCCAAAGCCCCCCCCGCCCCCCCCCCCCCCCTCCCCTCTCTCTCTCTCTCTCTCTCATAGGGTTACTTGTATCATTGAAAAATATAAGTTCATATTAGGCATGCAAGTTGATAGCTGATAGTAAAATTCATGTCAATCTAACCTCTAGTCGGTCCCATCTTGATGAAATAAGATTTGGATGATGATGACATACATAAATTTCCAAGATAAGATCTAATCAAGTAGTTTTAATAAACATTATCTTAAAATATTACTCATTAAAGTAAATGTGTGGCTCATTGGCTTATAATCTCTGCCATAGCCTATTATTTATCTTGCATACTACTCTCTTTGTCTAGACCTTTCGTAGTCTAGGGAAAGAATGGAGGGTTGCTCCTTGGTTGCATGAGCTTATATTGCATAACCAATATGGTAGGTCTACCTACTCGCCAATTAACCTTTTAGGCTTCTCAGCTTGCCCCTCTTTCCAAGTTGCCTTGTACAGATTTTTGGCACCAACCGTAGAACGTATAGGCCTTGTGGATAGTCGGATGGAAAATTCTTTTCATTAATCCTTATAGTTGATCCCCCTCAATGGGATAAAACTTGGATGATGATGATGAGTTAACAAGGTGTGTCCATGTGTCCTTTTTGGTTCTAGCCATGCACGACACATCCAACTGTTTGAACCTGACATCTCGGTCAGTATCCTAGTGATGCTGAGTACTTCCAATTTTTCACCAGAGTACTTCTGGTAAATAAAAGATACCCGGGTTATGTAGAGACAGGTTGTAAGCACTCTCTGATAAATCTAAGTAACATGTCAAGAAATAAATGTTTGATCATTGAATGATGGCTAGTTCTTAAAGCTCCTCGATCACAGGCTTCAATTCAGCTTTCAAAAGATTAAGAAAAAAATAAATCTAAATAGGCTGGTCATGGCTTGTACACTAACCATAAACTAGATTTGGAAAAAAGCAAAAAAAATTATTCTAGTATTATCTCCTCAAATAAAAAATATAAAATTGATGGAAAGCAACTCACTGATAATCAAGTAGAAAATAGTGAAGGAAAACGGTGATTTCTAGTTTGGCTAGGTCATTTCCAGGACACAGCCTGCTTCCTCCTCCAAAGGGAAGGAAAGTGCCTGCTTTCGGTACAAGTCCCTGTACCAGGTAAACCATGGAATACAATTAATCTCTTTATATATACATATTGCATCTATACATCTATTATATATGTAAACAGAAAAGCTCCACAGCCCACGAACACAAGGGGAAAAAAGGAATAGTCATTGTCCTACTCACCTCCCATCTAGATGGGTTAAATTCCTTAGGTTCAGGGTAAACTTCAGGATCCATGTGAACGCTCCTGTACCAAAGCTGAACTTTCCATCCCTTGGGTATGATATAACCTATGAAAAAAACATTTATTATGAAAAAAATTCTTATTCAGTAATTAATTATGCTTTAAATGCACATCTTTCCTATTTTACTTCGATGAAAAAATAAATCCTCAATGAAACTAACCATTGATATTGACATCAACCGTCGCTTTCCGGAAAGCCACAAACGAGAAGCTAATTACTCGTAATGTCTCATCAATAACCTTCAAAAAATAAGAATTATGCTCTCATTACCAGATTTTGGGATATTTAGCTTCAGGGCTGAAAGCTTCAAGCCACGATATGAGTTCAATATTGGGCATAACATGATCTATATTACAAGATGTGTTTGATAAGAATCTGCAGACCTTTGAAAGATACTCCATTTTTCTGACTTCCTTGAGTGTTAATCCCTTCTGTGTAGGTGACTTCTTCCTTCTGATCTCCTCTTGCTCGGCCTTAAAGTCATGAAGCAAGTTAGGATTAATACACAAGTTAATAATGTTCCTAATCAAAGAATGAAAACCCCATAATGCATATCTGATTCCAGTGATACCTTTGCTTTCTGTAAGAATTCTGGGTGTTTTTGCAGGAGGACAGTAGCCCACATAGTGAGATGGCCAGAGGACTCATGGCCAGCATTGAGGTACATGATCAAAACATCAATGATCTCCTCATCATCCAGCCTTCTACCCTTTTCATCTTCAACCTCCATTAGAGCATCCATCATATCTTTTGCCTCCTGAGAAGAATTTCTTGCCCTCATAGCCCTTCTTTTGTTAAGGATAGATTGGAGAACTGACACCAACTTTTTCCGAGCCTGTGATTCAGGAAACTTTCCACTATAAGAACAGAAACTGACATGTTTTCCACCATTCCTACCCAAAAAAAAAAGAAATGTTTTCCACCACCAAACATTACATGTCAGACACTTGTATGGACCGCAATAGCCACTGTGAGGTGTTTCAACAGTGCATTCTTTAAGGCCACTAAATAAAGTGATTATGCACTAAGTGATAGTCTAGAATTGCGTAATAATACTGCCTACAGCTTGGCGCATACTTGCTAATAGCTTTGTTAATGTACATATAGTCGGGTCGGGTTTACTGTACAGTCGGGTCGGATTGTATAGATATACATGTACATATATTGGGCTTGAGTCCCTCAATGGAATGTATTCTATTCCTCTCCAAACCCTAGCTGTCATCTCCTAACATAGTATCAGAGCTCTAGGGTTCTCCTGTGCGGCGACATCGACGACGGATCTCCCCCTCCGGCAGCACCTCCCTCCTCTCTTCACCCGATCAGCTGATCAGTCACCGGTCCCCCCCTCCTCCACCCCCCCCCCCCCCCCTTCCTGCCGTCCGACAGCCACCGGACCACCTCCTGCCGCCCGACAGCAACCTCCGACCCTCCCTTCCTGCCGTCCAACATCCACCGGCCCACCTCCTGCCGCCCGACTGCCTACCGGCACCAACTGCAGCCCCCTCTGCATCACCCGGTAGCCCCTTCTGCCCCCTCCGCACCACCCGGCAGCCCCCTCCACCCCCCTCCGCACCACCCGGCAGCCCCCTCTGCCCCGACAGCCCACCCGCTCCCCTCCCAGCATACCCCCGCCCCCTCCGCCCCCCTCCGCAGCCCCCTCCGCACCCTCCGCACCACCCGGCAGCCCCTCCGCCCCCCTCCACACCACCCGACAGCCCCCGTACTTCAGAGATATGGCTTCCTCCAGCTTCTCTCAGCTCCCATACTGCCTGCACACCGTCGCTGATCGTCGAGTCCCTCCGTCTCCTCGTTTTGATGGTATTCTCGGGCCACGTCCCTCCACCACATCAGTTGACTGTGGACGTCGTCAGGGTCTCCTCCGCCATGATGGCGAGACTCCTGCTGCTGCTGATCTCCCTACTCCAGTACCGCCTGCCACCACTCCTGCTCCGTCTCGGTCTTACTCCAACCGCCTCCAGCGCTTTGAGGAGTTACTGTTGCGATACCTCGCCTCCACCAGCTCTTCGACAGATCACGGTCTCTCTGCCACTCCGGGTACTTCTGCTCAGTCTCGGTCTTACTCCAACCGCCTCCAGCGCTTTGAGGAATTACTGCTTCGGTACCTCGCCTCCACCAGCTCTTCGACAGCTCACAGTCTCTCTGCCACTCCGGGTACTACTGCTCCATGGATATTCGACTCGGGTGCCTCCTGTCACCTCACCTTTGACTCCACTGTCCTCACTGACTGTTCTCCCACTACCACCCACCAGGAGGTTCGCACTGCGGATGGGACTCTCGTCCCTATTCCGCAATGTGGATCCGTCACTACTACCTCTGACCCCTCTGGTCGCCTGACCCTACCCCATGTCCATCATGCCCCCCGTCTTAACATTAATCTGATCTCTATCAGTTCTCTTTGTGTCTCTGGCCTGACTGTCACCTTCACCCCTTCTGTTTGTGTTGTGCAGGATTCGCGGACGGGTCAGAGGATTGGGCTGGGCCGTAGAGCAGGAGGACTTTACCAGTTGGACCATCTCCATGTGTCTTCCGTTCCTGTTGCGTCTGTCATGTCTGTTACCTCCGATGCCGACCTGTGGCATAGAAGGTTAGGTCACATATCGAGTGATCGACTCAAAAGCGTTTTTCGTTCGGGCGCTTTGGGTCGAGCGTCCTTCTCCCCTCTCTCTGTTTGTACGGGTTGTAGACTAGCAAAGCATCTAGCTCTTCCATTCTCTGCTAGTGCTTCCCAATCTGATGCGTTATTTGATTTAGTACATTCGGACATTTGGGGTCCTGCACCTGTTGCATCCATTTCGGGTTACATGTACTATGTGTGTTTTATCAATGACTACTCTAGGTGCACCTGGGTTTATCTTATGCGTCATCGGTCTGAAGTTCCTCACATCTTTAGGAGGTTCACCACTATGATACACACTCAGTTTGGTTGGCGCATTAAGACCTTTCGGTCTGATTGTGCCAAGGAGTATCTCTCCTCCGAGATGCGTGAGATTCTTCAGTCTCACGGCACTCTTCACCAGCAGTCCTGTCCCCACACCCATGAGCAGAATGGCGTTGCCGAACGCAAGCATCGTCATGTCCTTGAGACCACACGAGCCTTGCTCCTCTCTGCGTCTGTTCCTCACTCTTACTGGGCTGAAGCTGTCATGACGGCTGTCTACCTCATCAATATCACTCCGTCATCTGCTCTGTCCGGTGCCACCCCATATGAGCGCCTCCACTCCAGCCCACCTGACTACTCTCTTCTTCGCACGTTTGGCTGCACGTGCTTCGTTCTTCTTCCTCTCCATGAGCGCACCAAACTCTCTGCGAAATCTGTTCGGTGTGTTCACTTGGGGCTCAGTCGGGAGCACAAGGGGTATCGTTGTTACGATCCCTTGGCTCGCCGGATCCGTGTCTCCCGTCACGTTTCCTTTGTTGAGGATGTCCCGTACTTTTCCCCTGAGTCTCGGGATATTTCCTTGCCTCCTGCGTCACCCTCCTCGCCTTCATCACCTCTCCACATCCCCGTTCTACCCCCATTTTCTGTTGCCCCACCCACGCCTACTCCACCTCCATCTTCCCCGCCACCTCCACCACCACCACCACCTCCTCATTCTCCCTCACCACCACCACCTCCACCACCACCACTACCTCCTCAGTCTCCCTCGCCACCTCCACCACCACCCATTACTCGTGTCTATATACGTCGGTCTGCAGCTCCCCCTCCAGAGTCGGTTCACACGGGTACTCCCTCGCCTGATGCTGCTGCCCCCTCGTCCCCGGTCGTGGATCCTGCTCCTGTTCGGCGCTACCCAGCGCGCGAACATCACCCTCCTGATAGATATGACTACTCTCCTGACAGGTTTGGCTACTCTGCTTTTCCTTCTGACTCTCCTGACTCTTCTGGCTACTCTGCCAGTGTCTCCTATTCACCATCCTTTCAGGCCTTTCTTACTGCTATACACACCCATCGGGAGCCCCAATCGTACCGTGAAGCAGTGTTACATCCAGAGTGGCGGCAGGCCATGTCAGTTGAGCTTGAGGCTTTTCAACGGACCCAGACCTGGGAGTTGGTGCCTTGTCCCTCCGGGGTGGTGCCTGTTAGCTGCAAGTGGATATTCAAGGTCAAGACTCGACCTGACGGATCCATTGAGCGGCACAAGGCTCGCCTCGTTGCTCGCGGCTTCTCCCAGGAGTATGGGATTGACTACGAGGAGACGTTTGCTCCAGTTGCTCGGATGACTACTGTGCGCACCCTCTTAGCTGTGGCAGCTGCTCGAGGGTGGCCTCTCCATCAGATGGATGTCACCAATGCGTTTCTCCACGGTGATCTCTCCGAGGAAGTCTACATGGCTCCTCCTCCAGGCACTTCTGTTCCTCCAGGGCACGTGTGTCGGTTGCGCCGAGCCATCTATGGGCTCAAGCAGGCCCCTCGTGCTTGGTTTGAGCGATTTCGCAGTGCAGTTCTGGCCGCCGGTTTTATTGAGCGTCACTCCGACTATGCCTTGTTCACTCGCTCCTCCAGTCAGGGCATTGCAGTTCTTCTCCTCTATGTGGATGATATGATCATCACTGGGGATGACAGTGCCACCATCGCCTCTCTCCAGCGGCACCTCCAGAGTTAGTTTGAGATGAAAGATCTGGGATCTCTTCGCTACTTTTTGGGCCTTGAGATTGCCCGGTCAGCTCGTGGTCTGTTGGTCTCCCAGCAGAAGTACATCTCCGACATCCTTGCTGATGCTGCTCTTACTGACACGCGCACTGCTGATACACCCATGGAGCTCAATTTGAAGCTTCTCGCTACAGACGGTGAGCCGCTCCAGGATGTCTCCCGCTACCAGAGGCTGGTTGGGATGCTCGTCTATCTCACCATGACCCGGCCAGACATTGCCCATGCTGTTGGCATTGTCAGTCAGTTTGTTCAGGCTCCACGGTCAGTACACTATGCAGCTGTTCTTCGGATTATCCGCTACCTCCGGGGCACCATCACCCGTTCACTACTGTTTCCCTCCACCTCTCCGTTGGTGCTGCGTGCCTACTCCGATGCAGATTGGGCAGGAGATGCAGCCACTCGTCGATCGACTACAGGATACTGTGTGTTTCTGGGTGATTCACTGATTTCGTGGCGCAGCAAGAAGCAGGAGTCTGTTGCTCGCTCCAGCACCGAAGCTGAATACAGGGCTATGGCTTCCACCACCGCCGAAATTGTCTGGCTTCGCCGTCTTCTGCTCGACTTGGGAGTGGTGATATCCGGGCCCACCCCGCTCTTCTGTGACAACCGGAGTGCTATTCAGATTGCTAGCAACCCGGTCTTCCATGAGCGAACAAAGCATATTGAAGTTGATTGTCATTATGTTCGCCAGGCATTTATCGACCACATCATCTCCCTGCCTTTCATTTCCTCATCGGAGCAGACTGCTGATTTTCTGACGAAGCCCCTGACGATTGCTCGCTTCCGACATTTTCTAGGCAAACTCTCGGTTCATGATCCACCGTGAGTTTGAGGGGGAGTGTTAATGTACATACAGTCGGGTCGGGTTTACTGTACAGTCGGGTCGGATTGTATAGATATACATGTACATATATTGGGCTTGAGTCCCTCAATGGAATGTATTCTATTCCTCTCCAAACCCTAGCTGTCATCTCCTAACAAGCTTATTGGCCAATTTAAGAAAGTTATAGTGAATTCAATGAGGTTTCTTTCAACTAAGACAGGTTTAAGGTATCTAGTGCTTGAAAAATGACAACAGATAGCAAACGACCTACTAGTTTGATGCTCCATATAGGACATGGTTAATTGGTTGCAGTTTATTGAATTATGGCTAAATTTTAAAGGTTCGTGAAACTTACTGTCCGATCGATCGGCGGGTCCTATCCGATCGATCGGTTTTGCTATATACGGTAGGTACATTCTGGAAGACCGATCAGATTTATTCGAGACAGTGTTTTCCCAGGTCGGGACAAAACTGACCGATCGGACCTTAAGGCCGACCAATCGGTTTGTAATTGTATGCTTCACAAATCCGTTCTTAACGGGTTTGGGTGTCTTCTTTGATTTAAACCAAGGTTTGTAATTTCGGTTTCGGTCCGCCCACCGAGGATCGGTTTCGGAGTTTCGATGGTTTCGGTTTTGTTTTTTTAATTTAAAATAATTACAAAATATAAAATAATTACATCGGTACCCATTTCATAGTGATCTTGTTTTCAAAAGAGTGTGGCTTTTGCTTTACCCCGATTTTTTGTCAAAAAATTAAAAAATCATGATTATGAATTTTGACCAAGTCTGGATGAAAAAAGAGTTCTTGTGAAAGACCTTTTTTATACATTCAAAATATTTTACCGGACTTTGGGTTTTTAAATTGACCTTATACTTCTAGATTTCTGAGATTTTTTCCGGTCCAAAATACTTTGTGGTATTTTTTCTCCGATTTTTTTTTTAGCCAAAAGCTATAAAGTCTGTTTTTGTATAGGAACTGAAAAATTACATTTTGATTCATTTAAATTTTGATTGTCCTGATATTTTAATCAAAGCCAAATGGGGGGTATTTGCTTATGTTAGGAGATGAAGGCTAGGGTTTGGAGAGAATGAAATGCTTCTCATTGAGGGACTGAAGCCCATGTATACACACACAACCCGACCCGACTGTACATATAACCGACCCATCTCTTTACATTAACACTCCCCCTCAAACTCACGGTGGATCATGGACCGAGAGTTTGGCGATAAAATGCCGGAAACGAGCAATCGTAAGGAGCTTCGTCAGAAAATCAGCAGTCTGCTCCGATGATGAAATGAATGGCAAGGAGATTGTGTGGTCGAGAAACTCCTAGCGAACATAGTGACAATCAACCTCAATATGTTTTGTCCGCTCATGGAATATCGGGTTGCTAGCAATCTGAATAGCACTCCGGTTGTCACAGAAGAGAGGCGTGGGCCCGGATATCACAACTCCCAAGTCTAGTAGAAGGCGGCGAAGCCAGACAATCTCTGCGATGGTGGAAGCCATAGCCCTGTATTCGGCTTCGGTGCTTGAGCGAGCAACAGACTCCTGTTTCTTGCTTCGCCAAGAAATAAGAGAATCACCAAGGAACACACAATATCCGGTAGTAGAACGGCGAGTGGCTACATCTCCTGCCCAATCTGCATCGGAGTAGGCACGCAGCACTAACGGAGAGGTAGAGGGAAAAAGTAGTGAGCGGGTGATGGTGCCTCGGAGGTAGCGGATAATCCGAAGGACTGCTGCATAGTGAACCGAACGGGGAGCCTGAACGAACTGACTGACAATGCCAACATCATAGGCAATGTCTGGCCGGGTCATAGTGAGGTAGACGAGCATCCCAACCAGCCTCTGGTAGCGGGAGACATCCTAGAGTGGCTCACCATCTGTAGAAAGAAGCTTCAAATTGAGCTCCATGGGTGTTGTTAGGAGATGATGGCTAGGGTTTGGAGATAATGGAATGGCTCTCATTGAGGGACTAAAGCCCAATATATAAGTACATGTATACACATAGAATCCGACCCGACTGTACATAGAACCCGACCCGGTATATACATTAACACTCCCCGTCAAACTCACGGTGGATCATGTACCGAGAGTTTGCTTATAAAATGACGAAATCTAGCAATCGTCAGGGGTTTGGTGAGAAAATCAGCAGTCTGCTCTGTCGAGGGAATGAACGGCAGGGAGATGATGTTGGCAAGAAACTCCTGCCGAACATAATGACAGTCGACCTCGATGTGTTTGGTCCGCTCATGAAAAACCAGATTGCTAGCAATTTGAATGGCACTCTGGTTGTCACAGAATAGAGGTGTAGCCCCAGAAATCCTAACTCCCAAGTCGAGTAGAAGACGTCGAAGCCAGACAATCTCTGCAGTGATGGAAGCCATAGCTCGGTATTCGGCTTCGGTGCTGGAGCGTGCAACAGACTCCTGTTTCTTGCTGCGCCAAGAAATGGGGGAATCACCAAGGAACACGCAGTAGCCGGTGGTGGATCGACGAGTAGCAATATCTCCAGCCCATGTTATTTATAAGTATTGTTCTTTATCACCTGAAATCGAGAGCGCTCGGCATTGTGATAGTAGTTCCCAACACATATGCCCATGTTATTTATTTGAACTAATTTTCCCGCTTGGTATCAAAATTAATAGTTAAGCCCTGCTTGCTCAATCAATTACTGACAATACCATCCCCGCATTGTTTCGCATCACCCACCTTCAATATTGAAGACCTGGTGGCTTATAAAGGCCCAGATTTTAACCCTAGAAACCCACTACTAGATGAGCCTGCCCTGGACTTAGCCCCTGAGTGTCCCCCCTACCCCCACTACCAGAAATATCCCCACCAGATACAGCAAAGAGCATTGATAAGATTCTAGATGATGAGATTGTCTCTAGAAGGGACGGTGGAACCCGGCGGTACTTAGTTCGCTGGAAATGGAGTCCTTCGTCTGAGGACACATGGATCGAGCGTCAGGAACTTCGGCAGCTGGATCCAGACTTAATGGAGCTATATGAGAGCCGCCCAGAGCCTTACTCGATAGAGTCGAGTTCTCTCCCATCTCGGGAGAATGATACGGACATCAGTACTGACTCGCGCCCGTGGCGGGTATACCAGCGCAGGAGGCGCCAGCTTAGTTTGTGGCTGTGACCAGTTGTGTTATGTTTGTCTTTGATTTCTTTTTGGCGTTTGTGTTTAGTCCCACCTCGCCGTTTGGCCGTGTGGACCAGTCGTTGTAAGCCTATATAAAGGCCCCCTGTCTTCTTATGTTGGTACTGAATAATGAAATAAGAAAATGTTTCTCCACTTTGTGTTGAGCGACAACAGGGTAAGGCGTGTGAAATCCGACCCCAAACCCTAGGTGTGTGAAGCCCTAGGTTCGTGCTGGGAGTGTGAAACCCTAGCCGATTTTTCCCCCTTTCTAAACCCTAGCCGACCCCCCCTATTCCGTACAGCCGCCACCCCCCCTCACCCCCGTCCTTTCCTTTCCTGTGTGCGACACCCGACCCCGCGCCCCTTCCCTCCCCTGGGATCGCCCCCCTCCCTCTCCCTCTCCCTCCCCCTCTCCGCCTCAGGCCCGACCTCCCCCTCCTCTCCCGCGCCCAGCCCCGGCATCCCCTCTCCCTGCTGACCCCCACCCGCGCCCCGTGCCCCTCCCCGTGTCCCTGCCAGCCCACGCCTGGGCCCGCGCCCGCGCCACCCCGTCCCGTGGCCCTGCCTATCCTCGCCGCGCCCGACCCCCCCCCCCCCCCTTCCTCCTTGCTCCCGCGCCGCCTCCAATCCCTGCGCCGCCCCTCCCCTTCCTCTCCTGCTCTGCTGCGACCCAGCCCCACACCACTCCCCCTCCCCCCTGTCCACCGTAACCCAACCCGACCCTAACCCCTTGACCCGATCCCAGACCCATCCCGACCCGACCCAATACCCTACCCTACCAACCTATCCAAGCCATCCCCTAGCCACCCTCCCCTCACAATCCCAGTATGTTCGCATGGAGGACCCCGACGTGGACCATGGAATGATCGAAGACGAAGATGGGTACCTCGACATCAACTCCCCCTTCCTCGACTTTCAATTTTCGGAAGGAGAGAGCGTGGAGGAGTACGTGGAACGCATTACCTACACCGTGGTTTGTGACGTTGAGTCCCGCCTCGGCATCAGCGAGTGGCATCGTCGCTGGCATCCGGACGCACCGGTACATCGGAACATCGTTTGCCTCCACCTGCTTACAAATCCTCCCCCGACGACGAGCGAAGCCCCAGAGGCCCCAGCACCACCACCGCCGCACCCGGAAGTCCTGCCGACTCCAGAGAACGTTCCCGCGCCATTATCACCTCCTCAGTAAGATCTCCCCTACTCGATCAGGTACTGTCGTGTTTCACCAATTGAATCTATTGTACATTATCAACTGCTCCTCGCTGCCCACTGTTGAGAGGTTGTGTGTCATTTTCCCTGCCTGTTAATCTACTAGTACTTGATATTGCGGGGCAGACCTGTGCCTGGTAATTTAAGCATTATTTATTTTATTTCTTGATACCGGATAGAGTTGTAGGGTGCTAGTAGTAGCTTGCGGAACCCATCATTCCTGTGATTGTCTGAACACTGGTTCCTGTCTGGTATTATTAATTTAATGTGAGCATTGCTGGTACAATTAAATTGCTGATCTCCTGCTCACCTGCATCGTATTACATCAATATCACTCCGTCGTCTGCTCTGTCCGGTGCCACCCCATATAAGCGCCTCCACTCCAGCCCACCTGACTACTCTCTTCTTCGCACGTTTGGCTGCACGTGCTTCGTTCTTCTTCCTCCCCATGAGCGCACCAAACTCTCTGCGAGGTCTGTTAGGTGTGTTCACTTGGGGCTCAGTCGGGAGCATAAGAGGTATCGTTGTTACGATCCCTTGGCTCGCCGGATCCGTGTCTCCCGTCACGTTTCCTTTGTTGAGGATGTCCCGTACTTTTCCCCTGAGTCTCGGGTTCTTTCCTTGCCTCCTGCGTCACCCTCCTCGCCTTCATCACATCTCCACATCCACGTTCTACCCCCGTTTTCTGTTGCCCCACCCATGCCTACTCCACCTCCATCTTCCCCGCCACCTCCACCACTACCACCTCCTCAGTCTCCCTCGCCACCTCCACCACCACCCGTTACTCGTGTCTATGTTCGTCGGTCTGCAGCTTCTCCTCCAGAGTCGGTTCACACTGGTACTCCTTCGCCTGATGCTGCTGCCCCCTCCTCCCCGATCGTGGATCCTGCTCCTGTTCGGCGCTACCCAGCGCGCGAACATCACCCTCCTGACAGATATGACTACTCTCCGGACAGGTTTGACTACTCTGCTTTTCCCTCTGACTCTCCCGACTCCTCTGGCTACTCTTCCATTGCTCCTATTCGCCATCTTATCAGGCTTTTCTTACTGCTCTACACACCCACCGGGAGCCCCAATCGTACCGTGAGGTAGCTTTACATCCAGAGTGGCGGCAGGCCATGTCAGTTGAGCTTGAGGCTTTTCAGCGGATCCAGACATGGGATTTGGTGCCTTGTCCCTCAGGTGTGGTGCCTGTTAGCTGCAAGTGGATATTCAAGGTCAAGACTCGACCTGACGGATCCATTGAGCGGCACAAGGCCCGCCTCGTTGCTCGTGGCTTCTCCTAGGAGTATGGGATTGATTACGAGGAAACGTTTGCTCCAATTGCTCGGATGACTACTGTGCGCATCCTCTTAGCTGTGGCAGCTGCTCGAGGGTTGCCTCTCTATCAGATGGATGTCACCAATGCGTTCCTCCACGGTGACCTCTCCGAGGAAGTCTACATGGCTCCTCCTCCGGACGTTTCAGTTCCTCCAGGGCACGTGTGTCGTTTGCGCCGAGCCATCTATGGACTCAAGCAAGCCCCTCGTGCCTGGTTTGAGCGATTCCGCAGTGCAGTCCTGGCCGCCGGGTTTGTTGAGCGCCACTCCGACTATGCCCTGTTCACTCGCTCCTCCAGTTAAGGTATTGCAGTTCTTCTTCTCTACGTGGATGATATGATCATCACCGGAGATGACAGTGCCACCATAGCATCCCTTCAGCGTCACCTCCAGAGTCAGTTTGAGATGAAAGATCTGGGCTCTCTTCGCTACTTTTTGGGTCTCGAGATTGCCCGGTCAGCTCGTGGTCTGTTGGTCTCCCAACAAAAGTACATCTCCGACATCTTTGCTGATGCTGCTCTTACTGACTCTCGCACTGCTGACACACTCATGGAGCTCAATTTGAAGCTTCTAGCTACAGATGGTGAGCCGCTCCAGGATGTCTCCCGCTACCAGAGGCTGGTTGGGATGCTCGTCTACCTCACTATGACCCGGCCAGACATTGCCCATGCTGTTGGCATTGTCAGTCAGTTTGTTTAGGCTTCACGTTCAGTTCACTATGCAGCTGTCCTTCGGATTATCCGCTACCTCCGAGGCACCGTCACCAGTTCACTATTGTTTCCCTCCACCTCTCCGTTGGTGCTGCGTGCCTACTCCGATGCAGATTGAGCAGGAGATGTAGCCACTCACCGCTCTACTACAGAATACTGTGTGTTTTTCTTGGTGATTCTCTTATTTCGTGGTGCAGCAAGAAACAGGAGTCTGTTGCTCGCTCCAACACCGAAGCCGAATACAGGGCTATGGCTTCCACCACCGCAGAGATTGTCTGGCTTCGCCGCCTTCTGGTCGACTTGGGAGTTGTGATATCCAGGCCCATGCCTCTCTTCAGTTACAACCGGAGTGCTATTCAGATTGCTAGCAACCCGGTCTTCCACGAGCGAACAAAACACATTGAGGTTGATTGTCACTACGTTCGCCAAGAGTTTCTCGACCATACCATCTCCTTGCCATTCATTCCATCATCGGAGCAGACTATTGATTTTCTGACGAACCCCCTTACGATTGCTCGCTTCCGGCACTTTATCGGCAAACTCTCGGTTCATGATCCACCGTGAGTTTGAGGGGGAGTGTTAATGTATAGAGATGGGTCGGGTTACATGTACAGTCGGGTCGGGTTGTATGGTCATACATGTACATATATATTGGGCTTGAGTCCCTCCATAGAGAGCATTCCATTCCTCTCCAAACCCTACCCGTCATCTCCTAACATCTTGATAATAAACGTCATTCTCCGATATGAATTCTTATCATATTAACAGTATTTTCTGGCTGTTTCTTTTGGAAGGTCATGAGTAATTCACAAACAACAATTCATAAAGAAATTAGAATGTGAAGCATTAGTCTGTTCTTGAAAATTCAAGTTCTACTTAATAAATCGCAATATTTCAGAATTAAATGTGAACTATTTATGAGATTCGCGAATTGAAGTAATGGTCAAGGTAGTTTAATAGTAAATGTATATACATGGACATGTAATTACATGTAGTTATTGATCTTGTTAGATACCCTCACGCCCCAAAACCCGGGTTATAAGAGGAGGTCCACAGAGGGTATATTAAGCGGGCATTAGGTACCCGCTTTACCGATGTGGGACTAACCGGTGGACTTCCTCAACACCCCCCCCCCTCTCAAGCGGAGCACGCGGAGCGAGGCACAATCGGAAGGGGCCACACCCGGAGGGAGACGGTGAACCCAGCTCTGAAACCATGTTAGATACCCTCACGCCCCAAAACCCGGGTTATAAGGGGAGGTCCACAGAGGGTATATGAATCTTCTTTGTTTTAACATTACTGAACTTTGAATTTGATGGATTTTTACTAAACCCCACATTTCTCCCCTTGTGGATTCAATCCTGAATCACAAACTTACGACTATGATTCTTATTAGACAAACATGCTCAGAGGAACAAAATCAATGCATCTTGACTCCATATACTGTCCAGAAAAGGTCTTTCCTCCAAGAAGAGGATTACATCCCACTGGTCTTTCCTTCGACATACCATCATTATGAATCTGTATCTGGATCACTTACCTGAGAGTCATGTCAATATTCATTTTGTATCAGGTCTACTTGCAAGGGAAAACCAGATACATTAAAACTGATTAGTCTGTGATGTGATCGAAGTCAGAGTCATTCATCTATCACATCTTGAAACAAGTGAAGAAGTTAAGTATTCTTTCCAATTATGTCACCTAAAATTATCATTAATATCTTGCAATGGAGTGTAAGCGGTGCCCTTCCGATTTTAAGAAAAGTGCAGTATGGAAGTGCATCTTTATAATTAACTTATAATTCTCATGTTCTCATATTAGTCCAAGGATCTTTTGCCATTCTAAGCAGTTTATGATTTATAAGGAAATAAAGGCAGAAAGCTCATTGGTAAAACAATGCAGTAAGGAAGACATATGTAGACCTACAAGAAGATAAACTTAGGAAACTTACCTTGAGTGCTTTATGGTAAGCAAATCCAGGGAGGTTGATAGCCATCGCTCTCATGCCATAGTTCAGATCAGTGTATGCCCTTTCCAAGGCCTCCATTATGCTGTCGCCCTCTGAGCTAAGAAATATGTGCATTATGACTCTGAATGTAAATCTTCTGAGCTCGGTGAGGAACTCAATTTCTCCCATCCCTTCCCACCTCTCCAGTGTTGATACAACAGTATCGTCAATGAATCTGAGATATGTCGAAAGCGCTTCATATCCATTAATTGGGGCTGCTGTTAGACGCCGTAGCCACTTGTGTTCTTCTTGGGTAATGCCTATAAATGATTTCTTCCCGACAAGCTCTAAGGTAGAGCTTGGCCAACCGGGCACGAAGTGCTCATCATCCATCATGACTTGCTTGCAAATTTCAGGTGTCGTAACTAATATTGTTGGGCTTCCAAACATGAAGGCCTTGTATATCCCGACATGGTTAAATCTGCAATCAAAATCAGAATGATGAATGCTTGCACACATACATTCTCTTTCTTCTCTTTTTTCCTTCAATCCTAGTAAACATTTCTTTAATTCGTAAGACCGAAGAGAGACAGAGAGAAAGAGAGAGAGACAAAGTCATTTAACATTTGAACATTAGATGATGGCATACTAGGAAGCATGGACACTTCCCTAGAGGTGTCGTTCCGTCTCCGACATGTGTCGGACACACATGTCGGACACGTGTCGGATACGTTCCATGTGTGTCCAAGCTTTTAATATTATTTTCTCATCGGATGCATCTTGGACACGTCGGGGACACTTTAACAAAACGTTTTGTACACGACTGGATCGAAAGCTTAACAAGTTTTTTTTAACCATGAACATTTTCCAAAACTTAGGAAGGTTTTGGGTTTATTACATAAAATCAAACATAAACTTGTAAAGTTGTAATAGGCAAGCCTTGCTCTGGTCCTATTGTTTTAATTTTTATGGTTAATGGATGTTTTCCTCATTACTTTACCTAACATGTCCATTTTATAAATATTTTTGACTCCTAATACTTATATCTAAATACTAATCTATTAATAATCATTCGTTATTATATAAGAATAATACTAATATGATACCTCAATTTCTATTTTTGTTGTTGTGTTCTTGCCGTGGCACGTCCTACAATTCGAGGATTTGCATTGTCTCGTGTCCGTTTTGAGATGACGACTAATTTGAAATGTTCTCCTTCTTAGGATCTTTCATGAAAACATGGTCTTAACTTTTGTTTTCCTATTAGGATCTTTCCATGGAATGGGTGTCAAAAACAAATAGGAATATTTGATGAGACAGGATGGGTAGATGGCTTATAGTAGGCAATTTTAGGGGGTGTCTGGCATCGTTCTGGACCCCATCCGTTTCTATCCACAATTCCATATTTCAAAATCAAAGGGTACTATTTGTTCCAGTTAAATGGACTTCGGAATGATAATTTATCACTCCGTCCATTTCTAAGCTAACAGGAATGCTGAACCATCGGATTACATTGGAAATAGTAATTGACGGGATTTCCCTCTTCTGGATGAGATTTAAGCGGAACAGCATTTTCTTATGCCAAACACCCCTCTATTCTCCTTTCATTCTTTTACCATTCCCTTCTTTGATGTTTGTGCCTTAATAGTGTTCCTGTTATCTTCTTACCAACATATTCATCATCATGCATGTAATTAGAAATATTGCCTTGTCTCATCAATTGCCTTCCAATAATATATACATGATGTTCAATAATTATATCACGAGTCAACTTGTAGGAGAAACTGTATCCAAAATACTCTTTCCGAATTTATTTTTTTAAAAAGCAACATTATTCTCGTCTTGGCATTGATCCTCCATCTAAACCAAAGGATCATGGTCCATGGATGCCTTTCAAGTAAGGTTTGGAGTTTCGACCGGAACCGATCCGTTTTGGCTGTTTCGGATCGATTTCGGTCGGAACCGGTCTCGAAACCCTCTAGTTTTGGGTTTCGGAACTTAGCACTCAGTAAAAGCAGGATTGAGTTCAGGGTAAGGTGTATTTCAACATGACAGATTGACAGACATATTTATATAAAAAAACATTTACGTAAAAGATCTCCATTAACTTTCAGTTATTTTATGTAAATAAGTAAATACACCCCCATTTGGATTTAATAAAAATATCAGAAAAATCAAAATCCAAAGAATCAAAATGTAATTTTCCAATTCCTATACAAAATCAAACTTTACAGCTTTTGGCTAAAAAATAAAATTCGGTGAAAAAAAAACCTCAGTATTTTGGACTGGAAAAAATCTCAGAAATCAAGAAGTATAAGATCAACTTAAAAACCCAAGTCCGGTAAAAAATTTTGAATCTACAAATAAATTCTTTCACAAGAACTCTTTTTTCCTCCAGACTTAGCTAAAATTCAAAATCATGATTTTCAACTTTTTGACAAAAAGTTGGGGTAAAGCAAAAGCCACTCTCTTCTGAAAACAAGACCACTATGAAGTGGGTATCGATATAATTATTTTATATTATTTTTATATTTTGTAATTATTTTAAAATTTAAAAAAGAAACCAAAACCACCAAAACTCCGAAACCGATCCGCGATAGGCAGACCAAAACCAAAACCAAAAACATAATTCAACTTGCTAACCCAATTCATCAACAAGTGCTTGAGTTATATAAATCATACGTCAGTAATGATTATGTTAACGGATGTCCCACATCGATGAAGGAGGCACCCATCACCCGCTTTATATATCCTATGTGGACCTCCCCTTATGTCCCGGGTTTTGGGGTGTGAGGATATCTAACATGGTATCAGAGCTAGCCCGTCTCCTGCTCCTGCTTTTGCTCCGGGTGCTCCCAATCGATCATGCCTTGCCATGCGTGCTCCGCATGGGAGGATCCTTGTGACGCGTGCTTCGCGTGAGGAGTGTTAACGGACAGTCCCACATCAGTAAGGGAGGCACCTATCACCCGCTTTATATACCCTCTGTGGACCCTCCCCCCGTTACGACCTGGCTTTTGGGCTGTAAGGGTATCTAACAGATTATTCTCATGCTTGCATGTACTTCATAACGAGTGCATTTTTGCTGTGAAGGCGACTCCTCCGGTTAGTCCCACATTGGTAAAGGGGGCACCTAACACCCGCTTAATATACCCTCTGCGGACCACCCTTTACGACCCGGGTTTTGGGGCATGAGGGTATCTAATATGGTATCAAAGCTCTAGGGTTTCTCCGCGGTGAAGGCGACTCCTCCGGCACCTCCTCCTCCTCCGACACCGGCCTCCTCCTCCTTCGGCCTTCCCCTCCAGCACCGATCTCCCCTCCGGCAACCCACCCGACCACCACCAGCCTCCCCTCTCCCTCCTGCACCCCACCCGACCTACACCTCCTCCTCCTCCGGCCTTCCGGTAACCCCCCAGCAGCTCCTCCCGCACTGGCAGCCCCTCCAGCACTCCGGCAACCCCTCCAGCACCCCCCTGCACCCGATTCCCCCTCCGGTAGCCCCTCCAGCACTCCGGCAGCACCTCCAGCCCCTTCCTCCACCCGATTCCCCCCTCTAGCAGTCCCTCCAGCACCTGATTACTCCTCCGGGAGCCCCTCCAGCCCCTTCCCGCACCGGAAGCCCCCGTCGCCCCATCCTGCACCTCCTGCAGCCCCCGTCGCCCCCTCCTGCACCCCCTGAAGCTCCCGCCGCCCCTCCTGCACCTCCTGAAGCAACCGCCGCCCCCTCATGCACCCTCTGAAGCACCCGCCGCCCCCTCCTGCACCCGCCGCCCCCTCCTGCACCCCCTAAAGCCCCGCCGCCCCCCTCCTGCACCTCATGCAGCCCCCGCCGCCCCCTCCTGCCCCCCCTGCAGCTCACGCCGCCCGCTCCTGCACCCCCTGTCGCCCTCTATCGCCCCACCACTCCTCCCCTGGCTCTCCTCCTCCCACCATAGTCCCCCCGGCCTTCTCCTCCACCGCAGGCCCCCCTCCGGCCTGTCTTCTCTGTACCGGACTGCCCAGGACCTCCCTTGTACCGGCTCACCCCCGTACTTCAGGGTTATGGCTTCCTACAATATCTCTCGGCTCCTGTACTGTCTGTACACAGTAGCTGATCGTCGAGTCCCTCTGTCTCCTCATTTTGATGGTATTCTCGGGCCACGTCCCTCCACCACGTCAGTCGACTGTGGACGTCGTTAGGGTCCCCTCCGTCATGATGGCGGGATTGCTGCTGCCGTTGATCTCTCTACTCCAGCACCGCCTGTCACCACTCCTGCTCAGTCTCGGTCTTACTTCGATCGCCTCCAGCGCTTTGAGTAGTTACTATTTCGATACCTCGCCTCCACCACCTCTTCGATAGATCACAGTCTCTCTGCCACTCCGGGTACTACTGCTCCATGGATCTTCGACTCGGATGCCTCCTGCCACCTTACCTCCGATCCTTCTGTGCTCACGGACTGTAGCCCTGCTCCCACCCACCTGGGGATCCACACTACTGATGGGACTCGTGTACCTATTTCGCAGTGTGGATCCATCACTCATGCCTCCGATCCCACTGGTCGTCTAACCTTACCTCGTGTTCACCTCGCTCCCCGCTTAAACATTAACTTAATATCTGTTAGTTCTCTTTGTGACTCAGGCCTTATCGTTACATTTACTTCTTGTTCTGTGCAGGATCCATGGACGGGTCAGAGAGTTGGGCTGGGTCGTAGAGCAGGGGGACTCTATCAGTTAGATCACCTTCAGATTCATACTTCCACTCCGTCAGCTCTGTCTGTTACCTCTGATGTTGATTTGTCGCACAGAAGGTTAGGTCACATATCCAGTGATCGACTCCAAAGCGTTTTTCGCACTGGTGCTTTGGATCGGGTGTCCTTCTCCCCTCTCTCTGTATGCACTAGGTGTCAATTAGCAAAGCACCTTGCTCTTCCTTTTTCTACTAGTGTTTCCCATTCAAGCGCCCCTTTTGATCTCGTACACTCTGACGTGTGGGGTCCGTTTCCAGTTGCTTTTTTTACTGGTTTTTTATATTATGTGAGCTTCATAGATGATTACTCCCGCTGCACCTTGGTCTATCTCATGCGTCGCCGCTCCGAGATTCCTCATATTTACAGGAGCTTCACTACTATGCTTCATACCTAGTTTGGTCGGCGCATTAAGACTTTTCGGTCTGACTATGCCTAGGAGTATCTCTCCTCTGAGATGTGTGAGATTCTTCAGACTCACGGCACTCTTCACCAACAGTCATGTCCCCATACCCATGAACAAAACGGAGTCGCCGAGCGCAAACATCGCCATGTCCTCGAGACAGCACGAGCTCTACTTCTGTTCCACATTCCTACTGGGCTGAAGCTGTCCTGACCATTGTTCACCTCATCAACATCACTTCGTCCTCCTCCCTCTCTGGTGTTTCCCCGTACGAGCGGCTTTACTCCACATCTCCTAACTACTCTCTTCTTCGTACCTTTGGGTGCACGTGTTTCGTCCTCCTCCCTCCCCATAAGCGCACCAAACTCTTTGCTAGGTCTGTTAGGTGTGTTCACTTAGGACTCAATCGGAAGCACAAGGGATATCGATGCTACGATCCCTTGGCTCGTCGGATCCGTGTCTCTCGTCACGTCTCCTTTGTAGAGGATGTCCCGTACTTTTCCACTGAATCCCGGGATCTTCCCTCACCACCTATGTCATCCTCTATAACGCCACCCCCTCTCATTATCCCCTTCCTACCTCCGTATCCTGCTCCCACGTCCACCTTCCAAGTTGAGCCTCCTCTACCTTCCTCACCTCCCCTGTCTCCACCACCTCCACCTCCACCTCCCCCGTCTCCACCACCTCCCCCGCCACCTCCCCTCCTTCGTCTCCCCCGTCACCTCCATCACCACCACCTGTCACGCATGTCTATGTTCGTCGTTCCACAGTTCCTCCCACCGGGACTGTCTCCACTGGTACTACTTTGCCTGCAGCTGCTCCCACCTCTCCGGCCGCGAATCCTGGTCCTGTTCGGCGCTACCCTTCACGCAAATATCACCCTCCTGATAGATATGACTACTCTCCTAACATGTTTGGTTA
This sequence comes from Chamaelirium japonicum, assembly GCA_947650365.1. Lineage (NCBI taxonomy): Eukaryota > Viridiplantae > Streptophyta > Magnoliopsida > Liliales > Melanthiaceae > Chamaelirium > Chamaelirium japonicum. The sequence continues at coordinate 47,141,882 of OX393555.1, read as the reverse complement.
CTCTGCTTTTACCCCTGCCTCATCTAACATCACTAAACACTCCGTTGTTGCTTCCTACTCTCCGTCCTACCAACTCTTTCTCACTGCTCTCCACTCTCATTGGGAGCTCCAATCGTATCGTAAGGCATTTTTGCACCCAGAATGGCGATAGGCCATAACAGCGAAGCTTCAAGCATTTCAGCGGACTCAGACGTGGGACTTGATTCCTTGTCCCTCTGGCGTGGTGCCTGTCAGCTGCAAATGGATCTTCAAGATCAAGACTTGACCTGATGGTTCCATTGAGCGACACAAGGCCCGCCTCGTTGCTCGTGGCTTCTCCTAGGAGTATGGGATTAACTACGAGGAGACTTTTGCTCCAGTTGCTCGGATGACTACTGTGCGCACCCTCTTAGCTGTGGTAGTTGCTCGAGGGTGGCCTCTCCATCAGATGGATGTCACCAATGTGTTCCTTCACGGTGACCTCTCCGAAGAGGTATATATGGCTTCTCTACCGGGAGTTCCTGTTCCTCCAGGGCACGTTTGTCGTCTGCGCCGGGCTATCTATGGGCTCGAATAGACCCCTCGTGCCTGGTTTGAGCGCTTTCGAAGTTCAGTTCTTGCCGCTGGATTGCAGAGCGATATTTCTGACTATGCCATGTTCACCCGCTCCTCCAGTTAGGGTCTTGCTATTTTGCTACCGTATGTGGACGATATGATTATCACTGAGGAGACTAGTGCCACCATAGCATCCCTTCAGCATCACCTCCAGAGTCAGTTTGAGATAAAAGATCTGGGCCCTCTTCGGTACTTCCTTGGCCTTGAGATTGCCCGTTCGACCCGTGGTTTGTTAGTATCCCATAAGAAGTACATTTTCGACATTCTTGCAGATGCTGATTTTATCGACTCTCGCACTGCTGACACACCCATGGAGCTCAACTTGAAGCTCCTACCTACAGATAGTGAGCCTCTCCGGAACGTCTCCAGATATCAGAGATTCGTTGGTATGCTAGTCTATCTCACTATGACTAGACCTGACATTGCTCATGCTGTTGTCATTGTCAGTCAGTTTGTTCAAGCTCCCCGATCTGTTCACTATGTCGCAGTACTCAGGATCATTCGCTATCTCTGGGGCACCATGACTCGCTCTTTGCTTCTCCTCTCCACCTCTACTCTAGTGCTGCACGCCTACTCCAATGCAGACTGGGCAGGAGATGTTGCTACTCGTCGTTCTACCACCGGATATTGTGTGTTCCTTGGTGATTCCCTCATTTCTTGGCGCAGTAAGAAACAGGAGTCTGTTGCTCACTCCAGCATCGAAGCCGAATACAGGTCTATGGCTTCCACCACTGCATAAATTGTTTGGCTTCGTCACCTTCTTCTTGACCTGGGAGTTGTGATCTCCGAGTCCACACCCTTATTCTGTGACAACCGGAGTGCTATTCAGATTGCTAGCAACCCGGTTTTCCATGAGCAGACAAAACATATAGAGGTTGACTGTCACTATGTTCGCCAGGAGTTTATTGCCCGCACCATCTCCTTGCCATTCATTCATTCAATGGAGCAGATTGCTGATTTTCTCACGAAGACTCTTACAGTTGCTCGCTTCAGGCATTTTGTCAGCAAACTCTCGGTATATGATCCATCGTGAGTTTGAGAGGGAGTGTTAATGTATAGAGATGGATCGGGTTTTATGTATAGTCGGGTCGGGTTCATGTACTATTGATGTACATATATATTGGGCATTAGTCCCTCAATAGAGATTATTCCATTCTCTCCAAACCCTAGCCGTCATCTTCTAACATGGTATCAGAGCTGGATTCACCGTCTCCCTCGGGTGCGGCCCCTCACGATTGTGCCTCGCTGCGCGTGCTCCGCTTGAGGGGGGGTGTTGAGGAAGTCCACCGATTAGTCCCACATCGGTAGAGGGGGCACCTAACACCCGCTTAATATTCCCTCTGTGGACCTCCCCTTACGACCCGGGTTTTGGGGCGTGAGGGTATCTAACAGTTGCATTTGCTTCCGGCCCAATCGCAGCAAGCCACGCCGTCCATTTAAAGGGGCATAATGGGGCACGTCGTCCATTTAAAGGGGCATAATGGGAAAGGCAAGTCCGGTAGCAAGTGTAGTCCTCATTATGCCCCTTTAAATGGACGGCGTGGCTTGCTGCGATTGGGCGGGAAGCAAACGCAGCAAACCAAAACGGCAGGAAAAATGCACTCCTCACAACAATATGATCTCATTCTTAATATGATTATAAGGTAAACTTTCACTTTCTAAGGTTATCAACAAACACAAACATGATCACTGACTATGATAAAACACCATGTTTAGCCTAAAACTCTTATACAAAACTAATATGTGATAATCAAAGAGATACAGCGTTGATACCAAGTTGATGATGAACGATCAAATAGATATGGCTTTAAGGTCAAAAATGTATGACACTCAAGAGAGGTCTCCAATTAGTCTGAAGGTCGATGTTGGAAGTTTTCTAATAAAGCAGAAAATGGTTCTGGATGATAGGTATTGATGTAGGGAATAAAAATAAGAGGTGGTTTAGGTCCAAAACAAAAACGTATGATACTCAAGAGAGGTCTCCAATTAGTCTGAAGGTCGATGTTGGAAGTTTTCTAATAAAGCAGAAAATGGTTCTGGATGATAGGTATTGATGTAGGGAATAAAAATAAGAGGTGGTTTAGGTCCAAAAAAAAGGGTTATTTTGACTTTGCCCCCCAAATTTTGCCTTGAATTAGACTTTACCCCCCATATTTTCATTAATTAGATTTTACCCCCAAAAACTAACTGTTCCGTCAGCTCACCATCAAAGAGAAAGGGTGAGCTGATGGAAAAGAAATAAAGTTTTGGGGTGTGAGCTGACGGAACAGTTAGTTTTGGGGAGTAAAGTCTAATTAATGAAAATATGGGGGGAAAAGTCTAATTCAAGGCAAAATTTGGGGGGCAAAGTCAAAATAACCCAAAAAAAAAACTATGAAATCAAGAGAAAATGGTGCTGTTGTGAATCAATTCTAAGTCAATTATGGAATACTGTTGCACTAGATTGTAAATATAGATCATGACAAGCAACTAGATAAAAAGGTGAATGTTTAAGAGGATTAACGTACTGATATCGAAGATATTAATGCAAAATCTGAAATCTAAAGGGATACAAAGCAAAAATTAAGAAGAAAAAGAGATCACACCTAAGATCGGCACACAGGTATTCACGATGTCCACACCGTGAAAGTAATAAGAAAGTGATAAATCGGTGAAGTCAGCACCATCGACAAGCTTATGAACCAACACCTAAAGTTCCTCATGGAGCCACTACCACGAGGAAAGAAAGTTTCAGCACTCACCTAGAGAAAAAGAAGAAATCTCTAAATTTTATATAAAATTAATACTAATCTGGGACTCCCCTTACTCATGTAATATGGAACCAACCTCAAGCCCAAAACTAATTGACTCAAGTTTACTCTAGCCTAATATACTAGTATACTACTAAACTAGAACTCAAACAACTTCCTAATAGAATAAGACTCTATACTCACTTTAAAAAATAGCAAAAAATACTCCAAAATCCATAAATGTTAAGAAATCTAGACTACTTTAGACAAGTATGAATTCCAGAGCTTTATCAATGAATCCTTAATTAAGTAGGAACCCTATCCTTAGAAATCCAAATTTACGTAATGTGACGACACTGGGATTGCTCCAAAAGGCCAATCTTATAAAGGAGAAGAGCACAGCAGGTATATGAAGATTGAAGACAAAGAACCTCGCTGCACTAACCAATGTGGGACTATTCTAGGTGGAGCATCTCAACACGAGATACACGTGGCAACGCACTTGTTAGATACCCTCACACCCCAAAACCCGGATTGTAAGGGGAGGTCCACATAGGGTATATAAAGCGGGTGATGGGTGCCTCCCACACCGATGTGGGACTATCCGTTAACACTCCCCCTCACGCGGAGCATGCGTGGCAAGGATCCTCCCATGCGGAGCACGCGTGGCAAGACACGATCGGTGGGGAGCACCCGGATCAAGAGCAGGAGCAGGAGACGGGCTAGCTCTGATACCATGTTAGATACCCTCACACCCCAAAACCCGGATTGTAAGGGGAGGTCCACATAGGGTATATAAAGCGGGTGATGGGTGCCTCCCTCACCGATGTGGGACTATCCGTTAACGGAGGAGGTGGGGAATGGGGACAGCTCAGATACCATCAGATAGCAAGTAAGAATCCTATGCATTATTTAGGAATACTAATTGATCAAATAATCAAATTTATACGTAGGAATACTATTTGAGCAGGAATGCTATTCTAACTAAGATTCCTTTTGAACTAGGAACCCTACATGTATTAGCAATCCTAATTAATAAGAATCTTTGAAACTTAGGAAAGATCTTATTTATCCTTTGCCTTTATTTGCATTAAGGTGGACCTCATATTGATAGTTTCCTTTCCAGATGGAGCCTTTTGTTTTCTTCACACGCACATATTTTTCTTACAAAAAAATCCACCTAGCCTTATCCCATCACATGGGTCACCTATGCGGTTACAAGGAAGGGCATACCAATGAGAGAGAGAGAGAGAGAGAGAGAGAGAGAGAGAAGATAATAAAGGTCAATTTTATAATGCAGAAAAATGAATTAGGAATCATTTCATAGTTTAAGTTGTTTTTCTACGACCGGCGTTCAACCAAACATCAACCCTCAACCTTTCTCATTCAAGCTTGGGACCGACAATGGCGGTTTTTAATTATACAGAAAAGAATATACTATATAGTACCAATACCTAAAAATGGAATCAACTCCACTCAACCATTGCCCAGTCACCAAAACCCAACTCCATCTTATCCTGGATCAAGTCCCCCAATCCAAAGCCTATTCAAGTACCAATCCGTAATTAGATCAAAGACTCTTCCGACATGTCCTCACTACTACTACTTATCGACGTAAGTTTGGGTCTCTCTCTCTCTCTCTCTCTCTCTCTCTCTCTCTTACCCCTTCTATTACACCACTAGTCCTCTCCCAATTGCCGCCTCTCGACATGATCGAAACCATCTCAGCGAATTGCATACGACCTTGATCCTAGTCAAAACGGGTGATTTAATTGTTCCAACAAATTGTCATCTTCTCTTTGGCTCCAGTTTGGGGTTGGTGTGTTTGGGCCATGGAAGCCAGCCAGGTGAGTTGGGTAATTGGGTGAGCCCTCCATGGCTGAAAAGGATCTCCACTTAACCATCTGGATGGAGGGATTCCTTGTCATTCCCCCCCCCCAATTCCCACCTCAAACAAAATCCAGTCACCCCTAAACTCATATGGAAATGGACTTTCTTCCTCCTTACCGATCCCTCCACAAAGGGGGCTTTTTTTAATTTTTTTATTTTTTAAAGAAAAAAATTTAGTTGGAAACACGGTCAGCATTCAACAAGAACAACACCCCACTACCCTTACAACAAAACCTCGCCAACCCATACTAGATTACAACTCAGACCCAGCGATTCATCAATCCAAGTTCCCAGCCAAACAAGTACAAACACATTCTCTCTCTCTCTCTCTCTCTCTCTCTCTCTCTCTCTCTCTAAACCAAGGTCCTCTCTCTCTCTCTCTAAGCGAAGGTCCTCCCCCACTCCTCTCCCTCTCTCTCTCTCTCTCTCTCTCTCTCTCTCTTCTTCTCACCCTAATCCAGGAGCCTTTCCCCTACTCCTTTCTCTCTCTTCTCCTTCTCTCTCCCCACACCATTCCACCCACTTCAAACGACAAAAGCTGCCGTCGGGTATCTGTGCACAACTAGATGCCGCTCGGTCGGAAGATCAAATCACATCTAAACAGGACCTACTAGGCGTGGGTCCCACACATTTGATCCGAACCTACTACGGGGTCCGGTCAAACAGGGAACCCAACCTGAAACAGCTCCACCCCGGCCCAGAGGGCCAGCATGGTAACCGATGCCCGGCCTGCCTACAAAATACAACCAACGTTAGACCGGACCGGATCGGATCGAACCGGAAACAACGAATGTCCCCTCGTACCAAACGGGTCCCTTGAAAGCAGACCAGTAACAAAAAATGTAAAGTTTTAGCCATAATGAGTTGGAAAACAAAGCAAACCATTATGCAGACCGACCGGGTTGGACCAGATCATGTAAACAACGAATCGGGCGCATAAAACTTCTATGCGGTCGACATCGTTGATGCCAACGACTTGCACATCTCCCGGCCGGCGTGAGTTCGGATCTCTACATCCACGGCTCCCTTAGTTTTCCACAGTAGCTTCCCCCCTGAGAGACACGTGTCGTTAAATCGCAGTTCGCCGGCAAACCACGCGTACCTGCCACACTTATCCCGACGGTACACGGCCGCTGCAGGAAAATGGGAGGAGCCGTTACTGTAGAGGAGTCGAACCCTCAGGTGTGGATCGTAGCGGTCCCCCAACGCATAGAAATTTCGGTGCGGCCTTATTTCGTAATCTGTGCTGTAAGCCTGTAATTCTCTCCGTTTGTGCAGAGAGAGAGAGAGAGAGAGAGAGGGTGCTGACCGTTGGATGTAAGAGCCGATGAAGGAATCGGGATCACCGGACTTGAAGGCGTGGAGGAAGGACCACATGTTGCCGACGAGGGGCCACCCCATATCCCCGGGCGGCAGGCGGCGCCGCCGCTCCTCGCCGAGTCCCCACTCGTAGACCCACTCGTTCACCCGCCTCATCGCCGCGAACACCACCGCGAAACCCCCCAGCCCCGCCGCCACGGCCACCGCAAAACCCCACACATCCATGCTCCTCTCTCTCTCTCTCTCTCCTCTACACTCTCCCTCTCTCTCACTTCTTGACTCACTCACTCACTCACTCACACTCTCTCTCTCTCTCTCTCTCTCTCTCTCTCTCTCAAACTGAAGCCCTCATTAAATAGAAAGCTGAAATCCTCGTCGAGGCACTGCATCAGCAACCAGATTTAGTAATAAAAGGTGGGGGAGCATGCGAATCCTCTCCATTTTGCAATTTCAGGAGTAGATAGCAATGTTATCGGAACCCCGACCGGACAATTGACCCGGTCGAGGGTCTGTCGGGTTAACCGGTTGGACCGGATGATAGAATTATAAGAATTACCATATCTATACTATATACTAAAACGGAAGCCTCCCTCCCGTGTTGTGACACGTGGATGTCTATTAAAGAACCATAATCATTCTTTCATGTGTGAACACGGCTCAATTTTAAATCCTATTAAAATTCTACCATAAAGATAATAAAACACTCATTTAATGGCATTTAATTATAATTTGATGTTAATCTCTCTCCCTTTCTTTCTCTCTAACAAGTGAATCACACTCACTTTAGATTTCATACTTCTTCGAATAGTTGTGATGTCATCTGTGCCAAATGGCTGTGCATCAAGATCATATGGGCACTGCCCGGGTTTCTTACTAGTATCTAATACTAAAATGGAGTCCTCTTTTTTGTGTTGTGACACATGGACCTCTTTCAAACAGTCAGAATCATTTCTTCCATGTGTGAACGCGGCCCCCTCTCATAAACCCTATTGAAACCCAATTATAAAGATGATAAATACCCATTAAATTGCATTTAATAGTCATTAGGAAAATCATTAGTATTATATCTCTCTCACTAACAAGTGAATCACACCCCAACCAATGAATCACACTCACTCCAGATTGCACACTTTTTTGGACGGTCATTTCTCCCGTGTGTGAACGCGGCCCTCTCTCATAAACCCTATTGAAACACAATTATAAAGATGATAAATATCCATTAAATTGCATTTAATAGTCATTAGGAAAATCATTAGTATTATATCTCTCTCACTAACAAGTGAATCACACCCCAACGAGTGAATCACACTCACTCTAGATTGCACACTTTTTTGGACGGTTGTGTTGTCGTCTGTATCAAGTGGCGTGCATCAAGTTCATCCGGGCATTGCCCTGGTTTCTTACTAGTTACATAATAATATCATGACCCTAAAAGTAAATTTTTATGAGAAAAACATTGTAAAAATTTAAACAAACCAAAATATTGTCCACGGAAAATAAGTAATGAACAAGCCTCTCTGTAGAAACAGGATAAAACATCCATGTAAACTAGTAGATAAATATTCAAGAAAGGGTTGCTGCCTTTTGGAATTAATATCGGGGGGATTGGGCGTTTAGTCCCATACAATAGATGGGATTAACGAACATGACACTTATAAGATCCCATTAAGGAGAGGTCCCAAAAGCAATTGTTAAAACCGATCTTCCCCCCTCCCTTTCTCATGTTCTCTCTCGATCAGCATCGCCCACATCAGGGTCGATGAGTGGCGAGCGGCAGCTGAGTGGCGACAGCAGCGCCGGCGACATGTAGCGGCGCGGCGACCAGAGGCGAGGCGAGGAGAGGGCGACGACTAGCAACGGCGGTAACAGTTGTGGCGGCGAGCAGCACGAAGAGGCGACGTAAGCGAGCAGCAGAGATGAGTGACGGCAACGAGCGGATTCGGTTTGGTTCGGATTAGTTTTAGGATTAAATCTAGGACTCTAGGATTTCATCCCATGGCCTGTAGATCTTAAGTTTTAGGGTTAGATTTAGGGTATAGATTTTAGGATTAGGTCTAGGGTTCACCCCATGGCTTGTTGATCTTAGGTTTTAGGATTAGGTTTAGTTTAGAGATTATGCCATGCAAAAAAAAATTTGAAGTGTATGGAGGGGCATCTTCGTCCTCTGTCCTTACGCTTAAATGAAACTCATGTTTTGGAGGGTTCACCAAGTCCCCCATTAATATTAGGCAAACTACATTTTGCCCCGTGAAGTTTAGCTCAAAAACACTTAACCCTCTTGTAGTTTATTTTGTTTCAAATCTCTCTCTAAAGTTTGAAATGTTAGCACAATACCCCCTTTTGTCAACTATTCAATTTCCTCATTTGGTAATTTTTGTCTGATCAAAAGTGAATTGAAGGGGGCGATACGTAGTTTTTTAACTATAGGTTAAATGTTTTTGAGCTAAACTTCAGGGGGGGTGGGGGGCAAAGTGTAATTTACCTATTAATATTTTCACATTCTGACTATCAAGGATACAAATTAAATTTGTATCAAACTAATTCACGGTCCTCAAGTTAATAATCGGAACCCACCATACTCCAAATCGAACTTGTATTGCAGATTCACAGTAACCCACCAGGGGAATGTGGAGGTGGTAAGCAACTAATGCTTTGGTGAGGAGGTTGTGGTTCAATTCCTGCCCCTCTCGATTTATCCAGGAATGCTTAGGGGAACTTCTGAGTCCGTTGTGGATCCAGAGGGTTTAGTCTGAGCCCATTGTGGATCCATTGCTCGAAAGGTCACGGACCACCCATGTCAAAAAAAGAAAACTTGTTGTATTGATCATAGTATTCTTTTCGCTCTTAAAATACATCTTTTCCTATAGAAATTAGTCCGATTGAGAAAATCAACATTGGGGCAAAAAAAATCACATGAGATAATCTTAATCCTACCACCTTTTCAAGTGTGGGCCAGCGAAAACCGATTGGGTACCGTGGGTTTTATTGTGGAGATTGCATTTTCGATCCTATTGTCTAGTTTGGACCGATTGAGGTTCCGGCTCACTGGTTCACTTGTTCGATCGGCAGGTCTAGTTTGGTTCTGATAACACTGGTAGATAGAGAGTAGGAAAAGGAGGTTGGGGCTGGCTTTATTATGCTATAAAATGTTGTGTCGTCTTGCTCCATGTCCTTGATGCCTCATGGATGATGACCATATATTCAGCCCCTTTTATATCACATAAATATGGAATAATCATTTACTCAATTGACAATTACATATTTACATCTAACTTCTTTTTATAATAAACATTTAATAAGTTTCTCTTGTATGTAAGAGATTATATTTTGACTCAATTGCAATAAAACACCTCCATCATTGTTATTTGCATATCAACTCCAACATTATTTTCTTAATTAATTTAAATTATTCTAATTTAAAAAGACAAATATTATTACCTTTTCGCGACTATTTACGGTCGAGGTAATGTAGGCAGTAGCTGGGAGGTGGCTTGATTGGCAAGGAGAGGTGCACGAGGTGACATGTTGGAGGGTAGGTGGACATAGAGGATAACATTTTCATCAAATTAGAAGATCAAACCTTTTCAAAATTTAGGAAATGATGAAAGAGCCATTTTGAACACAGCACTAATGACGATATTTTCCCATAATTAATTCAAAATAGAGTCGATTGAATGTTTTATAGATGATTCTTCAATAAAGTGGAAAGTCAAGAAAGTGTATAACGTTGGAGGATTACTCACACCCCAGTAAAGTAGAGAGCGAAAACGATCCTTATTTGTATGATGGGACCTCATCTCAATACCTAAGTTTTGGGATAGAGGAAATCTCACATGGTGTCAAAGCCTAACCATATCGCTCACCTGCCGGGTGTGGTCCCCACACATCTATCACCCACACGTGTCACAGATCACAAAAAGATTGGCCTGCACGTGAGGGAGAGTGTTGGAGGATTATTCACACCTCGGTAAAGAAGAGAGCGAAAACGATCCTTATATGTGTGATGGAACCTCATCTCAATACCTGGGTTTTTGGATAGAGGAAATCTCACAAACTATGTTGTTTTATTTTTTTTGATCCATCTCGAGGATCCATTGATCCATATACATGACTAGATGGGATCTTTGGACCACCAACTTTAAGTGGATTTATAACATGTTATCATCTAAGTAATACATATATCAAATCTCCTAAAGTTCTTAGGGCCAATCTATAATCCAGTACAAGAAGCTTCCCAAAATATCCCTACCAAGAAAGATAAAAAAAGTATGAAATTGAGTATCGGAGTCTTTTTGCAATTTCTTTCCATTTTCTTTCATGTATTGTCCTTCATTTGCATTTTTTTGTGTTTACTTTAGGCGAAGAAAAGAATGAGGACAATATATCCTCAAGTGCTAATCAAATTCAAATTTTCTCGTTGTTCTTCGGTTTATTATCCAGAAAGGGGTTAGAGATTTGGTATTTACCTTTAGTTTTAATTTAAAATATATAAATACATATTTTCCTTTTAAGCTATCTTTCTTTTGATTAAGAGAATGTATTTCTTTATGCTTTTTAGCATCTAATTCTAAGCTTTATTATCCATTCTCTGTTTTGTATTTGCTTACAATAATAGAATTTGATCAAGGACGGACATGGCTTCATTGGAAAGATCCTTTATATAAACAAACGATTAATATAATCAACAACCAAGATCATGATATGAATCAAAAATATCATAAAAATTGGATAAAAATATCAAATTTTTTTCTCTTTTGATACTTTGAGAACATTAATTCACAAGTGATGATAAATTCATGTTTTCAATAGCGTAAAAACATCATATTTTAGTTATGTATTAATTATATTGGTTACTTTTCTCAAATTTTACTTGATTCAATGAATTGTTTCAATCATTTTTAATTTTAACTATAGTCTACAAGAATTTGAGTGAGTTGAAATTTTAAAATCTAGAACATTTGAAATTTGAGATTTTGAAATTTTAAAATTTTGAATGAGGTGCTCAACCTGCAAGGCAAGGAAAACGTGAGAACGGCTGGCTCCGTGAGGAGTGCAGACCCTCCGACGCTCAAGTCAGTGAAGGTTCAAAAGTGGAGAGGTTGAGTAGTGAGAAAATATCTGGGTTTCTAAGTTTCGAACCTGTACTTTGGAGCCGGGGGTCGTACCTTTATAGACCTTTTGCAGACCGCCAAAGTCTGACACATGGCGGCTCTTTCCCACCTTCTACACCTTCACATGTCAGCCCATATGAGCCCTTTAATGGCTTTTGTCGTTTAGCCTGCCAGGCGGTAGTAAAGGGGGGAGCGCCGGTCTTGTCCGTGCTAGGTGGAGATTCTGGAAGGCTTCAGTCTGGGGTGTTCTAGACCGACCTTGGCCGGCTAATGTAGCTCGCAATTGCCCACGTAGTTCCATGGGGGTGATGACATCTGTCGACTCGTTACCGCCTTACTGTAGGCGACACCCACAAGCGAGCCGATCGTGTGCGATTAAGGCAAGCTCCCAGGCGAGCTGTGGGTGATGAATCTTTTTGAAGTGTTCTTTGAACTATGTCAAGAGCGACTTCTTCCGCGGGCGAGCCGATCGCGTACGGTCTGGGCGAGCTGTGGGCGCCAGCCACGGGCGGCCTCTTCTGCGTGCGATCTGATCACGGCGGTCAGGGCAAGCTCCCGGGCGAGCTGTGGGCACCAGCCACGGGCGGCCTCTTTCGTGTGCGATCTGATCGCGGCGGTCAGGGTGAGCTCCTAGAATAGCTATGGGCTTCAGCTACGGGCGACCTCTTCCGCGTGCGAGTTAATCACGTGCGATCAGGATGAGCTCCCGGGCATGCTATGGGCATTAGCCATGGGTGACATCTTTCACATGCGGTCAGGATGAACTCCCAGGCGAGCTGTCGGTGTCAGCTATGGGCGACCTATTCCATGTGCGATCTGATCGTGCGCGGTCAGGGTGAGCTCCTGGGCGAACTGTGGGCATCAGCCACAGGCAACCTCTTCCGTATGCGAGCTAATCGTGTGCGGTTAGGGTGAGCTCCCGAGCGAGCTGTGGGCGTCAGCCACTCATGACCTCTTCCGCGTACGAGCTAATCGCGTGCGGTCAGGGTGAGCTCCCGGGCAAGCTGTGGGAGTCAGTCATGGGTGACCTCTTCCGCATGCGAGCTAATCATGTGCGGTCAGGGTGAGCTCTCGGGTGAGCTGTGGGAGTCAGTCATGGGCGACCTATTCCGCGTGCGAGCTGCTCATGAGGGAGGAGTCCGGCTTCGTTGGGAGTGTTCTTTGAACTCCAAGACGTATTCTGGTCACGATGCTGCTTATCCAAAAATCGAGGTTGGCCTTAAATCTTGAGCTCACCTCCGGGAGGGGCTTTTTCTTTGGCTACCCAAGGTCGCCCCTTCGGTCTACCGAGGCCGCTCAAGGTGCATCCAAAGGTGAGGACGACCTCCAAGGGGACCTTGATGTCTCCACACGTCGCCTCCCATTACTGCCATGTGGACAACGAGCTGGTAACAATTTTGGCACCATCAGTAAGCATTCTCCTTTTAGTTTACATAGGATGCATAGATTTTTTTCATTTAGAATGTATCTAGGTGATCATACATGTTAGATACCCTCACACCCCAAAACCCGGGTTGTAAGAGGAGATCCACAGGGGGTATATTAAGTGGGTGATGGATGCCTCCCTCACCGATGTGAAACTATTCGTCAACACTCCCCTTCATACGGAGCACACACTGCAATGATCCTCCCACGCTAAGCACACGTAGCAAGGCACGATCAGTGGGGAGCATCCGGAGCGGGAGCAGGACTAGGAGACGGGCCAGCTCTGATAACATGTTAGATACCCTCACGCCCCAAAACCCGGGTCGTAAGGGGAGATTCACATGAGGTATATTTAAGCGGGTGATGGGTGCCTCCCTCACCGATGTAGGACTATTCGTCAACACTCCCCCTCAAGCGAAGCACGCGTGGCAAGGATCCTCCCACGTGGAGCACGCGAGGCAAACACGATCGGTGGGGAGCACTCGGAGCGGGAGCAAGAGCAAGAGACGAGCCAGCTCTGATACCATGTTAGATACCCTAATGCCCCAAAACCCGGGTTATAACGTGAGGTCTACAGGGGTATATTAAGCAGGTGATGGGTGCCTCCTTCACCGATGTGGGACTATACGTCAATACTTCCCCTCACGCAGAGCACGCGTGACAATGATCCTCGCATGCAGAGCACACGTGACAACGAACGATCGGTGGGGAGCACCCAGAGCAAGAGCAGGTGACGGGCTTTGATACCATGTTAGATACCCTCATGCCCCCCCAAAACCAGGGTTGTAAGGAGAGGTCCACAGGGGGTATATTAAACAAGTGATGGATGCCTCCCTCATCGATGTGGGACTATTCGTCAACAATAAAAATATGGAGACTTGAAATAGACTCATCATCCTGGCCAAATAAACAAATAATAAATCAGCTATATTCTAAGGCATATCTATTGGCTACTTATATTTAAGCACATATGGGGTATTAAATACAATACAGATGCTTTCCTTTTTATTTTATATCCATGCTTTCAGTTTCTTTTCATATTATAACTGATTTTTTAATATTTCAATGACATTGTCACAAATCAAAAGGCTTTAGCAAGGGTGTCAGCAAGATGCAATCAATCATGACACCCAAGTGATGATAAAAAGGCTCATTGATCAATAGCACAAGGTTAATATTTTATGACTATGCCCACATTATCTATTAATTTTAGCATTTTGTAATCCTTACCACAACGACATGAATCGTTAGCTCACATGCTTTGTTTTATATATATATATATATATATATATATATATATATATATATATATATATATATATATATATATATATATATATATATATATATATATATATATATATAAGGAATGGGATGCTGCCTATCAAAGCAGCGTTTTTGCTGCTTTGAGACATTGTTTGACCATCCTAGAAGTTTTGGAATTTGATGAAATTTGGTGAGGGTGTTGTCTAGGGTAATATGATCATCCTCACAAATTTTCATCAAATTCCAAAACTTCTAAGAGGGTCAAATGGTCGAAGCAAAATTCTGCAGATTTTAACGGCGACTGCAGACGACTGATTTTGCTTCGACCATTTGAACCCCCTAGAAGTTTTGGAATTTGATGAAAATTTGTGAGGATGATCATCTTACCCTAGACAACACCCTCACCAAATTTCATCAAATTCCAAAACTTCTAGGATGGTCAAACAATGTCTCAAAGCAGCAAAAAATGCTGCTTTGATAGGCAACATCCCATTCCTCTATATATATATATATATATATATATATATATATATATATATATATAGATACAGAGAGTGCTGGGTTCCTATGACATGTCATAGGGAGTACCCTATGACATATGGTGAATTAGTAATGCTAGAATATTTAGAATGTGCTGAATTTTTTTTAGGGTGATCACCTTACCTTAGATAGAATGTCCACAAAAAATCAAAACATTCTAAAACTTGTTGGGGCATCAAATGCTAGAAGATTTATCGGCATCCATTTTAATCGTTAAATTGAAAATCATATTTGATGCCTCTAGAAGTTTTAGAATGAGCCGATTTTTTGCGGGGGTCCTATCTAAGATAGGGTGATCATCCTCATAAAAATTCAGAACATTCTAAATATTCTAGGGTTACTAACCCACCATATGTCATAGGGTACTCCCTATGACATGTCATAGGATGGTTCTTACCTGATTAGTAATGACTTC
This sequence comes from Chamaelirium japonicum, assembly GCA_947650365.1. Taxonomy (NCBI): domain Eukaryota; kingdom Viridiplantae; phylum Streptophyta; class Magnoliopsida; order Liliales; family Melanthiaceae; genus Chamaelirium; species Chamaelirium japonicum. The sequence continues at coordinate 47,126,592 of OX393555.1, read as the reverse complement.
TGGTTGGGGTCCGCCAAACCCTCCCTCCATGAGGAGGGGTTCTCAAAAAAAAAAAAAAAAAAAACATGTCATAGGAACTCATTTCCCATATATATATATATATATAGTAGTGATACATTGCGGCGGGGTAATGTGCGGCCACCCCCTTCGGGGGTACTTTCGAATTTTTTTTTTTTTGGGGATTGATCACCCACCCTTGGATTGGACACACAAATAATTTCAGCCCGATCCAAGACTTGTAGGCCCTTCCAAATGTGTTGATCATTTATCGGTCGTTCATTTTTTTCGCCATTTTGATCAACACATTTGGACGGCCTACAGGCCTTGGATCGGGCTGAAATTTTTTGTGTGTCCAATCCAAGGGTAGGTGATCAATCCCCAAAAAAAAAATTTTCAAAAATACCCCCGAAGGGGGTGCCGCACGATAAGCCCGCACGTTACCCGCCGCAATGTATCACTACTCGATATATATATATATATATATATATATATATATATATATATATATATATATATATATATATATATATATATATATATATATATATATATATATATATATATATATATATATATATGTTAGGATTGATGTGTTCTAAGCTTGTAAAACTTTATGTTTTGGTCTAATAAAGATTGATAGTTATTAATATATGAGATGCATATAGGTGCGTAACATAGTTACGTGTTCTTTAGAGAACAGAGAGTCATGGTTATATGGTAGTCCACTGAGTTGAAGACTAAGTGGATTGGTCCCGTATAACCTAAATAAGTTCGCAGCTATGATCAGGTTGGTCGCCTCATCATGTTAAGCTGTTGGCGATGACAGTTCATGGGATGTCTTCACCATGGTCATCACCAGGCACAGTGTCTGTGGCTGAACGGAACTAACACGGTGTACAGATCAGTGAGCAGACACTGGTACACTAAGCCGTGTTTCTGCTTAGGGTAAAATGGTCCTAAACCCTGAGGAGCCACGTCTGATGGACTAACCAGTTGCATGGTGCTTTGGCGCACCAATGTGTGAGGGTCCATATGCAGTGATCCAAAACCACGGTGTACTGGGTTACCCGGCTGGCGTTGCATTAGCGTGTCACTCCTGCAGGCCATCCACACCCCTGATGGGAGGTGCGTTCCTTGGTGTGACTTACACTGTACCAAACCCAGGCCTGGTGGTCATCAGTTTGACTGTTGACCGGGTTCGATTACTCGACGGGGTAATCAGAGGTACGATGTATAGGTCAACTTGGAAGGAACCAAGTCATATGATCGTTCGAGTCTGACGGTAGTCTTCACTGCTCGAAGTGAATCATGGCATCAAGTGGAGGGACAGCGGGTTTACCACTACTAAGCGGAGAGCAGGGGTATGATGGAGAACATAGTAAGTCTGGGTGAATTGGAGTGCAGCCTGCGTCGCACTCTGGGTGGCTACGCAGGTTAACTCGAGCTCAGAGGATCGATGGTACACTCGGGTAGTGTGTCGATCGAGCTTGAGTTGGAAGCCATGAACCCCGGTCCCTGATGGTTCCACCTTATCAACATTATGTACGGTTCTTGAACCGTCTCCTCGGAACACCATAAGCAGGAGGAAGAAAGAAGTATACGCTCCGTGTGTGCTTGGCACTAGAGCACGGTAGATGCGTAACTACATACGAGTACTAAGGGTTGAGCCCGAGACTAGTGCGGAGTCGTATGTTGTAATCCCTAGCCATAAGTGAACTTCGCTGCATAGGTGCGATGCACCGGGGTATGTTGCGAGTTGACTAGTTGACTTTGCTAAAGGCACCTTCCGGTGGCCTCAGTTAATAGTAAGTAACTAGTAGATATCACTTAAGTAATGGCCGTTAGGTATCGCACGCTAGAAATGGTCAAAATAAGGCGTCGGGGCGTTTTGGTAAAAACCTCACTCTGCCGGACCTCACTGTTGGCCGACCCTAGTGGTGGGACACCTCACTAGGGCCGGCCCTATGATGTAGGGATAAGAATCCCTCATCTATAGGGCCGGCCATACAGATAGGGATGGGGCGATAAATCGGTTAAAATCGAGCCCTAAAAAGTGGGAAAACGGATAAATATGTGGAGAGATAAAAGGGAGATAATGGAGAGATAATGAGAGGGGGTTAATATCCCCTTGGATCCTTATCCAAGGGGTGTTGGTCGGCCCTATAAAGGCACCTATGGGCGCCGGCCCCATGCACTAGAGAAACCGAACCCCCCTCTCTCTCATCTCTCTAATTCTCTCCCTAATCTCTCTCCGTTTCCCGCTTGCTACTTCGTCTTCCTCGCGTGGAGTTCTGAAGAAGGAGAAGGGTCATTCTTCGAAGGCACTCAGAGATCCGAGAGCGACGTTCCGTGCATCGTGTGAGATCGGGTGAACAAGAAGGTAACATCTCCATTCGTACCGTCGGCATCTTCGCGAACGATCTTCCGTCTCCATCGACAAAGAAGACAATCCTCCGCGGTTAAAAGATTCGTACGAAAGGTATGTGTAATCTAACATGTAGATCTAGCGAGCATTATGATTTGTATCCATGCTAGTTAATCATTACGCTAGATTACCGTTAGGGGTTTTCGATTCTCGTGCATACACATGCACACATATGTAGATTAGTTTCTGTGAAAAATTAAATCGTGTAACGTGCACCATGAACGGTCTTTCGACCACCAAATCGTTTCCGCTGCGAGCCTCTGACCCGGATTAACTTCCAACAATTGGTATCAGAGCCGCATTAGTGGTGTACGTTTCACGTTTTTTCATGAAACGAACATGTGGGCGCATGATGAATGCGTGAGATCATCGGGGTTCATACGCTTAGATCATGCATATATATAGATTGTGCTTGTTCTATTAATCATTCTTGCAGGGCGCCGCTATAAAAAATCTAGATCTATGCTTTGTGTTTGCTACCGGGGGTCGGACCCCGAGTTAGCAATTGTCTGGATTTGCTTTCTGTGTGTGGATATGTAATTGAGCCATAGATTGGGCGAGCGATGGGGTTTGTCCATCCTCGGTTTCCCATGGCCTTTTTCTAGGTGTGTTTTCTTTTCTTTCTAGGAAATTGTGTACGACCGAGCACTTGCTCGTAGCGTACTAGACTTTTTCAGTTACAGATCGAGAAGAAAGACGTGCCAAAGAAATCCACCATCGGGAGCGGAAGCGGAACCCTGGAGGATGAAGACGATCCGGCAAAGTGTTCGCAAGCGCGACGGAGGAGCCGGACCGAGGAACCTTGCGAAGAAAGCTAGAGGCCTGCGCTGTGCTAATTAGGTTCAGGGGTCGGACCCTGAACTTAATTCAGTTTTTATGGTTGCTTTCTTTAATTAGTTCTTTATGCTTCATATCGAACCCCGATGAGATAATATGATTATCAGTTTTCAGAGGGATGCCTTTCCCCTCCGGTCCAAGCGACTGTTTGAGGTTAGGATCCCGCTAGATGACGCCTATTATTTAGTTGACTTTTGATGTTAGTGGGATCCCATCACATATGGTTATGCCACCATTAGGAGAGCACCCGACTAGTCGGGTGTGCCTATTTGGCCAGCATCGAAATCAAAGATGAGATGGAGATCCATTGAACATCAATTGTCAAATCTATAAGCAAGGCGCCATGACTAGTGGGAGTCCTTTCCAGTGAGTCTGACTCTAGGATTAGCTCCAGAGCATTAGCGTGATAACCAATTTTGCAAAGCATCGATACTCTTGGAATATGTAATGTGACCCTTGAATGGAGAAATCCACTTGAGGCAGGGACTATGATATTCCGAGAGTGATTAATGCTAGGCGAAAGGTTTGAACGCTAGTGGGAGCATGGTGTGACCAGGGTCTAGTATTTAGGAGGTCGCTACCTTTGCATTTGCATAAATTCATACTCGCAAAATAACCCTCAGATTTATAAGGGATGCAAGAGAGGACTTTTATAAGATCCTCTGGCCTCCACGGCCAGTCGTTTTGTGTTTGGGTGGGGATGCATAACTTCACACCCCCTAGGGTGGGAGCTGTGTGTTTCCATGCCAAATTACTTAATGACCTCCCTGTGGATATGGCGATTACGGGGCCAGGAGAGAAGGGTTTTTCATCCCACCCTAGTGGGGGCCGTATGAACTCCCGTGTCGTAATTGCTTAGGCTCGTGGGTAAGCATCCTAAGTACACGTGAGGTATTCGTTGCGAAGACAACGGTGATCACGTGGTTCTGGCCGAAAGATAACCATGGTCCATCACAGCCCTTAGTTGGCAGATTTGGATAGGGTCAAGGAAAAGGCCCGTGTAAGCGGATTGACGCTGTATGATGCCCCCTAGGGCAGGTACAGCCGATTCCGAGATCTTACATACATGGTTAATTAATCCATGGTAATGACTTCGCTTGAGGGTAGCGTCGACATATGGATATAATTAGCTTGTTTTAAAAATCCATAAAATAAGTTTTCATGCATACTCATTATTCAATCTTTATTTTCAGATGACTAAGTTAGACCCCCTGTCCGCCATCCTAAATGACCACAAACTTACCGGTCCCAACTATGAGGACTGGAAGCGCAACCTGTACCTGGTCCTAAGGATTGGTAAACATATGTCAGCCCTTAATGACCCTGAGCCAGATTTGCCAGGACCCAATGCCACAGAGGCACAGTTAAAGGCATTCACTGACTGGAAGGAATCCAATGAGATATGTAAATGCTATATAATAGCATCCTTGCAAACAACTCTGCAGAAGCAAGTCGAGGAGATGCCCGACGCTTCTGACATGATGTTGTATTTGAAGGAGATGTTTGAAGGTCACAATCGCGTTACGCGATACCTTACCATCAAGAAACTCGTCGGCACTAAGATGTCCAATGGGACGCTGGTTCGGGAACACATGATGAAAATGTTTGGGTTCCAGAACGAACTAGCTACCATGGACATTGTGCTAGAAGGCGAGGTGATGACAGACATCTTCCTCTCGTCACTGTCTGGAGCCTTTGAAGGCTTTGTCACCAACTTTAATTTGAACAAGTTGGCTATGACAAATGCAGAGCTTCTGGGAGCTCTCCAGGCAGCTGAGGATGGCTTCAAGCAGAAGGGCGAAGCACTTCACGTGCAACGCAGATCCTTCAAGAAGCCTGGTAAACCTCAGGGCAAGAAACATAAAAGGAAACCTAAGTCATTGCCTGTGCAGGACTCTGTTGGAGCCTCTGGGTCTGGAGAATCAAAGAAACCGGGCACGAAGTGCTTCCGGTGTGGCCAGAAGGGTCATTGGAAGAAGGACTGCAAGAAGCCTCAGAATGCTGGTGAAGGTAATCTACAACTCTTAGTTGTTGAATCATTTCTTTCAAGTAATAGTACTTTTGCTAGTTGGATTGTGGATTCTGGATCCACTAACCATGCCTGTAACTCTCTTTAGGGGTTTCGGGAAAGCAGAAGATTGCTTGATGGAGAAGTGACCCTGAGCATGGGAACTGAGGCCGTGGCTGCTGCTGAAGCTATTGGAGATGTTAATCTTAGTTTTTCGAATAATAAGACTTTGACACTTAGAGATGTCTTTTATGTACCGTCCTTGCGACGTAACTTAATTCCTGTTTCTTCTTTAGTTAATGAAGGTTATTCAGTTTATTTTGATGCTTCTGGTGTGTCGTTTAAACTGAATGGAACTTTTATAATAAGAGGAATGGTTCAGAATCATCTCTATGTTGTAAGTCCTAAATTTGAAAAAGATAACATAATAACTTCAGCATTTAATGTTAATTCATCTAAGCGTAAGAATCCTTCGGAAAATTTAACCCACCTGTGGCACTTACGACTTGGGCATATTGCCTTAGATAGGATCCATAGAATGGTGAAGGCCGGGCTTCTGGAAACAGATCCTACGGAGATCCTTCCCACCTGTGAATCCTGCCTGGAAGGCAAGATGACCAAGAGGTCCTTTAAAGGCAAAGGAGTAAGAGCTACCGAGGTGTTAGAGTTAATCCATTCGGATGTATGTGGACCCATGAACGTCAAGGCGATAGGAGGCCATGAGTATTTCATCACATTCATCGATGATTACTCAAGATATGGTTACATTTACCTGATGCATCGGAAGTCGGAATCCTTTGACATGTTCAAAGAGTTCAGGGCTGAAGTAGAAAAGCAGACAGGTAAATATATAAAAACCCTTCGATCTGATCGAGGAGGTGAATACCTATCTGACGAGTTCCTAGGGTATATGGTGGAGCATGGGATAAAATCCCAGTTAACTGCTCCAGGTACCCCACAACAGAATGGAGTTTCCGAGAGAAGGAATCGAACCTTGTTGGACATGGTTCGTAGCATGATGAGTTACACCAGTTTACCAATGACCTTTTGGGGATATGCCCTACAAACAGCAGTGTGGGCATCGAAATTAGCCCACGGGTCGAACCCGATTTTTACACAAAAAAATAGGCCCGCACCCGACGGCCTTCGGGTCAAACCCGATTTTTACACGAAAAATGGGCTTGCACTCGATGACCTTCGGGTCGAACCCGACTCGCTCATGCAACTTGGGCCCGCACACAACGGCCCACATGCGAAACCTGGCCCGCACACAAAGGCCCGCATGCGAAACTTGGGCCCGCACACAACGGCCCGCATGCGAAACTTGGGCCCGCACACAACGGCCCGCATGCGAAACTCGGCCCGCACACAACGGCCCGCGTGCGAACTAGGCCCACGTACGAACTCAATTCGTGCGCCATGGCCCGACCCAAAGCAAACGGGTCCCACCGGACCCGCAACTCGGACACAAAGAGGGGGGCCCACCGGCCCCCCCCCTTCTAGAAAACTGTGCCCCCTCTTCATGGAGAGGTGGGGCCGGCCCTTCTTGAAAACTGTGCCCCCCTCCTCATGGAGAGGTGGGGCCGGCCATAAAGAAAAAGAAAAAGAAAAAGAAAAGAAAAAGAAAAAGAAAAGAAAAGAAAAAGAAAAGAAAAAGTCAAAACCGCCTTGATGCGGGGGGAGGTGGCGTGGATGTCTACACAACCGTAGATCCGCGACGATCCCTCGATCCAACGGACAAGATGACGTTGCGTCGCCATCCGATCCAAAAGTGCAACAAAAATAACAACTCGATCTTTAAAGATCGAGTCACAACTAGCCCATAACCACTCCAACTAAAAAGGAGGAAATCGGGTTTGTTTCCCCAAATAAGGGAACGATATCTCGATGGTTATGAGGGGAGAGATTGGAGGAAACAATAAGATTTCAGCAATATCTCCCCCAACCGCCCCCCTTTGCCTATAAATAGAAGGGGTCGGGGAAGGCATCAAGGGTCCGAAAGCCGAAGACGAAAGAGCTTCGCAAGAGAAGCTCCAACGCTCGAAGACCGAAGGCTTCACGAGGCACGGCAAGCATATCCTACGGGAGTCCTTGGCCCTTCAAGCCCTCATCAACGTGAAGACCTTGCACTCGGAGATCAAAGCTTCGACTCCTCGCACGAAGAAGAAAGCGTGGAGAAGAAGACCCGGAGCCGTCATCGCCCGATTGCTCCAACGATCTTCATCAGCTCCGAAGACGCCATAAGCAAAGGCCGGAGAAGAAGATCGAAGCCGACAATACTCGTCGTCTTCAATCAAGGCATCGACTCCTCGCACGAAGAAGAAAGCCGGGAGAAGAAGGCCTGAAGCCGGTGCTACCCCTGCCGCCTTCGTCAACCAAAAGCCGACGCTACAACCGTCGTGCTAAAGCCGGTGCCACACCCGCCGTCTTCATCAACAAAAGCCGACGCTACAACCGTCGTGCTAAAGCCGGTGCCACACCCGCCGTCTTCATCAACAAAAGCCGACGCTACAACCGTCGCACGAAGATCGGTGCTACACCCGCCGTCTTCATCAACGAAAGTCGACGCCACAACCGTCGCACAAGCATCGGTGCTACCCCCGCCGAAAAGCCAAAACCGACGCCACAACCGTCGAGGAAGCCGGAAGAGTAAAGAAGCCTTGAAGAGGTAACGCCAGTCGTTCGAGAAGAAGATCGAGTCGAAGCTAAAGTCAAAGCCGACGCAAGAAGCCAAAGCAAACGCACCGGTAAAGCCCGCGCTAAAGCAACGCACGTGCCAAAGCCAAGCAACTACGACGGTCACGAGCAAAGCACCGCACGTTCTAGCCGATACGACGCGAAGTCCGGAAGAACTAAAGCATCGCAAGTCTCTACCCGTCTACGTTCAAGCGCAAGCGCCAAAGCAAAGCAAAAGCCAAAGCCACGCCAAAGCTACGCCAAAGCCGAAAGCTAAAGCCAAAGCTGACGCCAAAAACACGATCGACGCCGCGAACCGACGATCAAGGACGTCGAGGTCAAGCAAGGATCGAGGAAGACACGAAGACCGAGGAACGAAGCCCAAAGCCTCTCTAGCCGAGAAAGCGCGAAGCACGGACGGGACAAAATCAACGGCGGAAACTCCTTAGCCTCTCAAAAACCCTCACCCTGTAAAGACCTCTGTCCTGGGCAACCCCTTCAGAGCTCTCACACGAACACCACGTGGAGACGCGGATCAAAGGGACCCTCCAGAGGATCTCTCCCACAATCTCCTGATCAAAGAAAATTTGTAATCTCGTGTGATCCGCAATAAAGACGACCCGAATCTTTTTCCGCGACCACAGATTTCTGGCACGCCCGGGGGGACCTCCTCTCCTTTCATCTGTACGTTTGAAGGAGTTGCTTCAAGTTCGCCATGGCCGGAACGAACGACAATACGTTTGCTCCAACAAGCCTCTCACCTATCGCTGAGTCTCCACTACTCCAACAAGGCGATCCAGAAAACCCGGTGGATGACATTCCCCCGGTAGTACGCGTCTACACTAGGCGTACTCAAACTCTTGCGGACTTCTTCACGCCAGAAACTGCTGCCGAAGATGCCCGCCAAGGCGCCAATGAGGCCTTGGTGCATGAAGAAACAAGCCTCAATCCTGGAACATCTGTCCAGAAATTTGGGGAGGACCAGCCCCAACCCCGAACCCGTTCGGGTTCTCCAGCGGACTTTGCACCTCCCTTGCCGGGGGCAAACATCCGTCATCAAGCAGAAGCAAGTCAGCGTAACTACGTCTCCGACGACGATGGCGAGGGTGCAGGCGTGCAACATCGAGACGTTCTGCGACACCATCCTCCGTCCGCTCTCCAGCTCCAAGTCATGCAAATGAGTGAACACATGGCTCAGCTCACCCGACTAATGGAAGAGAAAGATCGTCACATCAACACCTTACTTCAAAGGCTGAGTGCCAGGGATGCCGCAACATTCGGTCAACCTCCTGCTTCTCCAGTAGCTACTCCAGCCCCATCTCCAACTCCTGCTCTTGCAGAAGTTGGCCCGGCAACACTAGCAATTACTCCTGCACTTTCCTCGGCCCCCGTGCCGACCTCGATAGCCGCGCAACCTTCAGTGGCAGCAACGATGAATGCCCAGCAAATACAAGCACTGGTGGCTGACATGATGCGTTCCCACGGCGGCAGCCTACCTCCGATCACGGCGGCATACTCAAAGCCTTACACCGCAAGGATCCAGCAGCTGCGCTTCCCTACCGGGTTCCAGCCACCAAAGTTTCAACACTTCGACGGAAAGGGGAACCCAAGGCAACACATTGCCCACTTCGTCGAAACTTGCAACAACGCCGGCACAGACGGCGACGAGATGGTGAAGCAGTTCGTTCGCACCCTCAAAGGTAACGCTTTTGATTGGTATGTTGACCTTCCTCCAGGATCCATTGACAGCTGGGATCAAATGGAAAGAGAATTCCTCAACCGCTTCTACAGCACTCGGCGCATCGTTAGCATGACCGAGCTTACTGCCGTCAAGCAAAGGAAGGACGAGTCAGTAATCGACTACATCGATCGATGGAGGAATCTCGCCCTGAATTCACGAGACCGTTTGTCGGAAGACTCGGCTATCGAGATGTGCACCCAAGGCATGCACTGGGGCTTACTCTACATCCTCAAGGGGATCAAGCCTCGGTCCTTCGAAGAACTCGCAACTCGAGCCCACGACATGGAGCTCAGCTTAGCAAATCGCGGGGACTCGAAGACCAAAGACTTCCTGAAGGTGGAAAAGAAAGACAAACCGCCGGCACCCAAATCAAAGCAAGTTAACGTCACCGACATCGCCTCGGCCTCCAAGCCACTCAAAATCAGTGGCAAACCGGATCAAGAAAAGGGAGCTGCTATACCACCGCCTCCATCTCAAAGACAGTCAAAGATGACTCTAGAAGAACTCGAGGCCAAAGAGTATCCCTTTCCAGACTCGGAAGTCTCCTCCATGTTCGATCAACTGCTACAAGAAAAGATGATCGAGCTTCCTCCTTCAAAAAGGCCCGAACAGATGCATCGGGTCAACGATCCGCTCTTCTGCAAATACCATCGGCTGGTTAGCCATCCTATTGAAAAGTGTTTCGTCTTCAAAGAAAAGATCATGGCACTCGCAAAGCAAGGAAAAATCGAGATCGACTCCAGCGATGTTGCAACGGCAAACATGACGTCCATCACCTTTGGTTCGTTTCAACCAGTACTCGTTGCTACTCACCAGAGAAGGCCCAAGTTGCGCATCAATCGCCAAAGGCCAATTGCAAAGTTAGCTACACGACGGAAAGTCTCAAGACGACAGCAGTACGCTCCTAAGCTCGCTGAGGAAGAAACGTCACTGCCCTGGGGGCAACCGTCGTCTACATCAATGTCTCTCTCAAACAAAGCTATGTCCCAGCGGAATCTCCAGACGAGGTACGAGGAAGGAGACCCGGAGGTTGGTCTGTTAGGCCAGCCCTCAGGTAAATTCGACTACTACGTCCTCTATTCCAGACCTTCGTCTGTCTCGATGGAAGAAATCAAGCCCACCGGCTGGGAGTCAGAAGGCGAGCCACCAAGGTCCCCAGAGGAGCAAGGCTCCCCGAATCACGGAGAACCCACGAATCTCCAGACAAGGTACGAACAAGGAGACCCGGAGGTCGGCCTGTTAGGCCAGCCCTCAGGTAAATTCGACTACCACGTCCTCTATTCCAAACCTCCGTCTGTCTCAATAGAAAAAATCAAGCCCACCGGCTGGGAGTCAGAAGGCGAACCACCAAGGTCCCCAGAGAAGCAGGTCTCCCTGACCCATGAAGAACCTACAGCTGCCATTCCAGACCTTCACCTTGGTAACGAAGAATCCACTGATGAAGATGCCTGGGTCATGTTGCCCCGCAGACGAAGGCCATGGATGCCAAAAAGTCGCAAGCTCGATCGGGTAACAAGGAAGCTTCCAGGACGAAAAACTTACAAAAAGAAAAGCAAAGCTCCAGGAAGGAGGGGATTCAAAGTACCACCGGCAGATCCTGATGACCTCCTCCTGCAAAATCCTCCAGAACCGACAACGTTGCAGGAGTTCTTCCCCGATTACTTCCTCCCATCTGATCAGCAATGCGAAGCTTCCTGTTGCATGGTTGAGATTCACACGGCGCCGGAAGAAGAAGATAGGATCAAGCCTTCTGAAGAAAGCAACACCGACAACGAGGAGGATGATTTCGACAAAGAAAACACTGCTGCTTGCGATGAGGCAATTCTACACTTGCCACTCATAGAAGCACTACACCTCCCAGAGAAAGCTCGCCTAGCAATGGCCGAGGCTTTGACAGACCCAGACAGCTACAAAAGAAAGAAGAAAAACGCCGAGAAGGACAAATCTATTGTCTCATGTAACGCAGCGATAACTTTCTCGGATGAAGATCTGCAGCTCGGCACACGATTGCACAATCGACCCGTCTATGTCTCGGGATACATCAATGAGAAGCCAGTAAATCGAATCCTGTTGGATTGTGGCTCCGCCGTCAACATCATGCCTATCCAAACAATGCGCCAGCTCGACATCACCACCGACCAGCTCTCACAAAGCCAGCTGGTCATCCAAGGGTTCAACCAAGGAGGGCAGTCCACCATAGGGATCATTCGTCTAAAACTCTCCATCAGTCAGCTTGACACGACGGTTCTTTTCCACGTCATTGACTGTCAAACATCATATCACCTTTTGCTGGGAAGACCGTGGCTGCATGAAAACGGTGTCGTGGTGTCTACCTGGCACCAATGCCTCAAGTATTACGAAGAAGGTCTGGAAAAGTGCATTATTGCAGACGACAAGCCATTCAATGAAGCTGAAGCGCACCTCGCCGATGCCAAATTTTACCAAGCAAAGGACCTTATTGCAGAAGTCCTTCCAGCTAAAGCTCCTCGAACTCAGAAAGCTAAAAGGATGGAGCAGGACAAAGCTCTGCCAACTCCAAATCCAGTACCACCATCTAAGGCGATGCACGAAGTCAAAGAAGTGCTAGCACCAAGGCGAAGAATCCGCATCAGCTCCAAGCCAAGATCCATGAAGCATACTCCATTACCTGTCCAAGCTACGACAGTCTTACGCCTCACGCCTCAGTGGCTTCGTAAAGATAAACCACCACCTTTTGCCTCGCCAAAAGGGATAGTCCAGCCGCTATCAGAAGCTAACGTCATCACTCTGCAAGAGATGACACTGCCACTACCCAGCCTGGGGCAAGCTTCAAATTCGCCAAAACCCATCAATCCCTTCGAATCCAGCCAACTCACATTCAAGCCAAAAGGAAGCTGGGGGCAAAATGCCGCCAAGCTGCTGTTCAAAGCTGGCTACGACAAAGATAGTGCTGCACATATGAGTACACTCCTGCCAGCTCCAATACCACACGGGATGACTAAGACTCAAGCCCATTTACTCCAGGGTGGCGAGCAGATCCCACCAAATCGGCGAGGCATCGGCTCCCGTCAAACCCCGATGGTCATCAAGATAACAGGAGAGAAGACCTTCACCTCTAACTACATTGAGGTGAAGTTGGTAGAAGAAGCAGAAGAAGGATCATCAACCTCCGATGCACGCTCCACCAATGTCGCCAAAAGAAGACGATATCGAGCTCGGCGTCAGACCGCACCTCAAAAGCCAAAGAAGAACGTCAAAAACCAGGCAAGTCAGAATCCCATATCAGTATTCAAAAGACTTGGGCCAATCAGACAGGCAAAGCGAAGGTCAGTATTCGACCGTTTGGGAAAGCCACCCACTGAGGTGAGAAAAATCATTCCCACCCACCCACCCTTCTCATTCTACGAAACTGGCGACATCACCGACATTATTCTGGTCTCCGCTAATCACATCACCGTTTCTGACTCTCCAATCGACGCAACTTCTACTTCGGACGACGAATTGCCCGATGCACCGCCGGTCCTCGAAGAAGGGGGGCAATCTACCGTCGACGATTTGAAAGAAATCAACTTGGGTACGCAAGAGGATCCTCGGCCTACATTCGTAAGTGCACTCCTGACTCCCGAAGAGGAGGCCGCATACACCAAGCTACTCCACGAATATAGAGATGTCTTCGCATGGTCCTACAAGGAAATGCCCGGACTTGACCCCAAGATTGCAGTACACCAGCTTGCTGTCAGGCATGGAGCTAGCGCCATCAAGCAAGGACAAAGACGCTACCGGCCGGAACTAGTGCCTCAAATAGAAGGTGAAGTCAACAAGCTCATCGAAGCCGGCTTTATCCGAGAAGTGAAATATCCAACATGGATCTCCAGCGTGGTCCCAGTCAAGAAGAAGAACGGCCAGATCAGAGTATGCGTGGACTTCAGGGACTTAAACAATGCATGCCCCAAAGATGACTTCCCACTGCCAATCACAGAACTAATGGTGGACGCAACAACGGGCCATGAAGCACTAACCTTCATGGATGGATCCTCAGGCTACAACCAGATCCGGATGGCGCCCAAAGACGAAGAGCTTACGGCATTCCGCACGCCAAAAGGGATCTACTGCTACAAAGTCATGCCTTTCGGCTTGAAGAACGCAGGAGCTACTTACCAACGAGCCATGCAAAAAATTTTCGACGATATCCTTCATCAGAATGTAGAATGCTATGTCGACGACCTCGTGGTAAAATCAAGACAAAAGTCAACACATCTTCAAGACCTTGAGCTAATCTTCAAGCGACTTCGAAGGTACCAACTCCGCATGAACCCGCTTAAATGCGCATTTGGGGTCTCCTCGGGAAAGTTTCTCGGCTTTGTCGTACGCCATCGAGGCATCGAGATAGATCAAACCAAGATAGATGCTATCTTCAATATGCCAATCCCGAAAACCGTGCGAGACCTCCGAGGTCTCCAGGGCCATCTGGCATATATCAGAAGGTTTATCGCCAACTTAGCTGGAAAATGCAGACCCTTCAGCCGCCTCATGAAGAAAGGAGCAACGTTCAAGTGGGACGAAGCTTGCCAGGAAGCCCTCCAAAACATCAGGGATTACTTGCTTAAGCCCCCGGTTCTGACAGCACCAGTTCAAGGCAAACCATTGGTCCTTTACATCAGCGCCCAGGAGCAGTCCTTGGGGGCACTCCTGGCTCAAGACAACGAGCTAGGCAAGGAAACAGCATGCTACTATTTGAGCCGCACTCTCATCGGCACGGAGCTAAACTACTCCCCGATTGAGAAGGTCTGTCTGGCGCTCATCTTCGCTACAAAAAAGCTGCGACACTATATGTTAGCTCACGCCATCAGGCTCATCTCAAAAGCTGACCCGCTCAAATATATCATGTCAAGACCAGTGCTCTCCGGACGTCTGGCCAAGTGGGCTTTGCTCCTCCTTGAGTTTGACATCACCTTTGTCCCTCGTAAAGCGGTCAAGGGTCAAGCTCTCGCAGATTTCCTAGCAGAATACCCCCTTCCAGCAGAATGGGAACTATCGGAAGATCTCCCAGACGAAGAAGTATTCTGCATCGACATCGCCCCTTCTTGGAAAATGTTCTTCGACGGTGCGGCCAGGCAAGACGTAGCAGGAGCAGGAGTTATCTTCGTCACACCAAACGACGAAGTACTTCCCTTCTCGTTTCTACTATCAGAACCATGCTCCAACAACAGGGCAGAATATCAAGCTCTTATCATTGGCCTCGAACTCGCCAATGATATGAAACTTCAAGGGCTCACAATCTTCGGCGACTCTCAACTCGTCATTCAGCAAATATTGGGGGCATACGAGGTCAACAAAGAAGATCTCGTGCCATTGCACCTACGAGCCCTGAAACTCCTTGGTACACTCAAAGATGCTTCAATCCAGCATGTTCCCAGAAACCTCAATCAACAGGCGGATGCACTTGCAAATTTGGCGGCTACACTTCCGTTCCCAGAAAAAAGCCAACTCATCATCCCTATCTGTAAGAGAATGGTGATCACCGAGGAGGGCCTCCCCATGGGGATCCCGGACCAAGTCAACGCAGTACACGTTCTCATGACCGACGAGCTAGATTGGAGACAACCATTTATAGATTTTCTCGTCCACGGGAAGCTCCCTGAAGATCCAAAGCGTAAAGTCGACATTCGCAGGCGATCTCTGAAATTCTTCCACTTCAATAACGAGTTGTACCGTCGAAGCTATGATGGTGCGCTCCTAAGGTGTCTTGCAAAAGAAGAAGCAGAAACAGCACTAGAAGAAGTCCATGCCGGGATCTGTGGCTCACATCAGTCCGGTCCAAAGCTGCACTTTCGCATCAGGCGGATGGGGTACTACTGGCCCACTATGATCAAGGACTCCCTCGAGTTTGCAAAGAGATGCCACACTTGCCAGCTGCATGGCGACTACATCCGTCAGCCTCCGGAACCTTTGCATCCAACCATCGCATCATGGCCCTTCGATGGATGGGGACTCGACATTGTCGGCCCGCTACCCAAGTCATCCAAGCAGCATCTTTATATCCTGGCGGCAACAGATTACTTCTCCAAGTGGGCTGAGGCAGTACCATTGCGAGAAGTTACCAGGCACTCTGTTATCAACTTCATCCAGAACGACATCATCTTTCGGTACGGCATCCCTCGCTATATCGTTACGGACAACGGGAAGCAATTCAAGAACGCCGCCGTCAGCCAATTTTGCGCCAAGTTCGATATCAAGCAAAGGTGCTCAACCATGTACAACGCCTCTGCCAATGGCCTAGCTGAAGCTTTCAACAAAACACTCTGCAAACTTTTGGAGAAAGTCGTCTCAAAGTCGAAGAAAGACTGGCATGAACGCATGGGCGAAGCGCTATGGGCATATCGCACCTCTTTTCGCACGCCAACACAGGCGACTCCGTACTCGCTGGTCTACGGAGTAGAAGCTGTCCTCCCGCTTGAACTCCAGATCCCGTCACTCAGGATAGCCGTCCAGGAAGGCCTCGTCAACGACGACAACGCTCAACTTCGCCTAGCAGAATTGGAAGCCCTGGATGAGAGGCGCCTCGAAGCCCAGCAACGCCTGGAATGCTACCAGGCCAGGCTGACCCGAGCCTTCAACAAGAGGATTCGCCCTCGATCCTTCCAAAAAGGAGAATTGGCGCTTGCAGTCAAACGCCCCATCATCCTTTCGCATCGAGGAGGAAAGAAGTTCGACGCCAAGTGGGATGGGCCGCACATTGTCAAAGAGGTCTACTCCAACGGCGCATACCTTCTCACCACGCCAGAAGGGCTTACACTCGGCCCCATCAATGGCAAGTACCTCAAAAGGTACTATGCCTAAAAGCAGGGCTACATTCCTTGCAAAAAAAAAAAAAAAAAAAAAAAAAAAAAAAAAAGGAACTACGTGTGACTTGATCCCTCTCAGTAGGGTACGTAGGCAGCCTGTAAAGGTTCAGTCCAAACAAAAGAAAAACACAACCGAGCTCCGCCATTCCAGAATACAAGTCCAAAACAAGTAGATGCATGATATTAAGTTATCACCAGATAAAGAAAAGCAGAACTACAAGTCTGTTCAACAGAAATGACAAGAAAGAAAAGGAAATGCGACATGCTAGTAAAGCGAATCAAATCCTTTGAGACGTTGGAGCAGCTCGCCGTCAGTAACCTCCATGCGCTCCAACTCTGAAGACCGAGAAGCTACCCGCTCCCGATGCGTCGCCAGCTCGATGCGCTGCTTTGCCAAGTCTGCTCCAGAAGACTTCTCGATCGTCTCAGCTTTCTCGAAAGATGCGCGAGCAGCCTCTAGCTTCTTCTGCGCCCGAACAAGGCTCGCAGCAGCAAGTGCATGCTGCGCCTCCAGTCGACGCTCCTCGTCCTCGGCCTTTGCCAGTATCAGGGGGAGGTCATCTTCCATCGAAGCCCGTTTCAAGCAATGAGCTTCACTATCCGCCAAGAGAACACGCATCTGTGTCTCAAACAAAGAGCCATCTACTTGGAAGGCCGCCAGACTCTTGCAAAACTCAGACCCCTCGAGGACCCACCAGCTGCTCAAAGCGGCAAAGCCCTCCTCCTGGAAGGGTGCGAGCGTCGTCTGGATATACTTCCGACAGCTCTCCAAAAGAAGCACAGAAAGAAGGTCTCGAGAACTGCACTTCCCCCTGACTGCCTCTGAGTGCACAGGCAAGGTGGGCTCCGGTCCTGAAGACTCAAGTGTAGGAACCGCCTCCTGGACCATCGCCGTGATAACAGTCAGCGGAACCACCGGAGCCGAAGGAGGAGGCACAGGCAAACCTCCCGACGAAACGACTGCGGGAGTAGCCTCTGCCGGAGTACCGGACCGAGCTGGAGGAGTCTGTTCTCTCCCTACACTGGAGACCTCACCCTCCTCCCCAAAGCCCAACTGCTCCACGTCAATATCATCCAGGTTGACAGCACTGCCGGCAAAATCTGCTCCACACGCTCTCAAGAGCTCCAAGTTATCCCAGGGAATATCCAGCCCGCCACCTTCGACCAACGTGGCTCTAATAGGAGAGCACTCCTGCCCAACCCCCTTTGGGGCAGACTCGCAGTCTGGTCCAGCAGACCCTGCCAAAATGAGAGCTGGACAACTTAGCTAACGAAGTAAGAGTGCAAGCACAGACATTCATAAGAAACAAGGAACAAGGCATACCTGCAGCATCCGAGGAAGATACCCCGGAAGGAGGGATTACCTCATCAGCAAAAAGCCCTGGCTCTCCCTCTCGAGATGGCCCTGCCTCGTCAGCACCAGTCAAAGCTGCCTCGCACAAGAGGTCCAACTTTCTCCTCTTGGGAGAAGTACACCCACTCCAAGAAGCCTGAGTCTCAGGAAGACTATGAACCTTGGAGGGCGGAGCCATCTCAACCTCCTGCACAGAAAGTGAAGCCTGGGAAGTACCCTCTCGACGGCCACAAGATTTCTCTGACC
Organism: Chamaelirium japonicum; assembly: GCA_947650365.1. NCBI lineage: Eukaryota > Viridiplantae > Streptophyta > Magnoliopsida > Liliales > Melanthiaceae > Chamaelirium > Chamaelirium japonicum. The sequence continues at coordinate 47,108,481 of OX393555.1, read as the reverse complement.
ATCGCTCCTCGGACCAGAGACGGCGATCCTCTGACCCCGCCAAAGGGTCAAAAGGAAAGTCAGCCCGCTCACTGCTGGCAAGGACGTCTAGCGGAAGGCTAGCCAAGAGGGGAAGCACTGACCCGTTGACCCAGCGGCGATACTCAGGAGTTGCAGCATCCTTGCCGCCCGACTTAATCCCCGGTGAGAAAGTACACCCAGTAAAGCGAGCGTAAAGTGCTCCCCAGAGGCGGTACGCCTCCTGCGGAGTGTAACGTGGCCGCAGGCGCAAAGGAGTCCCAGGCAACTCCTGTCGAAAACCCTGCTGACGAGCAAACCGGTGGGGAGAGTACCGTGCCACCTCCACTACATCCCCACGACGCCAAACAAGATACCCAGGCCTGCAACTCACCATGCTCCAGTACAAAGGATCGGACATCTCCGCCCCATCACATACCAGCGATTTCATAGAAGGCGCAAGTGCATTTTCCGATACAAATTCGAAGTCAGAAGGGCCCATGCGCCGTAAACACTCTCGGGCACTAGGCTTCGGACGCTCCCATGCATAAAAAGCATTCATTACACCTCCCACACAAGGAAGAAAGGGCACCAAGGTCGAAGGTCCACGCGCTGCAAAGATCCCCTTCGGAAAGTGAAGCCCAATCCAACCATAGAGGTAATGCAGGGGGCAAAAAGAACTAGCTCTGCCTACCTCCCCTCTTGCATTACCCGCACTCGATAAACTCCAGTAGGTGCCGCTAAGCCCACCGTACAACGAACAGAGAATTGCCGGCGCCAGGTTAAGAAAATCTCCAGTCACCATCCGAGCAGCCGCAAGGAAGGTCCCAGGGCGTACCACATCCCCGTCCCAGGGTAAAGCAAAGCGGCAAAGGAAGAGAACTAACCCCGCTGACCAGTAAACAGCACGCCAGTCGTCGCTGCATTCTTCAAGTCCCAAAACTTCCCAGGGACGTTGCGCCCCGGCCATCGAGCACCACTCTTTCTTCAGAGAGTCAATCGGTCGCCGGAAGGTGCCAGGCGCCGGTTTCTTTGACGAAGCATATCTCCACATCGGGTGACTCGAAGGGGGAGCGTGACGATACTCTCCTCGGAACCAGAAGTCCACCCAATCCGAGTGAAGTACCCGGTCTGACCGCTCGCGCGCCGCTATAATAGCATACGCCTTAAAAAGCAAAAGGCAAAAGCTAGGAGACTCGTCTGGGTCTGTCAAAACCTCCAGAGAAGGAACCTCCTCCTGATAATAGCTCCGAACTTCGGGACACCCAGAGATGATGTGCACATCACGAAGGGTGATCCCGATTTCACCGGCTCCAGTCAGAAACGTATTGGTCTCAGGGCACCACTGCTCACACAAAGCCCGGTACATGCCGTCCGGTCGACTGTACTCCCAACAAGCTGGCTCCACAAACCTCGCCAAACGCTCCATCCCTGGCTCTGCCTCCAACGCGCTGGATAGCTCTTTCATCCAGTCCCGGAAACCTCCCAGATAGGTGACATCTCCACGCGATTGAATCCCCACACCCCATCGCGTACGGCGGGAGCATATCTTCAAAGCAACGACAGGTACCGGAACTGACTCATCTCCAGTATGATGAAACGGTAACCCCAAGCTCGGCCGGACAATTTGCCGGGAAGACCCTTCGTCAGTAAGGATGCGCTCGCCAAGTTTTAACACTCGACAAGAGCCGTCGGTCACACCATCCTCGCAAACTCGCTCGTGTGTCAAAAGCTGAAGCACTGACAGCCCGGTCTCCTGTCTCGAAGCACGGTGATGGGAGACTTGCGCGAAGGGGAAGCGAAGGTACGTACTCCCGTGGGAAACCGCATCAACAATCCAGCCGGAACTCGGAAAACTCTCGTAACGACGAGACCTGAAAAAGAAAGAACCCAAAGCCCAGGTCAGATGGATTCTGAATACAGAAACAAAGAAGTTTGGGGGGGGCCTCAAGCAAATAAAGAAGAAGAGAGGGGGGTCACGGCAAAAAGCCATGACCCTCTCCTCCTTTCTCCTGTTAAAATGCAGGGGGGGGGCCTTCAGCAAATAAAGAAAGATAGAGGGGGTTCATGGCAAAAAGCCACGATTCCCATCTCTCCTGTTAAAAATACAAGGGGGGGGCCTTCAGAAAATATAGAAAAACAGAGGGGGGTCATGGCAAAAAGCCACGGACCCCCCCCTATCTCTCCTATTTAAATACAGGGGGGGAGCTTTCGGCAAATAAAGAAAGAGAGAGGGGGGTCATGGCAAAAAAGCCACGACCCCCTCTCTCTATCTCCTCTATTTACATGCAGAAGGGGGGGGGTACGTCGTCCGCGCCCGGCTCCGGCCTCCTCCGCGTCCGGCTCCGGCCCCCGCCTACGCCGCCGACCTCCGCGCGCCCGGACGCACCCGCGCCCGGCTCCGGCCTCCCCGCGCCCGGCTCCGGCCCCCGCCAACGCCGCCGACCTCCGTGCGCCCGGCCGCACCCGCGCCCGGCTCCGGCCTCCCCGCGCCCGGCTCCGGCCTCCCCGCGCCCGGCTCCGGCCCCCGCCAACGCCGCCGACCTCCGCGCGCCTGGCCTGCGCCTCCGTCTCCGACCCGCGCTCCGGCCCCCGCGCCCTGCGCGCTGCGCCCGCCGGCCCCCGCGCCCTGCGCGCTGCGCCCGCGTCCCCGGCCAAGCCCGCCGCTCCGGCCCTCGCGCCGCCTGCCCGCTGCGCCCACCTCTCCACGCCCTGCCGCTCCGGCCCACGGTCCCCGCGCCCGGCTCCGGCCTCCCCGCGCCAGCGCGCTGTTGCACCGGTCGCCCCCGGCCCCCGCGCCGCCCGCTGCGCCCACACCTCCGACCCCCGCGTGCTGCACCCGCGCCCCGCGCCTCCAACCCGTGCGCCGGCCGCCACAGCAGCCCCCGGCCGCACCCGCACCTCGTACCCTCCGACTCGCATCCCTCCCGCGCTCACCATGCGAAGAAGAAGAAGAGGAAGAAGAAGAAGAAGAAGAAGGAGGAGGAGAAGGATCACCTCGCCGGCAACCCTCCGCCCTCCACGGGCCGGTGATCTTCCCTCCTCCGCGAACCCCATGCCGTCACCATCTTCATCCTCCGCGGCATCGTTGCGAAGCAAGAAACCCTAGCAGAGCTCTCGCCTCCAAGCCGTCGGGAATCGCCGATAATGAAGAGAAACGAAAGGCAGGGGTCCTTTTAAAGACCTAATCCCACACGAATACGCGACTCAAGTCCAACCGCTACGCGTTTTCCGCGGGCGCACTCGAACTTGAGGGGGCACTTGTGGGCATCGAAATTAGCCCACGGGTCGAACCCGATTTTTACACAAAAAAATAGGCCCGCACCCGACGGCCTTCGGGTCAAACCCGATTTTTACACGAAAAATGGGCTTGCACTCGATGACCTTCGGGTCGAACCCGACTCGCTCATGCAACTTGGGCCCGCACACAACGGCCCACATGCGAAACCTGGCCCGCACACAAAGGCCCGCATGCGAAACTTGGGCCCGCACACAACGGCCCGCATGCGAAACTTGGGCCCGCACACAACGGCCCGCATGCGAAACTCGGCCCGCACACAACGGCCCGCGTGCGAACTAGGCCCACGTACGAACTCAATTCGTGCGCCATGGCCCGACCCAAAGCAAACGGGTCCCACCGGACCCGCAACTCGGACACAAAGAGGGGGGCCCACCGGCCCCCCCTTCTAGAAAACCGTGCCCCCTCTTCATGGAGAGGTGGGGCCGGCCCTTCTTGAAAACCGTGCCCCCCTCCTCATGGAGAGGTGGGGCCGGCCATAAAGAAAAAGAAAAAGAAAAAGAAAAGAAAAAGAAAAAGAAAAGAAAAGAAAAAGAAAAGAAAAAGTCAAAACCGCCTTGATGCGGGGGGAGGTGGCGTGGATGTCTACACAACCGTAGATCCGCGACGATCCCTCGATCCAACGGACAAGATGACGTTGCGTCGCCATCCGATCCAAAAGTGCAACAAAAATAACAACTCGATCTTTAAAGATCGAGTCACAACTAGCCCATAACCACTCCAACTAAAAAGGAGGAAATCGGGTTTGTTTCCCCAAATAAGGGAACGATATCTCGATGGTTATGAGGGGAGAGATTGGAGGAAACAATAAGATTTCAGCAATATCTCCCCCAACCGCCCCCCTTTGCCTATAAATAGAAGGGGTCGGGGAAGGCATCAAGGGTCCGAAAGCCGAAGACGAAAGAGCTTCGCAAGAGAAGCTCCAACGCTCGAAGACCGAAGGCTTCACGAGGCACGGCAAGCATATCCTACGGGAGTCCTTGGCCCTTCAAGCCCTCATCAACGTGAAGACCTTGCACTCGGAGATCAAAGCTTCGACTCCTCGCACGAAGAAGAAAGCGTGGAGAAGAAGACCCGGAGCCGTCATCGCCCGATTGCTCCAACGATCTTCATCAGCTCCGAAGACGCCATAAGCAAAGGCCGGAGAAGAAGATCGAAGCCGACAATACTCGTCGTCTTCAATCAAGGCATCGACTCCTCGCACGAAGAAGAAAGCCGGGAGAAGAAGGCCTGAAGCCGGTGCTACCCCTGCCGCCTTCGTCAACCAAAAGCCGACGCTACAACCGTCGTGCTAAAGCCGGTGCCACACCCGCCGTCTTCATCAACAAAAGCCGACGCTACAACCGTCGTGCTAAAGCCGGTGCCACACCCGCCGTCTTCATCAACAAAAGCCGACGCTACAACCGTCGCACGAAGATCGGTGCTATACCCGCCGTCTTCATCAACGAAAGTCGACGCCACAACCGTCGCACAAGCATCGGTGCTACCCCCGCCGAAAAGCCAAAACCGACGCCACAACCGTCGAGGAAGCCGGAAGAGTAAAGAAGCCTTGAAGAGGTAACGCCAGTCGTTCGAGAAGAAGATCAAGTCGAAGCTAAAGTCAAAGCCGACGCAAGAAGCCAAAGCAAACGCACCGGTAAAGCCCGCGCTAAAGCAACGCACGTGCCAAAGCCAAGCAACTACGACGGTCACGAGCAAAGCACCGCACGTTCTAGCCGATACGACGCGAAGTCCGGAAGAACTAAAGCATCGCAAGTCTCTACCCGTCTACGTTCAAGCGCAAGCGCCAAAGCAAAGCAAAAGCCAGAGCCACGCCAAAGCTACGCCAAAGCCGAAAGCTAAAGCCAAAGCTGACGCCAAAAACACGATCGACGCCGCGAACCGACGATCAAGGACGTCGAGGTCAAGCAAGGATCGAGGAAGACACGAAGACCGAGGAACGAAGCCCAAAGCCTCTCTAGCCGAGAAAGCGCGAAGCACGGACGGGACAAAATCAACGGCGGAAACTCCTTAGCCTCTCAAAAACCCTCACCCTGTAAAGACCTCTGTCCTGGGCAACCCCTTCAGAGCTCTCACACGAACACCACGTGGAGACGCGGATCAAAGGGACCCTCCAGAGGATCTCTCCCACAATCTCCTGATCAAAGAAAATTTGTAATCTCGTGTGATCCGCAATAAAGACGACCCGAATCTTTTTCCGCGACCACAAGCAGTTTATATTCTGAATCACGTTCCGTCTAAGTCAGTGCCTCTGACCCCTAGAGAACTGTGGTCAAAGCGAAAGCCATTGATACAGCATTTCAGAATATGGGGATGCCCTGCACATGTGCGAAGGGATAAGAGGGAAAAGATGGAATCTAAAACCAGAGTATGCTTATTTGTAGGGTATTCCAAGGAGACCAAAGGTGGTCTATTTTATGATCCTGAGGAAAAGAAAGTGATCGTTTCTACGAACGCCTATTTCCTAGAACAGGATTATATTGTGGACCACAAACCTACTAGTAAGGTAGTTCTGGATGAACTGCTGGGTACTAGTTCAGATAGCGCATCCAAAAGCATAGTGGGAGCTGACATTACAGATAATAATATACCAGATACTGTAGAACCTGTTAATCCTGTAACACCACCACCACCTCGTCGCAGTGGGAGAAACATCAGAGCTCCTGACAGATACTATGGAGAAACCTTATTGGTTGATCCAGAGGGTCAGGAGGATGACCCACTGAGCTACGATGAGGCAGTGGGAGCTTCTGACAGCTCTGACTGGCAAAAGGCTATGGAGGTAGAAATTGAATCAATGTCCCATAACGCAGTCTGGACTCTTGTTACACCATCATCCAATATTAAACCTATTGGGTGTAAGTGGGTGTATAAGAAGAAGAGAGGATCTGATGGTACAATAGAGACTTATAAAGCTAGATTAGTTGCCAAGGGTTACACCCAGAGAGAAGGGATCGACTTTGACGAAACCTTCTCGCCGGTAGCTATGATAAAGTCTATTCGGATCCTCCTATCCATTGCAGCCCATTATGACTGGGAGATCTGGCAAATGGATGTCAAGACAGCATTCCTTAATGGAAATTTGGAAGAAGACATTTATATGATTCAGCCACCAGGCTTTGAGTCAGAGGGTCAGGAACATCTAGTTTGCAAGTTGCAGAAGTCCATTTATGGACTAAAGCAAGCATCTAGAAGTTGGAACATCCGTTTTGATCAGGCAATCCAGTCATATGAATTTACTCAAAACGAGGATGAACCATGTGTATACAAGAGGACTGATAAGACCACAGTAGTATATTTAATACTTTACGTAGACGATATTCTGCTCATTGGAAATGATGTAGGAACATTGTCAACGGTAAAGGTCTGGTTGTCAACACAGTTCGATATGAAAGACCTAGGTGAAGCGAGTTATGTTTTGGGGATCAAGGTAACACGTGATCGCCAGAACAGGATTCTCTCGCTGTCACAGGCTGCGTACATAGATAAGGTTATGGCTAGATTTGACATGCAAAACTCCAAGAAGGGTTTTGTGCCATTTAGACATGGCATAAAACTGTCTAAGGACCAATGTCCTAAGACACCTGAGGAGAGAGCAGAAATGCAGAAGATACCTTATGCCTCGGCATTGGGTAGTCTAATGTATGCTATGCATTGTACAAGGCCAGATATCTGTTTCGCAGTAGGCATGATGGGTCGGTTTCAGTCGAATCCGGGTCCAGATCACTGGACAGCTGTGAAGTGTATACTCAAGTACCTTCGTAGAACAAGGGACTATGAGTTGGTATACACTGGACAAGAACTGACGCCGATTGGATATACAGATTCTGACTTTATGTCAGATTTGGAATCCAGAAAGTCGACATCAGGTTTTGTGTTTATGCTAGGAGGAGGAGCGGTTAGTTGGCAGAGTGTGAAGCAGAAATGCATCGCAGACTCTACCACAGAGGCTGAGTACGTTGCAGCGTGCGAGGCAGCCAAAGAGGCGGTATGGCTCAAGAAATTCCTTACGGATTTGGGATGTGTACCAGAGGCCCAGTTACCTATTGTGCTTTACTGCGACAATAGTGGGGCGGTAGCACAAGCCAAGGAGCCAAGACATCACAAAAAGGGGAAGCACATCGAGCGCAAGTTCCACTTGATTCGGCAGTTTCAAAAGCAAGGGCGAGTAGCGGTGACGCAGATTGCATCTACAGATAATGTTGCTGATCCTTTCACAAAGGCAATACCTACCAAGGCATTCGAGCGACATATGGACGCGATGGGAGTCAAAACCGTTTTGCTTCGCTAGACCAAGTGGGAGATTGTTAGGATTGATGTGTTCTAAGCTTGTAAAACTTTATGTTTTGGTCTAATAAAGATTGATAGTTATTAATATATGAGATGCATATAGGTGCGTAACATAGTTACGTGTTCTTTAGAGAACAGAGAGCCATGGTTATATGGTAGTCCACTGAGTTAAAGACTAAGTGGATTGGTCCCGTATAACCTAAATAAGTTCGCAGCTATGATCAGGTTGGTCGCCTCATCATGTTAAGCTGTTGGCGATGACAGTTCATGGGATGTCTTCACCATGGTCATCACCAGGCACAGTGTCTGTGGCTGAACGGAACTAACACGGTGTACAGATCAGTGAGCAGACACTGGTACACTAAGCCGTGTTTCTGCTTAGGGTAAAACGGTCCTAAACCCTGAGGAGCCACGTCTGATGGACTAACCAGTTGCGTGGTGCTTTGGCGCACCAATGTGTGAGGGTCCATATGCAGTGATCCAAAACCACGGTGTACTGGGTTACCCGGCTGGCGTTGCATTAGCGTATCACTCCTGCAGGCCATCCACACCCCTGATGGGAGGTGCGTTCCTTGGTGTGACTTACACTGTACCAAACCCAGGCCTGGTGGTCATCAGTTTGACTGTTGACCGGGTTCGATTACTCGACGGGGTAATCAGAGGTACGATGTATAGGTCAACCTGGAAGGAACCAAGTCATATGATCGTTCGAGTCTGACGGTAGTCTTCACCGCTCGAAGTGAATCATGGCATCAAGTGGAGGGACAGCGGGTTTACCACTACTAAGCGGAGAGCAGGGGTATGATGGAGAACATAGTAAGTCTGGGTGAATTGGAGTGCAGCCTGCGTCGCACTCTGGGTGGCTACGCAGGTTAACTCGAGCTCAGAGGATCGATGGTACACTCGGGTAGTGTGTCGATCGAGCTTGAGTTGGAAGCCATGAACCCCGGTCCCTGATGGTTCCACCTTATCAACATTATGTACGGTTCTTGAACCGTCTCCTCGGAACACCATAAGTAGGAGGAAGAAAGAAGTATACGCTCCGTGTGTGCTTGGCACTAGAGCACGGTAGATGCATAACTACATACGAGTACTAAGGGTTGAGCCCGAGACTAGTGCGGAGTCGTATGTTGTAATCCCTAGCCATAAGTGAACTTCGCTGCATAGGTGCGATGCACCGGGGTATGTTGCGAGTTAACTAGTTGACTTTGCTAGAGGCACCTTCCGGTGGCCTCAGTTAATAGTAAGTAACTAGTAGATATCACTTAAGTAATGGCCGTTAGGTATCGCACGCTAGAAATGGTCAAAATGAGGCGTCGGGGCGTTTTGGTAAAAACCTCACTCTGCCGAACCTCACTGTTGGCCGACCCTAGTGGTGGGACACCTCACTAGGGCCGGCCCTATGATGTAGGGATAAGAATCCCTCATCTATAGGGCCGGCCATACAGATAGGATGGGGCGATAAATCGGTTAAAATCGAGCCCTAAAAAGTGGGAAAACGGATAAATAAGCGGAGAGATAAAAGGGAGATAATGGAGAGATAATGAGAGGGGGTTAATATCCCCTTGGATCCTTATCCAAGGGGTGTTGGCCGGCCCTATAAAGGCACCTATGGGCGCCGGCCCCATGCACTAGAGAAACCGAACCCCCCTCTCTCTCATCTCTCTAATTCTCTCCCTAATCTCTCTCCGTTTCCCGCTTGCTACTTCGTCTTCCTCGCGTGGAGTTCTGAAGAAGGAGAAGGGTCGTTCTTCGGAGGCACTCAGAGATCCGAGAGCGACGTTCCGTGCATCGTGTGAGATCGGGTGAACAAGAAGGTAACATCTCCATTCGTACCGTCGGCATCTTCGCGAACGATCTTCCGTCTCCATCGACAAAGAAGACAATCCTCCGCGGTTAAAAGATCCGTACGAAAGGTATGTGTAATCTAACATGTAGATCTAGCGAGCATTATGATTTGCATCCATGCTAGTTAATCATTACGCTAGATTGCCGTTAGGGGTTTTCGATTCTCGTGCATACACATGCACACATATGTAGATTAGTTTCTGTGAAAAATTAAATCGTGTAACGTGCACCATGAACGGTCTTTCGACCGCCAAATCGTTTCCGCTGCGAGCCTCTGACCCGGATTAACTTCCAACAATATATATATATATATATATATATATATATATATATATATATATATATATATATATATATATATATATATATAGAGAGAGAGAGAGAGAGAGAGAGAATACGGGGTATGAGCTGACAGCCCATTTGCAACTTTGGGCTGTCAGCTAACAGCCCTCCGATCCTCCATCACGAGCCGTCCATTTAAAAAAAAAAATTATTTTACAAATGTCAGCTCTGTCTCTGTCTCTCTCTCTCTCTCTCGATCTCTCTCTCTTTCTCTCTCGATGGAGAGCACCAGGCCGACGTCTCCTTCTCCGGCTCCGACCTCCAGCCCCCTCCGACCATCAGCCCTCGACCGGCAGCCCCGACCAGCAGCCCCCCGACCCTCGACCATCTCCGGCCACCAGCAGCCCCTCGACCCTCGACGGCAGCCCTCCGGCCGGTGCTCGATCTCGACCCCCGACCCTCTCCGGCCACCAGCAGCCCCCAAACGCCCACGCTCTCTCTCTGTCTCTCTCTCTCGCGCAGAAAACCCGACCGGATCACCCTCTTCCGGCAGCCCCCCTTCAACGATGAATTGCACTCACCCGACCGGATCGCCTCCTCCGGCAGCCCCCAGACCGGATAGCCCCCTCCGGCAGTCCCCCCCGACCGGCAGTCCCCCCCGACCGGATCGTCTGACTAGATCGCCCCCTCCGGCAGTCCCCCCAACCGGATAGCCCCCTCCGGCAGCGCCTCCCGACCGGCAGCCCCTCTCTGACGATGAATCGCCCCCTCCGACTGGATCGCCCCCTCCGGCAGTCCCTCCCCGACCGAATCGCCCCCTTCGGCTCCTCCGGCTCCGATGAGAGAGAGAGGATGAGGGCGCGGGGTTTCAGCTCCGATGAGAGAGAGAGAGGATGAGGACGTGGTAAATACAGCTGTCGGGGCTGCTGGTCGAGAGGATGAAGACGGGGTAAAACAATTTTTTTTTTTTTTAAATGGACGGCTCGTGATGGAGGATCGGAGGGCTTTTAGCTGACAGCCCAAAGTTGCAAATGGCTGTCAGCTCATACCCCGTATTCTCTCTCTCTATATATATATATATATATGGGTCAGGATCGGATGACCCAGCAAATTTTGACCCATTAATAACCCAGCACCCTTTGATGCACTTAGAGGTTATAGAATGGGCTGATTTTTTGTAGACATGTCGTCTATGGTATGTTGATCATCCTCACAAACAATCAGCCCATTCTAAAACTTCTAGGTGCATCAAATGCGCTCTTCAAATCAACGGTTTTTGACTGTCAATTTTAACCGTTGATTTGAAGATCTCATTTGATGCACCTAGAGGTTTTAGAATGGGCTGATTTTTTGTGATGATGATCAACATATCATAGACAACATGTCTACAAAAAATCAGCCCATTCTAAAACCTCTAGGTGCCTCAAAGGGTGCTGGGTTATTTGCTGGGTCAAATTTTGCTGGGTCATCCGATCCTGACCCTATATATATATATATATATATATATATATATATATATATATATATATATATATATATATATATATATATATATATATATATATATATATATATATATATATATATATATATATATATATATATATATATATATATATATATATATATATAGGGGGCTGCTATGCTGCGGCATGCGGTGCGTGCGGCATCGCACCGCAGCCGTGTGATGCACTGCTGCGTGCATCGCATGCACGCAGCGCGTGCATCACACGGCTGCGGTGCGATGCCGCACGCACCGCATGCCGCATTCAAGCAAATCCCTATATATATATATATATATATATATATATATATATATATATATATATATATATATATATATATATATATATATATATATATATATATATATATATATATATATATATATATATATATATATATATATATATATATATATATATATATATATATATATATATATATATATATATATATATATATATAGGGGCATGCTATAATGCGGCATGCGGTAAGTGCGGCACCGCGCTACAACCGTCTGATGCACCGTTGCGTGCATGCGATGCACACAGCAGGTGCATCATGCTTGCGGTAAGGTGCCCCACTTACTGCATGCCGCATTATAGCATGCTCATATATATATATATATATATATATATATATATATATATATATATATATATATATATATATATATATATATATATATATATATATAGGAATGTTACAGTGAGCTGTGAGCTGCGGTTTTAGAAAGTGAGCTACGGGTATTTTCACCCCCCTAGAAGTTTTGAAATTTGATAAAATTTGGTGAGGGTGTTGTCTAGGGTTAGATGATCATCCTCACCAATTTTCATCAAATTCCAAAACTTCTAGGCGGGTCAAATGGTCGGATCATAATCTACCGTCCGCAGTCACCGTTAAAATCTGCATATTTTGCTTCGACCATTTGACCCCCCTAGAAGTTTTGGAATTTGATGAAAATTGGTGAGGATGATATCTTACCCTATACAACACCCTCACCAAATTTCATCAAATTCCAAAACTTTTAGGGGGGTCAAAATACGCGCAGCTCATTTTTTCTTACCGCAGCTCACAGCTCAACGTTACAACCCTATATATATATATATATATATATATATATATATATATATATGATAACGATCCAGTAAGATAACTCTTCTATGAGATACTTGTGAGAAACCTATCTAGATGTTTTAGAATTTGATGAAAATTTGTGGGCATGCTCTTTATGGCAAGTTCATCATCCTCACAAAAAATCTTCAAATTCTAAAACTCTAGAGGCATCAAATACATAATTCAAATTATTGGTTTTAATGGACGGTTGATAAATCTTGTATCATTTGATGCCCTTAGAGGTTTTAGAATTTGATGAATTTTTGTGAGGATGATCAACTTGCCATAGCGAGCATGCCCACCAATTTTTATCAAATTCTAAACCCTCTAGATAGGTTCTTACATGGTATCTCATATATCTTATTGGATCGCTACCCTATATATATACTAGTAATGCCCGTGCACGCAAAAGATTTCGAGGGCGAGGAAAATATTTTGAGGAAGTGACAATATTTCAAAGGTGGCAATAAAATATTTTGAGAGCGGCGACAATATTTCGAGGGAGATAACAATATATAGAGGGTGATAATAATATTTCATAAATGATGATAATATTTTGAGGACGGTGATAATATTTTGTGAGCGATGATAATACTCGTGTTTGTTGGCACTCGAACGGGGTGACCAAATTTGTTCGACAGCGCCTACAATCGGTTGGGGCACCCACATTCGGCTGGAGAGCCAACACTTGATGAAAACAACATTATACGTCGATGACCCTCACATTCGGAAGAAGTGGGCACATTCCGAACAACTTCCGCCTTTGGCGACAAAACACAATAAATTCGAACTGGGCAATAAAAAATCAGTTGCGGTGTCAACATTCTATTAGGATGAATTGGATGCAGTTTACACAACATGGGGGGATTTATTATAGAGATAGCAAATCCCTCCCATTTATTTTCTCACAAAACAGAGGACATAGGGAAAAGGATTCTGCAATCTCAGACGTCGGGATGCCAGATGGTAGGCCATGGCCACCAGAGAAGAAAGTGGGCTGTCGGTCGGGATGCCATTCACTCGGCCGTCGGTCAAGATGCCAGACGGCGGGCCGTGGCTTCTGGAGCAGCCGGCTGAAAAGTATCAGGTTGCTCCCGGCCTCAAAAAAGAAAAGAAAATCATAAATAAATAGCTCTCATTAACGGATTAATACAAAAAATCAGAGGTGAATCCTGTATAAATAGAACACATGTTTGAAGGTACCTATATGTTTTGGACGATGTGGCAGACCACGATTGGGTCGTAACAAAGTGCAGCAAAGCAATCGGGCAGCAAAAATAAGTTCGGATCTCTTCTAGTCGGTCGGCCCAAGTCGGTGGGCCCGGCTTGCATCACAGCCACACACAGTCGGCTGGAGTGCGATTCACTTCTAGGCCAACTGCCATTGTGCGGCTATCATGCGCAAGGGCCCAACGACCGGGTTCGACCGATTGGAGGACCCCTTGCCCCCATATCTCTACCCCATCGTTTGCCCCCCAAGTCACAGCCGTCTGATGCACCCATAGCCGACCAGTGTATCGCACCCATCCCCAACTAGCTGGCAAAGAAACAGGTCTGATTGGCTAAGCGATATAGGCACCAGCTTGTACCTGATCACTGTCGTCCCTTTGTCTGCCGGTTGGGGTGAGTGCGATGCACCGATCGGGTATGGGTGCAACGGACGACTGTGCTTTGGGAGGCAGAGAAATGGGGCACAACTATTTTGGGGAGGAATGCTAAATAGCCAACTCGTTTGCCAACTTTTGTTGCCACTCCACGTACGTGATGCAGAGTCATTGCTGGGAATATTTTGTAGAGGCCATGGGAAGAGCCCAAGGCAAATGCCATGTAAAGTTGGCAACCCAAACGTTGGCAAATTAGTTGGCTACCCAGCTCTCTCTCTCTCTCTCTCTCTCTCTCTCTCTCTCTCTCTCTCTCTCTCTCTCTCTCTCTCTCTCTCTTTCCCCATTAATTGGCACATCCTTTATTTCTTTTTCTCTCCTCTCTTTCCATTTGAGAGAGACACATGGCATGGGCCGATTGGGCCGCAAGAAGTTAGCCCAAGGATGAAAATGCATGGACAATCACGATATTGACAGACATATCCCCGTTCTTTTACAATAAAGCCCTCTAATATATTTTAATTTTATTTTTTTACAATCTAGTCCTTATATTATTTGTTTCTTCATCCTCTTCAATCCCACCCCTCCATCTTAACTTAATTGAATTATAACCTTTCCTTTTCCCTCTCCTAAGATGAATCACACTCATCCTAACCCTCCTTTAAATCTCAGCCCCTCTTACCTCCCTCCCAACTACAGATCATGACCGTTGTTTGTACCCCTCATAAAACCCTTCCATAATGCACATGTTTGTCGGTACTCGAACGGGGCGGCAAAACTTGTACGGTGGCACCCATAATCAGTGAGAGCACCCACATTTGGATGGGGAACCCACACCTGGCAAAAACAACCACTTTGCCCTGATCTAGGGTTTCGGCGATTGACGCTCTGACCTTCTCGGTTACCGCTTGAGGCACCGAGGAGGCTGAGAATTTGAGGGTTCTTGTCCCGGCAGTGGATCTATCTCCCCCTTCCTCCACCTTGTAGATAAGGGATCCCTCCACCCTTTTGCGTTTTGTGTTCGTCTCTCCAGGCGGCGTAGCTTCCCCTACTCGTTTTGCCGGCCTTCGAAGGCCCCAGGGTAGTGGGCCTCCAACCAATGCTGTGGGAGTGGCAGATTCGAGGTCAACATTTCCTTTCTACTTTTTAAATATTTTTTAAAATGTAAAACTCGATGAACCCATAATTTTATTATTATTCTAAGAGAGGAGGGCAGAGAAGGGTAGTCGGACGATGCGCGCCACCGGTCACAAATGGCATCGCAGCTGTTGTGGCTAAGTGCGATTCACTATAGGACTCGATGATAGGCATACACGACAGGTGAATCGCACTCAGTCCCCGGCGCCTGCTACGGCATCCCCTTCCCTGTCCTCGCCCGCTCCGCCTTCGGTGTCCACGGCGTGCACGTCCCCACCCTCCTTTGCACCCTCGTCGGCTATGGCTGGTCCGGTCGGTGAATCGCACTCTACCTATATTGGTGAATCGAAGGCAACAATGGTGATGATGGTGGTGGGCATGGGATGGCGGCGACAATGGTGATGGTGGTGGTGGTGGTGGTGACGGTGGGAAGAAAGAAGGGAGAGAGAGAGAGAAAGAGAGAGAGAGAGAGAGAGAGAGAGAGGGAGCAGAAGAGAGAGGGACGATGAAGAAGAAGGGGGGATTGTGAGCAGAGGAGAGAGGGATGATGACAAAGAAGGGAGGAGAGAGAGAAAGGATAGAGTAACATGAGAGAGAGAGAGAGAGAGGAAAGAGTAAGGGAGATTGACAACCATCGGCGACGAATTCTTAAACCCCCGACCCCACCGGCAATGGAAGACCCCACCGGCGACGATGTCCGGTCGTGGCCTGTAACCGCTCCCACCCCTCCGACGGATCACGCCTCGAGCCCTAATCACCGGATCCACCGAATCAGGCCTCCTGCTCCTCCTGCCTCGAGCCCTAATCCTCTTGCGCAGGGCTTCGCCATGGCCCGGGCCTGTGGCGGTCGGGGTGGGGTTGGAGGCAGAGGGGGACGGGTTTACCGAAGGTGGGGAAGTCGGGCTCGGGGTCACCGGAGGTGTGTGCGGCAAATGGGCGACGGGGAGAGGGGCTCACCGGAGGTGGGGAAGTCCGGCTACGGGTCGTTAGTAGGTCACCGACGACCTGCAGGGGAGGAGAGCAGTCCGATCGCCGGATATTGGGAGGGTGATCGAGAGAGAGAGAGAGGAGAAAGATGAATGGGCTGGCCGATCGCGGGCAGTCCGATCGCGAGCAACATAATATCGCGGACTAAAACCAACGGCTGTGATGACCTCTTTCGGTTATTTGTAATGGCAGATCATATTTCTAGGCTATTTTTGGTAATGCAACGACAGAAAATGGATAGGTGAACAGAAAGTCAATTATGGGAGGGACCACGTATAAATGACAGCTATATGCATGAACAATCGGATCAATACCGAACATGTCCCTGTTTTTTTACATGAAAGCCCTTCAAACGATTATTTGTTTTATTTTTTTTACAATCAGGTCCTTCACTAATTTATTACTTCCTCCACTTAATTTGATCGCCACATTTCAACTCGATTCAATCTTAGCCGTTTCCCTCTCCGTAGATGAATCTCACTCGCCCTAACACCAATTTATCTCATCCCCTCATTCTATCCCCCTCTCAAAGACAGATCCTGACCGTTGTTTGTACCCCCCACAAAACTGTAGCTTATTATTATATATATATATATATATATATATATATATATATATATATATATATATATATATATATATATATATATATATATATATATATATATATATATATATATATATATATATATATATATATATATATATATATATATATATATATATATATATATATAAAGAGTAGTGATACATTGCGGCCGAGTAACGTGCGGCGTAATGTGCGGCCACCCCCTTCCGAGTCATTTTTTGATTATTTTTTTTTGGGGATTGATTACCCACCCTTGGATAGCACACACAAAAAATTTCAGCTCGATCCAAGACCTGTAGGCCATCCAAATGTGATCGACGTTTATCGATCGTTCATTTTTGTCGTCATTTTGATCAACACATTTGGACGGTCTACAGGTCTTGGATCGAGCTGAAATCTTTTGTGTGTGCTATCCAAGGGGGTGCCGTACGTTACCGGCCACAATGTATCACTACTCTCTATATATATATATAAAGAGAGAGAGAGAGAGAGAACCGATCTCATGTGATATGTGGTTGAATGCGATAATGCGATACTCAGCCCCAGCCATCCGATCGGCGTGAATCGAACGGCACAAATCCTTTCCGTCCGTTCTGTCCCGGCTCAAAGGTGTAGCCATTCGATCGAATGATCGAACGGATGAGATCCGTGCGAAACATTTGAATAGGACAAAAAATCATGATTATTGTGACCGGATTTTTGTCCTATTCGAATGTGTCCCACGGATCTCATCCGTTTGATCGAATGATCGAACGGCTACACCTTTGAGCCGAGGCGAAAAGGGCGGAAAGGATTTGTGCCGTTCGATTCACGCCGATCGGACGGCCGGGGCTAAGTATCGCATTATCGCATTCAACCACATATCGCTTGAGATCGGTTCTCTCTCTCTCTCTCTCTCTCTCTCTCTCTCTCTTTATATATATATATATATATATATATATATATATATATATATATATATATATATATATATATATATATATATATATATATATATATATATATATATATATATATATATATATATATATATATATATATAAAGAGAGATAAATGAACGACCGATAAATGATCAACACATTTGGATGACCTACAAGTTTTGGATCGGGCTGAAATTTTTTGTGTGTCCAATCCAAGGGTGGGTGATCAATCCCCAAAATAAAAATTCCAAAAACACCCCCAAAGGGGGTGGCCGCACGTTAAGTCGCACGTTACCCGGCCGAAATGTATCACTACTCATAAAGAGTAGTGATACATTGCGGCGGGTAAAGTGTGGGCTTAACGTGCAGCACCCCCTTCGGGGGTATTTTTGGAAATTTTTTTTTTTGGATTGATCACCTACCCTTGGATTGGACACACAAAAAATTTCAGCCCGATCCAAGACCTGTATGCCGTCCAAATGTGTTGATCAAAATGGCGAAAAAAATGAACGACCGATAAATGATCAACACATTTGGACGGCCTACAGGTCTTGGATCGGGCTGAAATTTTTTGTGTGTCCAATCCAAGGGTGGGTGATCAAACCCTAAAAAAAAATTCCGAAAATACCCCGAAAGGGGATGGCCGAACGTTAAGTCGCACGTTACCCGCCGCAATGTATCACTACTCATGTAGAGTAGTGATACATTGCGGCCGGGGTAATGTGCGGGCTTAACGTGCGGCCACCCCCTTCGGGGGTATTTTTGGAATTTTTTTTTGGGGATTGATCACCCACCCTTGGATTGGACACACAAAAAATTTTGGCCCGATCCAAGACCTATAGGCCGTCCAAATGTGTTGATCAAAATTGTGAAAAAAATGAACAACCGATAAATGATCAACACATTTGGACGGCCTACAAGTCTTGGATCGGGCTGAAATTTTTTGTGTGTCCAATCCAAGAGTGGGTGATCAATACCCAAAAAAAAAAAATCAAAAATACCCCCGAAGGGGGTGGCCGCATGTTAAGCCCCACGTTACCCAGCCGCAATGTCTCACTAATATATATATATATATATATATATATATATATATATATATATATATATATATATATATATATATATATATATATATAGAGAGAGAGAGAGAGAGAGAGAGAGAGAGTAGTGATATATTGCGGTCGGTAAGATGCGGCTTAACGTGCGGCCATCCTCTTCGGGGGTATTTTTGGTTTTTTTTTTTTTTTGGATTGATCACCCACCCTTGGATAGCACACACAAAAAATTTTAGCTCGATCCAAGACCTGTAGGCCGTCTAAATGTGATCGACTTATAACGGTCGTTCATTTTTATCGTCATTTTGATCAAAACATTTGGACGGCCTACAGGTCTCGGATCGAGCTGAAATTTTATGTTTGTGCTATCCAAGGTTGGTGATCAATCCCAAAAAAAAAAAACCAAAAATACCCGGAATGGGGGTGCCGCACGTTACCGGCCGCAAAAAATTTCAGCCCGATCCAAGACTTGTAGGCCGTCCAAATGTGTTGATCATTTATCGATCGTTCATTTTTTTCGTCATTTTGATCAACACATTTAGACGGCCTACAGGTCTTGGATCGGGCTGAAATTTTTTGTGTGTCCAATCCAAGGGTAGTTGATCAATCCCAAAAAAAAAAAATTCCAAAATTACCCCCGAAGGGGGTGCCGCACGTTAAGCCCGCACGTTATCCGCCGCAATGTATCACTACTCGATATATATATATATATATATATATATATATATATATATATATATATATATATATATATATATATATATATATATATATATATATATATATATATATATATATATATATATATATATATATATATATATATATATATATATATATATATATATATAAGGGCATGCTATAATGTGGCATGCGGTAAGTGTGGCACCGCGCTACAACCGTCTGATGCACCGCTACGTGCATGCGATGCACACAGCAGGTGCATCAGATGCACACAGCAAGTGCCATGTGACACCCAAATTGAAGAGAGGACTAGCGTGTTGGGTGGTCGGGAGGACCGTGTTCCCTATTCCCATATATATATATATATATATATATATATATATATATATATATATATATATATATATATATATATATATATATATATATATATATATATATATATATATATATATATATATATATATATATATATATATATATATATATGGACTGGGATCCATTGACAACCCAAAATGGGAGGTAAATTTACCTCCCATTTTAAACTTGATTCAATCGGTGGATAGAGGTATCTGAATTTGCTGATTTTTTGTGAGGATGATCAACATGGTATGTTGATCATCCTCACAAAAAATCAGCAAATTCGGAAAGTTTTAAGGGCGTCAAATGTGTTATTCAAATTAACGGTTCAAATAGACGGTTCAGAAAAGCTTGATTCGATCGGCGCCCTTAAAAATTTCAGATTTTGTTGATTTTTTGTGAAGATGATCACTATGGCTAGTTGATCATCCTCACAAAAAATCAACAAAATCTGAAATATCTAAGGGCGCCGATTGAATCAATCTTTTCTGAACCATCTATTTCAACTATTAATTTGAATAACACATTTGACGCCCTTATATGTTTCAGAATTTGCTGATTTTTTGTGAGAATGATCAACTTGCCATGTTGATCATCCTCACAAAAAATCAGCAAATTCAGAAATCTCTACACAACGATTATGGCGAGTTGTAAGTGGAAGGTAAATTTACCTCCCATTTTGGGTTATCAACGGATCCCACCCCTATATATATATATATATATATATATATATATATATATATATATATATATATATATATATATATATATATATATATATATATATATATATATATATATATATATATATATATATATATATATAGAGAGAGAGAGAGAGAGAGAGAGAGAGAGAGTGGAATGTTACAGTGAGCAATGAGCTCCGGAACGACAAAATGAGCTACGATCATTTTGACCACCCTAGAAGTTTTAGAATTTCATGAAAATTGGTGGGTGTGTTGTCTAGGGTAACATGATCATCCTCACCAATTTTCTAGGAATTCAAAAAATTCTAGAGTCATCAAACGGTAGAAGTTTTATCCACCGTCCGTAGTAACCTTTAATTTTGCTTCTACCATTTGATGACCCTAAAAGTTTTTGAATCCATTGAAAATTGGTGAGGATGATCATATTACCATAGACAACACAACCACTAATTTTACAAAATTTCAAAAGTTCTAGAATGGTCAAAATGATCGTAGCTCATTTTATCCCTCCGTAGCTCATAGCTCATTGTGGTCATGTTACCATAGCATCCCCATATATATATATATATATATATATATATATATATATATATATATATATATATATATATATATATATATATATATATATATATATATATATATATATATATATATATATATATATATATATAGAGAGAGAGAGAGAGAGAGAGAGAGAAATACTAAAATGTAGCATGCGGTGCGTGCGGTATCGCACCGCAGCCGTCTGATGCACCACTGCGTGCATCGCACGCACCACAGCAGTGCATCAGACGGCTACGGTGCGACGCCGCACGCACCGCACGCCGCATCCTAGCACGCCTCTATATATATATATATATATATATATATATATATATATATATATATATATATATATATATATATATATATATATATATATATATATATATATATATATATATATATGGGAATAGGGAATACGGTCCTCCCGACCACCCAACACGCTAGTCCTCCCTTTAATTAGGGTGCCACATGGCACTTTTTAACCAAGGTTAGGGGTTGGTCAAGGTGGGTACATCCCACCTGACAATGATCATGAAAAAAAATATGCCAAGTGACATTTTTAAATTAACCATAGCAAGGGTTATTTGCACGCTACAGTTTACCGTTAAATTTGTCGAACGTTGATCAAGTTGTTTTAGGTTTTTGGTTTAAAATATGTTTTTTAAATCTTGGTCTAAGTAGAGTGGATTGACCATCCATAAAAAGAAATATGGTTAAAAATTACCATGTAACACCCAAATTGAAGGGAGGACTAGCGTGTTGGGTGGTCGGGAGGACCGTGTTCCCATCTCTCTCTCTCTCTCTCTCTCTCTCTCTCTCTCTCTCTCTATATATATATATATATATATATATATATATATATATATATATATATATATATATATATATATATATATATATATATATATATATATATATATATATATATATATATATATATATATATATATATATATATATATATATATGTATATATATATATATATGTATATATATATATATTTATATATTTATATAAATATATATATATATATATATATATACATATATATATACATATATATATATATATATATATATATATATATATATATATATATATATGGCTGATCCAGTGAGAAACCTCTTATTTGCGAAACCTTGTACGAAACCCCCCTAAAGGTTTCAGAATTTGATGAAACTTGGTAGGCATGCTACCTATGCCATGTTGATCATCCTCACAAAATTTCATCAAATTCTAAAACCTCTAAGGGCATCAAATGTTAGAATCAAATTAACAGTTTTTCTGAACTGTCGGTAAAGATTCTAACATTTGATGCCCCTAGAGGTTTTAGAATTTGATGAAATTTTGTGAGGATGATCAACATGGCATAGGTAGCATGCCTTCCAGGTTTCATCAAATTTTGAAACCTCTAGGCGGGTTTCGCACAAGGTTTTGCAAATAAGGAGATTCTCACTGGATCAGCCCTCTCTCTCTTTCTCTCTCTTTATATATATATATATATATATATATATATATATATATATATATATATATATATATATATATATATATGGGGCTGTTGCGTTGAGTTGTGAACTGCGGTAGGAGAAAATAAGCTGCGGGTATTTTGACCACCTAGAAGTTTTGGAATTTTATGAAATTTGGTGAGGGTGTTGTATATGGTAAGATGATCATCCTCACCAATTTTCATCAAATTCCAAAACTTCTAGGGGGGTCAAATGGTCGAAGCAAAATCTTCAAATTTTAACGGTAACTACGAACGACAGATTTTGCTTCAACCATTTAACCCCCCCTAGAAGTTTTGGAATTTGATAAAAATTGGGGAGGATGATCATATTACCCTAGACAACACCCTCACCAAATTTCATCAAATTCCAAAACTCTTAGGGGGGGTCAAAATAAACGCAGCTTACTTTCTAAACCGGCAGCTCACAGCTCACTATAACATTCCTCTCTCTCTCTCTCTTTCTCTCTCTCTCTCTCTCTATATATATATATATATATATATATATATATATATATAGAGAGAGAGAGAGAGAGATAAATGTTAAAATGCAACGTGCGGTGTCGCATCGCAGTCGTCTGATACACCGCTGCATGCATCACACGTATCGCAGCGGTGCATCAGACGGCTGCGGTGCGACGCCGCACGCACCGCACGCTGCACCCTAACATGCCTCTATATATATATAACATGTAAGGGTTGGTAGATAGTTTGGGGAGATAGTTTACGGCTCAGATTAATTTGGAGCGGGGATAAACAAGTCAAGGGTTCGGATTCATGCCCCTCAAATTTGAATTCAAAAAAATTTATTTTCTCCCTCTTTTCCCTCAAATTTGAATTCAAATTTGTCCACTGCATCACAGCCAGCCAGTGCATTACACTTAGCCTAACTCAACATCGCAACCATAAAAAAAAAAGCATCATCAACAGAGAGAGAGAAAAGAGAGAAAAACCATCAAACCTCAACCGTCCTTATCATCAAACCTCAGCCATCCTACGCCCCCCCTCCCACTCCCCCTACCCACACAGCCACTACACCACAGCCAACCGCCACGATAGGTGCATATCGAACTCAGCCCCAACTCGATATCACAACCGTCCAAAAAAAATATTTCATCATCAGCAGTTGATAACTTTGAAGAAAATGAAATAGTGGCTAAAAGATCTATGAAATGTGCATCTGTGGGAGCATGCATATGTTGACAAATGGAGTTAACAGCAAAGGACAAGTCTGGACAAGTGATTGTCAAGTATTGAAGCATCCCAGCAAGGCGACGGTAAAGAGTGGGATCCGAGAAAGGGCTGGAAACAGTTAGTGACTTCTTGGTAGAGACTGGCGTGGCTGATGGCTTGCAGTTGACCATACCAGCTTGGTGAACAATATCAAGAGCATACCGGAGTTGATGTAGAAGCAACCCTGATGTATTGGCTTAAATTGAAACTCCGAGGAAATGGTGGAGAGACCCCAAATCCTTAAGAGCAAATCTCTGGCCCATTAAGTGAATAAGAGAAGAAATATATTGTTGATCACTACCAGTTAAGAGAATATCATCGACATATAAAAGTAGGATAGTAATCCTGGCAGCATCACGGCGGATAAAGAGGGAGGAGGCATTTGTACTACTTTGAAAACCATAAGAGATAAGAAACTTGGAGAACTCCTCGAACCACACACGCGGAGCCTGTTTCAAGCCATAAATTGCTTTGTGGAGCTTGCACACGTATCCAGGAAAACTGGGATCTTCAAAACCAAGTGGTTGTTGAATAAGGACATGCTCAGAGAGAGAGCCATGTAAGAATGCGTTGGATACGTCTAACTACTTAAGCAGCCAACCATGATGAAGGGCAAGCGAGAGAACAATGCGAATAGTGGGTTGCTTTACCACAGGACTGAAGGTGTCCTGGTAGTCGACACCCTCTTGTTGATGAAAGCCCTTCACAACGAGGCGGGCCTTATACCGAGAGATTGACCCATCTGGATTGCGCTTGAGTTTGAAGATCCAACGACAGCCAATTACATTACCAGATCGTGGGGGTGGAACGAGTGTCCAGGTACCTTGATCTTGAAGAGCCTGGAACTCAGTAGACATAGCTGTACGCCAGTGCTGATGTTTCATTGCCTCGGAGTAGCTAGATGGTTCAGTCGCATCAGAGGAGGTAGAGGACGCGAGCATGCTCGTA
Source organism: Chamaelirium japonicum (assembly GCA_947650365.1). Lineage (NCBI taxonomy): Eukaryota > Viridiplantae > Streptophyta > Magnoliopsida > Liliales > Melanthiaceae > Chamaelirium > Chamaelirium japonicum. The sequence continues at coordinate 47,083,869 of OX393555.1, read as the reverse complement.
GGTGTCTTTAGCTTAGAAATGCCCAACTTAGACCGGGTGACCATCGGATGAGAGTTAGATGGACGAACCGACGGCTCTGGTTGTGATAAGACAGTGGAGGCTGGGATGATAGTATGTGGGGCAAGGGGTGAAGGTGGAGCAAAGGAAATAGAAGGCTAGGTGCCACGTCATTGAGGCACCGTGTAGCGAGGGCTGCGAGGCAATGAAGGAGAACGAGCCAGGGCAGATGCGAGCGATGGCGGTTGCCGAGGAGCGGGCGGGGGCTCAGATGCAGGCCGATGTGAGAAGGACAACGGGATGGCTTCAGGCTGTGGATGGGCAGAAGAAAAGACAGGGGGATAGAAGACGTGGTATGGAGAGATATCACCAGGAGTGCGTGTGGGTAGTGATGGTGTAGCATTGTAAAAGGGAAATAGGTGCTCATGGAAAACAACATGACGAGATACGAAGACATGACCAGAAGCAATATCGAGGCAGCGATAGCCTTTTGAGCGAGCACAGTAGCCAAGAAAAGCACAACGGGCGGAACGAGCATCAAATTTATGTGCAGAATAAGGGCGCAACCACGGGAAGCAGAGAGACCCGAAGACGCGCAACATGGTGTAATCAGGTTTGCGAAGAAATAAAAGTTCAAAAGGGGATTTGTGACAAAGATTAGGGGATGGGAGACAATTGATGAGGTAGGTGGAGGTGCAGAGAGCATCAACCCAATAGATGGGGGGCATCGATGCATGTTGGAGAAGAGTGACAGTTGTTTCAATTAGGTGACGATGTTTGCGTTCGGCAACACCATTTTGTTCTGGAGTATAGGGGCATGAAACTTGGTGAAAAATACCATGAGCAGAGAGCTCAAAGGCAAAAGCATGATTGATAAACTCTCCACCGCCATCGGTGCGAAGAGTACCAATTTTTGAGGTAAGTAGGTTTTCAACCATTCGTCGAAGGAAACAGAACACATGTAGAGCATCAGATTTATTTTTTAATGGGAATAACCAAGTCAATCAAGAATAATCATCAACAAAGATAATATAAAATCGATAGCCAGAAACAAAAATAACAGAGGAAGGTCCCCAAATGTCTGAATGCACTAATTCAAGAGGACGAGAGACAGTAGAACAAGATAAAGGAAAATACAATTTAGGACTTTTTCCAAGATTACATGCGACACAATGAAAATCTAAAGACAAAAGACGAGGCACAGAGTGGCCGTGCTGAAGATGTCGAAGAACAGCTTGTGACAGATGACCCAAACGAGCATGCCACATGGAAGATGCAGTGGAAGACGCGGTGAGGGTGGCAGCGGAAGACGACGAAGGAGAGGAGAAGAGCATGGAAAACGGGTATAGTCCATGCTCACTGCACCCGTGAAAAAGCATCTTCCTCATGAACTTGTCCTGAACAAAGAACGCATCCGAGTCAAAGATAAGACGAAAGTTATTATCCTGGCAAAATTTTTGGACAGAGAGAAGGTTGGAAGAGATGTGAGGGACATGTAGGATATTACGAAAATTAAAAGAGACAGAGGGAGTGGGAAGAACACCATCACCAATATGAGAAACAAAGAGAGAATGGCCATTGCCCACTGTGACTGTATCCATACCATGGTAGGGCTGAGGGTTGATACTGAGATTGGAGAGGTCAGAGGTGATGTGATTGCTCGCACACGTATCTGCATACCATGGGGCAGTGGAAGTGCCGGGGCCTGCTGCAAACATGGCAGCAGAGGAAGTAGTGGAAGATGCTGGAGCAGTTCGAGGGGTGGCAGGAGACACCGGCACGTAGTTATGGTTGTTGCGATGCCAGCAGTCAATAGCGACGTGGCCTGGTTTCCAGCAAATCTGGCAAATAGGAGGAGGTGCACCAAGGAGACCACGACTGGGTGGAGGAAAGCGTCCACCGGAAGTGGGCAGGGGTCCGCCAACAAAAGGACCATTATCATAAGAATTGCCGTAACCACGAGAATGGATAAGGCCGCCACGGCGTCCACGACCACCGCGGCCGCCACGCCAGCCACGACCACCATGAGTAGCGGTGAGGGCAGCAGCATCAGGAACCGGATCTGAAGTGGTTGGTAAAGAGTACATGTTCATCTCTTCAGTCATCAGAAGAGCGATGAATTCATCCATTGTCAGAGACCCAGGTTGAGTGCGGATGGTTGTTTTGAAGGCGTTGTAGGGCTCGGGGAGACCATTGAGAGCATGAAGAATGAGATCTTCATCAGATAAAGGGGCTCCAACAGCGGTGAGGTGATCAGCAAGAAGTTTAAGATTTTGGATATAATCAGAGGTGGTGGTGGAGCCTTTCTTAATTTGTTGGATCTGAGATTTTAGGTGCATAATATTGGAGCGGTTGGATGAGAGAAACCGCTTCTCCAAAGCTACCCAAACGTCGCGGGCGTGAGAGAAAGAAACTACTGATTGGAGGACAGGAGAAGAAAGAGTAGCAAACAAAGCCGCAAGGAGTTGTTGATCAGACAAAGTCCAATCAAGAAAAGCTGGATTGGGAGCAGAGATGCCTTGATCATTCAATAGGATAGAAGATGGTGGAGGTTGGGTTAGAAGAGAATCCACATGATATGTATGAAGCGTAGTGGAAACCTGCGCGCGCCATAAGAGATAGTTGGACGTATTATCCGTGTTGATCTCAAGTTTTATGGTGATAAGAGAGGTAAGATTGCGAATAAGGTGAAAGAGAGGGGAGGAGGAAATATTCTGTGGTGAAGAAGGGGTGATGGATATTGATGATTCAGTGGTGGAGGAAGAAGCTGATTCCATGTTATGTTGAAGGGAAGAGAGATCAATGAGACATGAACGTTGGTTCAAGAGCTCTCACCATGGCTCTGGTACCATGATAACTTTGAAGAAAATGAAATAGTGGCTAAAAGATGATCGCACACAGCACTAAAGGCTCTGGCGTGTTTATTATATAATAGAAGCAGTTACATAACCGTCCCTAGATTATTGGGATACCATCCTGATAATTGCAGCGTAATCACGATCTGGTATGGGCTGTTACAACTACCTGATAACATCCTGCGTTATCAAGTAGTTGTAACTACCTAATAACCTCCTGCGTTATCAGCAGTGAGAGAGAGAGAGAGAGAGAGAGAGAGAAAACCCATCTCCTCCTTCTCAAACACATTTCCTTAGCCGTCCTACGCCCCTCCCCCCCTCCCCCTACCCAGACGCCCTTCCTTAAATCCCCTCCCCCATAAACCCCCTTCTAAAGAGAGAGAGAGAGAAAAAGAGAGAGAGGAGTTGGAGCACATCGTCGGCGGGGTCAAGTTCGTCGCCGACGGGGTCGGGTTCATCACCAATGAACCGGAAGGAGAGGTTTCTCTCTCTCTCTGCTTGCCGGCAGGTTGGCCACCGAAGGGGTCCACTTATCCGTTGGGGTCATGACCGTCGTCGGTGGCCACATCACCGTCAGAGTCATCATCGTCTCCCGACAGGGGTCCAGCTTGCCGACAGTTTGGCCACCGAAGGGGTCCACTTCGCCGTCGGGGTCATCACCGTCGTAGGCAGTTTGGCCACCGAAGGTGTCTCACTTCTTTCTCACCCCCTCAACAGCAATCAACAGACTCTCTCTATCTCTATCTCTCTCTCTCTCTACTTGCCAGTCAACAACCTCTCTCTCTCTCTCTCTCTCTCTCTCTCTCTCTCTCTCTCTCTCTCTCTCTCTCTTGTTGGGTATAGATATGGGTTTTAGGTATGGGTATTGAGGTGCCCATACCTATATCCGAAAGCTAATCGGGTCCAGTCATAGCTGTAGTCATCCTCCCGATGCCACCGGCCACAGCTGTAGTCACCGACCACCGGGGTTTACCTGTACCCGAAAGTTAAGCAGGTAGAGTTCTTATACCCATACCCTAACCAAACCATGTTAGGTTTAATCAAGTAAAGCTCTTATACCCGAAAGTTTTGAGTAGAGCTGTTATACCCGAAAGTTTAGATTCGAGTTTGGATCGGGTATTGAGGTGCCCATACCTATACCAGAAAGTTAATCGGGTAGAGTTATTATACCCGAAAGTTTCGAGTCAGGTTTGGATCATGTATTTGGGTTTTTGGAGTCTATTGCCACCCCTAGCCGTTTTCCCGTCGGCCTCCCGACACCATTAGGTGGGTCGACGCTCATCACAGCTGCATGACTCCATGCGGCTGTGATGCGCGCTGACCCCCTGAAGTTTAGCCCAAAGTCACAACCGTCCATTGGAACCATATCCGACCGATGAATTGCACTCATCCCCAACCATGATGTACCATACCTTTGGGCGATAAGCAAAAACAATATTTTTACTACATGATTTTTGTACCCAAGTGCATGAGTTTTGTACCCAAGTGCACGATTAAGTCATAACCAAGTGCACTATATGACTATCGTGTAGCAAAAATGTCGTGTGAGAAAAAAAAAAGGCAAAGCATGAGTAACAACCAAGGAGATGCAGTCCCACTTCTCTCTCTCTCTCTCTCTCTCTCTCTCTCTCTCTCTCTCTCTCTCTCTCTCTCTCTCATAAGTAAACAAAGAGTCAAAGCTTATCACAAGGTCAATGCTGGCAGCCACAGTTTTCATCCTCTGGCAAGCTATGCCATCGGACGGCTGGATGGCAACTAAAAAAATATTTTTCTATTCCAATTAAAAAAAATTGAAGGGACAAAATGTAATTTAATACCACTTCGATGACACCCGTCCGTTGGATTTGCTGCTGTAACATCTGCCCCAAATACACAAGATATTGTCCGCTTTGCCCGTGCCCGCATGAGAATAGTACTAGGATGGGTGACCACCCTGGGAAGTTCTCGTGCGGGCACGGGCAGAGCGGACAATATCTTGTGTGTTTGGGGCGGATGTTACAAAATGGTATCAGAGCCGGTTCTCCTCGCAATGGGGGGGTCTAACCCTACACGAGGACGTGTAGCCCTGAGGGGGGTGGATTGTGACGACCAAGATCCAATAGGACAATAGCCAAGAGCCAAGACTCCTGAGGCTGGGATGCCAAAATGGATGAGGTGAGGTGAGGTGTACAAAGCTACGATTTAGCCCTACATCGCCTGGAGAGGAGATCCTGAGCTACTTATATAATTTTCCCTCTCAAACATAGAAGATGCGTTTTAAAACCGTGCGCCGCTACGGATTTTGTAAAAACTCCGTAGCTAAGCATGCTCGGGCGAGAATAGTACTAGGATGGGTGACCACCCATTCTCGTGCAGGCACGGGCAGAGCAGACAATATCTTGTATGTTTGGGGCGGATGTTACAGCTGCACTTGCTTATGGCCCAGTCCTGGTGTGCCACGTTGTCCATTTAAGAGCACTATTAGGCCGTAACCAAGTGCAACAAATCCATCGGTATCTAAAATGATTTCTTGCTTTGGGAAGGTTGAAAGAGTCGATGCTCATCACAGCTGCATGACTCGAAAGTGAATCTTACTCTAGCCGACTGCATGCGGCTGTGATGCGCGCCGACCCCCTGAAGTTTATCCCAAAATCACAACCACTCATTGGAACCATCCCCAACCATGGTGTACCACATCGTTGGGCCGTAAGCAAAAGCAGCATTTTTATTACACGATTGATTTGCTGCACTTGATTAGGCTGTAACCAAGTGCACGATTTTTGTACCCAAGTGCACGATTAGGCCGTAACCAAGTGTACGATAAGACTAATTGTGTAGCAAAAATATCGTGTAGCAAAAATCGTGCACTTGGTTAGAGCATTTGTTAGGGGATTAATTTGCTGCACTTGCTTAGAGCATCTGGTTGGAGTGCATTTGTCTCTAAATCAACTTTATCTCATGTTTGGAGGTGCTCTTATGGCCCAGTCTTGGTGTGCCACGTCGTCAATTTAATGGACACAATAGAGACTAAATTTTATCCTTTTTTATGCACGATGTGGTATATCATGATTGGGCTATAAGTAAGTGCATCAAATCATGATTGGTCTGTAAGTAAGTGCAATTAAGTAACTAAGTATGATTGTCCTTTTTAATATTGCAATTGTGTCAACCAAAAGTATAATTAAATTTCAAGTAGCATTTAATTTCATAGAATTTTGAATATTTAATTGTAGTTCCAAAACATATCAATTAACAAAGGGCTATCTCAAAGGATAATAGCACAATGTGCTCGAAGAGAAAATGACAAAGTGGCGAAACAAATACAACGTACATGATATTAACATGATGCTAAAGTGTACTAAATTTACACCTAACCAATTCTCAACACAATCTACCATGGAAGACATGCCCTTATCATCACGATATACTTTAGAAGAAGTCACATCCATTGGAAGTTTATATTTGGTGCAAAATAGAAACAAGAGGAATGAGAAAGAGGTTGAAACAACATCTTCTGATAAAACAATATCACGATATGCATTATCACAGTGTGCACTAAGAACTGAGAGCAAGAAAAAAAGAAGCTAAAAAGAAGATGATGCAAGACCAACTATCAACACGGTCTACCTTAAAAGACGTCATAGCCATTGGAAGCTCATGTTTGGTGCAAGATAGTAACAAGGGGAATGGGAAAGAGGTTGAAACAATATCTTCTAATAGAACAATATCACGATATGCACTATCCCAGTGTGCACAAAGAGCAAGAAGAAAAAAAAAAGCTAAAGAGAAGGTGGTACAAGACCAACTATCAACACGATCCACCTTAGAAGACGTCATAGCCATTGGAAGTTCATGTTCAATACAAGATAGAAACAAGGGGAATAAGAAAGAGGTTGAAACAACAACTTCTGACAGACAGTATCACGATATACAGTATCTCAGCGTGCACGAAGAGAAAAAGTAAAAGAAGCTAAAAGAAAATGGTGTGCACAATGGGACTGCCAAATACGTCAATTCAAAACCTTAAACTTGAGTTACTATCAGTCGTTGGTTCATCTATATTTGAAAGTACATCTCCTAGAAGAGAAAATAACATGTAAGATTATAGATTATTTATTAAGTAGTTATAGCGAAGCGAACATCAAGTTATTAACAAATTACTTTGTACATGTAGTAAATGTTTAATGCCACCTTCATCTGACGATTTTACGTCAAGTAATTACGTTGAAGATGAATTAGAAGGATTAATTCTATATCGTCGAGTAGAACATCCGACCAGTGTATTCGAGGGTCGACATTTTCTTAGAGCCATGGATGTGCGTTGTACTTTCTATTCTACTCTCCACTGGAAAGATGAACAATTAGCAAAGTCATCATCCATATTTTATTTGTTTGGGCAGTGCTGCTTACAAGGAAAAATATGGTTATCTCTATTATCATGTTTGCCGACGGATCTTCAGTTATTATATAAAGGGTCTGATATGCGTTCAACATCATGTAGAAGATATATTCGGGAGTATAATGCAACAAATGCTTTCACTAGCCTCGGTGCCAAGATGGATGATTGTGTCATAATGGGATGTGGTCCTACATCGTTTATAATCCATGGGGAATTACATCATTGAATCGAAGCATTGGTGCCGGATGTAGGGAGGGATACAATCTATTCACAACTTTACATATACGATCTTGACACTGCACTGGATCATTGTCATAATCGTAATAAGAAATTGTCGAGGGAAGTATTGAGTATTATACAACAAACTCTATTACAAAAAAATCTTTTTTGTAAGCTATATAAGCATGCATTGGAGGTTTTGGTTGCAAATACATATAACATACAAAACAACAATATCCATGCATTTCTACACTACACGAAGTGGACCTACCAACGACGTTACAACCTACTCTAGAGTGATGAAATTGTAATTATATTATCCGGAGATTGTACTGAGACAAATAGTGTTCGAAATATCATCCTTCATCTAAGAGGAGGTCAAGTAATGAAGCTAATCAATGAATGTCACTCTGCATATCTACCTCTGCACTATCTTATAATATTTCTTAACAGAGAACTTGGTTGGTCGAATGATTTGGTACAATTCGATGTCAAAAATAATACCCCAACCTCAAATCGGTTGACACAGTTGTAGTTTAATGCGTACCGATTATTTGAACCAATGGAGTATTCCACAATTCTACGAGGAGAAAAATTATTCCACAATTGATGCATGGGCTGCTTATGAACAAAATCAGCAGCGTTTTGTTAGAACCAACCAGGCTAAAATTCGTGCAGACATGTATCGTGGTTTGGTAGACAGTGCAGAAGATGGATTGAATCCAAGCCAGGTTGGACAAAGATTCATATTACTGTCATCGCATCTTGGTAGCCCAAGGTATATGCATAAGATATTCCAGGACTCTATGGCAATCACAATATACAACAAACATCCTGATATATTTTTTACTGTAGCCATAAATCCCAATTGGCCAGAAATCTATAATGAACTAAAGGATCATCAAAATGCTACTATTCGTTCTGATTTAGTCACACGTGTCTTTGAGCTTAAGTGGAGGGTAATAATGAAGGAAATTACACGGAATGATATTTTTGGCAAAGCGGTGGTGCATGTCTTTGTTGTAGCTCGTGTGTCCTTAGCGTGGATTTTCTGTATTAACATTAATAAAGATGACTTTGGTTATTGCTTTAATTAGAATACTACTATGGTATATGATAATACTCATATAATAAAAGGACCCTAGGGAACACAGTAGGCCACACAGGCGCATGGAGGATCCATGCTTGGGAGACCCAGTGGACCAGTTCTGTGTAGACCTATAACTAGTTCACAGCTTTGGTGATGTTGGTCGCTTCACCGAGAATAAGCTGTTGGCAGGTAGAGGATGTGGTGAAGTATCCACCACGGAAACGTGGGATTCCCATTCACCTGACCAAGCACGATGATCGTGTTGAACAGGAACCAAGACGGTGCACAGTTCAGTGATTCAGACACTGGTGCAGAAACCGTCTTACTACTATAGATAATATATCCTTAACCCTGAGGGACCATGTACACTGGGCCAACCAGTTGTGTGGTGCTTTGATGTGCCAACGTGTGCGGACCTTCCATAGTCTAATACCACGGTACGTTGGGTTACCCGGTTGGCGCTTGAGTGACATGTAATCCCTACAGGTTATCCGATGTCCAGTGTTGGATGGGTGCGGTTTGATGAGTCAATCTGTCTACACAGTTAACCCAGGCCTGGTGGTTGTCAATATGACTGGCGACATTCCGGATGCTAGGCATAGCACCGGAAGGTGTGTGGTGTTATAGATGACAAGTCATCAAACCCTAGTCAGATGATCGATCGGGATCTGACGGTGCTCCCCACCGCCCGAGTCGTATCATGGCACCAGTAATAGGAGGGACTAAGGATTATCAGAGTATAGTATAGAACAGGGTTACAAGGGAGTAACATAAGTTTAGGATCACTAGAGTTCAACTCGCGTCGCACTCTGGGTGGCTACGCGGGTTAATCGGATTAGGGCTGATTAACGGAACTTTCGGTGTGTCACCGGAACAGTTAATCAGGGATCCGGTTGCAGCTAGAGATCCCGAACCCTGAAGGTTCCACCCTGTCTTTGCGTATAGGAATTGTTTCCCAACCTTTTTGGATACGTTGGATGCGAAGTAGCGCGGTGGAGCGCAAGCCCGAAGCCTAAGAACCTAATTCACGTGTGTTACGGGCCGTAGGGGTATTTTGGTAAATACTCAAATATGGCTCAGAACATATTGAATATGGATTTTAGATTGAGCAGAATAATTCTAGGAGCTCACAGGCGCTGACGAAACTCGATTCCGAGTAGCGCACCTCACTCAGTCTCTCTTTCAGTTTTTCCACTTACGTGAAGGGCGTTTTCGTCCAGGGTTCTTGATAGACATTGGAATACCCTAAAATCCGATCCTCCTCATCCCTATCCATATAGGGGCCGGCCCTAGCCTCCTTGGAGCCATGGGAGACCGGCCCTATATAGGAAATAGGGAGAGGGATGGCCGGCCCTAAGGGTTCTACTCCCTCTCCTCCAAAAATCCGAACCCCTAGCCTACTCCTTTGTGGTTTCGACCAAGGAAAAGAGAGGAAGAAGAAGGGAGAATGAAGAGGAAGGAAGGATAAGGAAGAAAGGAGAAAGAGGATGAGAAAATCTCGAGACTTGTTATCGTCTTCGCAACGGATTCTTCCGTCGGCTCGAAATCCCTGCACTCAGAGACGGGATTTCGAGGATTCTTCAATTCGCAAAGGACAAGGTGCTATCCGACAGTTTCCCTTGTGATTCAAGTGCGGTTCTTCATCGTTTCGTAATCTCCGGATCATAGATCCATAAGGTATGATGAATCTAAACACCTAACTAGATGCATGCATGTCTTCCGTAGATCGTAGTATGCCTCTAGGGTGTCCGCACATATACTAAGATCATAGATTTGCATGTAGATTGTTTTATAGCGAAATTGTAATGAAACATACACCGTATGATCTTCGGATCTTTCTTTTGCTTTCGCTGCGACTCTGATTAGCGGAACCCAATTCCATCAATTGGTATCAGAGCACGCTTTGATGTATGTTTCATGCATGAATTCGTGAAAACATCATGTGAATATATGATGGCATATGTTTTCGTCGGGGTTCGACGTAGATCATGCATATGGATTGCGCTATGTATCATCTTTTTGCAGGTGTCGCGCTGAAAAGTAATCTGTGATTGCATGCATCCGGGGGTCGGACCCCGGATTTAATTTTGCATTGATTATTATTGTGGATTGTAAGGCTCTAGATGGGCGAGGGTGGGGGTTGACCATCCTCGATACCCTGGCCAGTTTTCTAGGATTGTCTTCTTTACTTTCTAGCGAAATTGTACATGAACGAGCACTTGCTCGGAGCATGTTAGTTTTTCGGTCACAGGAAGAAGGAGATGATGCTACATCCATGGTTCGAGCAAGCGGTACCATGGTGTGCAAAGACCCGGCGAAAGCGTGCACGTTGGCGATGAAGGGGATCGTTGTCAGAGATCATACAGAACAAAAAAGCAGGATATCTTGGCTGTGCTATTCAGGTTCAGGGGTCGGACCCTGGACTTGATTCAGTTTGGATGTTTTTCTGTTGTTTCTCTTTATTTCGTATTTAGAGAACCCCGATGATAATATGATTATCTTGCTTGTGAGTTTGTCTCTAGATCAGGCTTAGGGTTAGTACTAAGCTTATGGATTCATCGGTGTCTCTAAATGCTTCTAACAAGTGCGAATCCGGTGGCTAGCTAAAAAGAAAGGTGGTAACCGCCCTCGTGGTAGTTCAGGTAGTCAAGTACTGTGCACCGAGATAGACGCAGTGTTAGATTTGTTTAGTGAAAATTAACTAATGTGTTCATAAGAAGTATGATAACCCTAGTGGGATGCCCTTTCCCCACGTGGTCCTAGGGACCAAGTTAGGTTAGGATTTCACTGTGTGATACCCGTTTCTAGATGATGTTTGATGGTAGTATAAACTCATCACGATTTGGTTATGCCACCATTAGGTTGAGGTCCGGCGGAGGTTGTCGGATGTCCCTATTTGGCCAGCATCGAAACCTATAATGAGATGAGGTCTACTATGACATCAGGCATCAAATTGTGAACGAGGCATCATCATAGTGGGAGTCCTTTCCACGTTGACCTTAGGCTAGGCTCCAGATCTTAGGATTATGGACAAACTAGTGAAGTATCGGGATCCTTAGAATCTATGTAATGTGATCCTTGCAAGAAAGGCGAAAGCTAAGTATTCAAGGTAGGGACTATGATATTTTCCGAGGATACTAATGCTTTGCGGGAAGGTTTATAATCCTAGTGGGAGCACGATAGACCAGGGTCTAAGTCTAGGAGGTCGTGGCCTTTCTAGATATGCATAAAACCTCAGAAAGAAGGAATATGTAAGAGGTTCCCTCCAAAGGGGAGCCCCCGGCCTCCACAATCAACCAGCTAAGGGTCTGGGTGGGAGGTACGCAGTTCGATATTCCTACCGGGTGAGAGCTGTGCTTCCTTCCATGCTGGTTCGCCTAGTGGTTTCCTTCGGGACATGGAGGATGCCGGTGGCAGTGGCTGACGGTTTTATCCTGCACCGCGGGAGCCTATGAACCCCCCTGCCGACACCACCTAGATTTGTGAAAAGTATCCGAAAGCTTGTGTGAAGCCCCTGTTGCTGCGCACGCGGGTCACATAAAACTGGCCAAAAGGAGACTGGGAGGTCTTTCAGTTTACCATGGGTAATTCTGAAGAAGACTGGGTCGTAAAAACCCCGTTGGCAGAAGCAGTTGCATGCTCTCACCGAGATGCTGTCTTCAATTCAGGGCCGATAGTCTCAGTGCTCCAGCCTAGGGAATTTAGATTCCTGGATGTCTCCACTTGAGGTGGTGAAGACATAGCGGCTGGAGTAGACATTATCTATTTCTAAATTCCATGAAATAGATTGTAGTAGACTCTAACTATTACTTTAAACCATTGTTTACAGAAATCATGACCAAGCTCGACCCCCTTGCCCCATACTTAATGATAATAAACTTACGGGACCAAACTACGAGGACTGGAAGCGTAACCTAATGCTCGTCCTAAGGGTTGGCAAACACACAATTGCCCTAAGTACCCCTCAACCGGCCATGCCGGGATCAAGTGCAATTGAGGCCCAGTTAAAGGAATGGAAAGACTGGCTAGATGCTGATGAGATGTGCAAGTTCTATATTGTGGCATCCTTGCAGATCATCCTTCAGAAGCAAGTCGAAGACATGGCCTTTGCTTCAGACATGATGCTCTACCTGAAGGAAATGTTCGAGGGTCGTAGTCGGGTAACTCGTTACCTGACCATCAAGAAATTGGTGTCCACGAAGATGGCAGAGGGGACTTTAGTTCGGGATCATATGCTGAAGTTGTTTGGCTATGTGAACGAGCTTGGTTCCTTCGATGTCATCTTGGATGCAGAGATCCAGACCGACATTTTCCTCGCGTCTCTGTTTGGAGCGTTTGAGGGCTTCGTTACCAACTTCAACCTTAACCGGTAGGAGATGCCTAACGCAGAGCTCCTAGCGGCGCTCCAGGCGGCAGAGGAGGGGATGAAGGCAGGAGCCCAATCCCTAAACGTGGAGCAAAATTCTTCTCTGAAAGCCAAGGGCAAGTTTCAGAAAAGAAAGTCTAAGAAGCCCGTGAAGATGGCCAGGTGCAGTTGCAGGTTCCCAAGCAGAATGGTCCGGCGAAGCCCAAAGGAAAATATTTTCGATGCGGCAAGAAGGGGCACTGGAAGGGCGACTGCCGCGCGGCTCCCAAGAAGGCTGAGACAGGTATATCTCAAATCCACATAGTGGAATCCCTTGTAGCATCCAGTTGTTCTCCAGTTTCATGGATTCTGGATTCTGGTTCCACTAACAATGCTTGCAATAATTTGCAGGGGTTCAAGGAGACAAGAAAACTGGGTGATGGGGAGATAATCCTAAGCATGGGAACTGAGGCCGTGGCAGAGGCTGAAGCAGTTGGAGATGTTATCTTGCAGTTCCTTGATGGAAGAAGTTTATTACTTAGAGACATACTTTATGTACCGTCCTTGAGACGTAATTTAATTTCTGTTTCCTTATTGAATAATGAAGGTTTTTCAGTTTTATTTGATGCTTCTAGTATGTCAATTAAATTGAATGGTTCCTTTGTTTGTAAGGGAAAGATACAGAATGGTCTCTATGTAATTAACTCCAATCATAAGCAGGATAACATAATTGAAGCTTGTGTGATTAATTCATCTAAAAGGAAAAATCCCTCAGATAATCCGACACTCCTTTGGCATCTAAGGCTTGGACACATAGCCTCAGACAGGATTCACAGGTTGGTTAAGGTAGGACTCTTAAGTCCAAATGTTTCAAAAAGCCTACCGACGTGTGAGTCTTGCCTGGAAGGCAAGATGACTAAAAGGTCTTTCCGAGCCAAAGGTAGCAGATCTAAGGAGGTATTAGAGTTGGTACACACTGATGTATGTGGGCCCATAAGTGTCTGTGCCATAGGAGGCTTCAAGTATTTCATCACCTTCACGGATGATCACTCGAGGTTTGGATACATATACCTAATGCGGCGGAAGTCTGAATCCTTTGATAATTTCAAGGAGTTCAGAGCTGAAGCAGAAAAGCAGACAAGTAGAAGTATCAAGTCTCTTCGATTGGATCGAGGAGACGAATACCTATCGGATGAATTTATTGGGTACCTGCGTGAGCATGGGATTGTATCCCAGTTGACTGCACAAGGGACACCACAACAGAACGGTGTATCTGAGAGGAGAAACCAAACTTTGTTAGACATGGTTCGGACTATGATGAGTTATGCAACATTGCCACCTAGTTTTTGGGGATATGCCCTAGAGATGGCAGCATATACTTTGAACTTTGTTTCATCAAAGTCAGTACCCCAAACTCCTTGGGAGCTGTGGTTGAAGCGAAAGCCAAGCCTACAGCACTTTAGGATTTGGGGTTGTCCAGTACATGTGCGGAAGGACAAACGAGATAAGATAGAGTCAAAAACTAAGGTATGTCTGTTCGTTGGGTATCCAAAAGGGACAAAGGGTGGTTTATTTTATGATCCTGAGGATAGAAAGGTTGTCGTCTCGATGAACGCCGTATTCCTGGAGCAGGATTATTTAATAGACCATAAGCCCACCAGTAAAGTAGTTCTTGAAGAATTACTTGGTACTGATGGGAGTACGCAGACAGAAAACGTAGTGGGAGCCGATACCACTAAGATTAACGGTACTGTAGAATCGACTCCTATGGAACCACCGCAGGTTCGTCGCCCACAAGTGCTCCTGATAGATACATTGGAGAAGCCTTTATGGTTGATCCAGAGTTTCAGGAGAATGATCCTCTGAACCATGACGAAGCGATGGTATCCACTGACCATGCAGCATGGCAGGAAGCCATGGAGGCAGAACTGACATCGATGTCCCAAAATTCGGTCTGGACACTTATAACACCACCTCACAACATTAAACATGTTTGGTGTAAGTGGGTGTACAAAAGGAAAAGAGGTCTGGATGGTACCGTTGAGACTTACAAAGCTAGACTAGTCGCTAAGGGTTATACCCAGCGAGAAGGGATCGACTATGACGAAACCTTTTCGCCAGTGGCTATGCTTAAGTCTATCCGGATCCTCTTGTCCATTGCAGCCCATTATGATTGGGAGATCTGGCAAATGGATGTCAAGACCGCATTCCTCAACGGGGATTTGGAAGAAGACATCTACATGTCTCAGCCTCCAAGCTTTGTCGCAAAAAGTCAGGAAGGTCTGGTGTGCAAGTTGCAAAGGTCCATTTATGGACTGAAGCAAGCATCCAGAAGTTGGAACATGCGTTTTGATCAGGCTATCCAGTCTTATGGATTTGAACAGAACGTGGATGAACCATGTGTTTATAAAAGGAGCAATAAGACTGCAGTAGTTTTTCTAGTGCTTTACGTGGACGATATCTTGCTCATCGGAAACGATGTTGGAACGTTGTCTACAGTGAAGGTGTGGTTATCCTCTCAATTTGACATGAAAGACTTGGGTGAAGCGAGTTATGTTCTGGGGATCAAGGTAACTCGAGATCGCCAGAACAAGATTCTCTCGCTGTCACAGTCAGCCTACATAGATACTATCTTGGTCAGATTCAGTATGCACAACTCCAAGAAGGGACTGGTTCTATTCAGACATGGAATGAAGTTGTCCAAGGATCAGGGTCCTAAGACTCCTGAGGAGAGGGCAGAGATGCAGAAGATACCTTATGCTTCGACAGTAGGGAGTCTGATGTATGCCATGCAGTGCACGAGACCAGATATATGCTATGCAGTAGGCATGATGGGCAGGTATCAGTCAAATCCGGGTCCAGGGCACTGGACTGCTGTGAAAAGTATACTCAAGTATCTCCGTAGGACGAGAGATTATGAGTTAGTTTACTCTTCACAGGAACTGATGCCGATTGGATATATGGATTCTGACTTTGCGTCAGATCCGGAATCCAGGAGATCGACGTCAGGGTTTGTGTTTTCATTAGGGGGAGGAGCTGTCAGTTGGAGGAGCGTGATGCAGGGATGCATCGCGGATTCGACGACAGAGGCTGAGTACATTGCGGCGTGCGAAGCAGCTAAGGAGGTGGTGTGGCTCAAAAAGTTCCTCACAGACTTAGGATGCGTACCGGGAGCTCAAGATCCTATTGTCCTTTACTGCGACAATAGTGGAGCGGTAGCACAATCCAAGGAGCCAAGATATCACCAGAAGAGCAAGCATATCGAGCGGAAATACTACATAATCCGGGACTTGCAGAAGCGAGGGGAGGTAGCAGTGACTCAGGTGGCGTCTGCAGATAACATGGCGGACCCTTTCACAAAGGCATTACCAACCAAGGCTTTTGAGAAGCACGTGGATGCCATGGGAGTTAAGACTGTTGTTCCCCGCTAGGCCAAGTGGGAGATTGTTGTAGCTCGTGTGTCCTTAGCGTGGATTTTCTGTATTAACATTAATAAAGATGGCTTTGGTTATTGCTTTAATTAGAATACTACTATGGTATATGATAATAATCATATAATAAAAAGACCCTAGGGAACACAGTAGGCCACTGAGGCACATGGAGGATCCATGCTTGGGAGACCCAATGGACCAGTTCTGTGTAGACCTAGAACTAGTTCACAACTTTGGTGATGCTGGTCGCTTCACCGAGAATAAGCTGTTGGCAGGTAGAGGATGTGGTGAAGTCTCCACCACGGGAACGTGGGATTCCCATTCACCTGACCAAGCACGATGATCGTGTTGAACAGGAACCAAGACGGTGTACAGTTCAGTGATTCAGACACTGGTGCAGAAACCGTCTTACTACTATAGATAATATGTCCTTAACCCTGAGGGACCATGTACACTGGGCCAACCAGTTGTGTGGTGCTTTGATGTGCCAACGTGTGCGGACCTTCCATAGTCCAATACCACGGTACGTTGGGTTACCCGGCTGGCGCTTGAGTGACATGTAATCCCTACAGGTTATCCGACGTCCAGTGTTGGATGGGTGCGGTTTGATGAGTCAATCTGTCCACACAGTTAACCCAGGCCTGGTGGTTGTCAGTATGACTGACGACGCTCCGGATGCTAGGCATAGCACCGGAAGGTGTGTGGTGTTATAGATGACAAGTCATCAAACCCTAGTCAGATGATCGATCGAGATTTGACGGTGCTCCCCACCGCCCGAGTCGTATCATGGCACCAGTAATAGGAGGGACTAAGGATTATCGGAGTATAGTAGAGAACAGGGTTACGAGGGAGTAACATAAGTTTAGGATCACTAGAGTTCAACTCGCGTCGCACTCTGGGTGGCTACGCGGGTTAATCGGATTAGGGCTGATTAACGGAACTTTCGGTGTCTCACCGGAACAGTTAATCAGGGATCCGGTTGCAGCTAGAGATCCCGAACCCTGAAGGTTCCACCCTGTCATTGCGTATAGGAAT
Organism: Chamaelirium japonicum; assembly: GCA_947650365.1. Taxonomy (NCBI): domain Eukaryota; kingdom Viridiplantae; phylum Streptophyta; class Magnoliopsida; order Liliales; family Melanthiaceae; genus Chamaelirium; species Chamaelirium japonicum. The sequence continues at coordinate 47,066,519 of OX393555.1, read as the reverse complement.
TGTTCCCCGACCTTGTTGGATACAAAGTAGCACGGTGGAGCGCAAGCCCGAAGCCTAAGAACCTAATTCACGTGTGTTACGGGCTGTAGGGGTATTTTGGTAAATACTCAAATATGGCTCAGAATATATTGAATATAGATCTTAGATTGAGCGGAATAATTCCAGGAGCTCACAGGCGCTGACAGAACTCGATTCCGAGTAGCGCACCTCACTCAGTCTCTCTTTCAGTTTTTCCACTTTCGTGAAGGGCGTTTTCGTCCAGGGTTCACGATAGACATTGGAATACCCTAAAATCTGATCCTCCTCATCCCTATCCATATAGGGGCCGGCCCTAGCCTCCTTGGAGCCATGGGAGACCGGCCCTATATAGGAAATAGGGAGAGGGAGGGCCGACCCTAAGGGTTCTACTCCCTCTCCTCCAAAATCTGAACCCCTAGCCTCCTCCTTTGTGGTTTCGGCCAAGGAAAAGAGAGGAAGAAGAAGGGAGAAGGAAGAGAAAGGAAGGAAAAGGAAGAGAAAGGAAGGAGAAGGAAGAAAGGAGAAAGAGGAGGAGAAAATCTCGAGGCTTGCCATCGTCTTCGCAACGGATTCTTCCGTCGGTTCGAAATCCCTGCACTCAGAGATGGGATTTCGAGGATTCTTCAATTCGCAAAGGACAAGGTGCTATCCGATAGTTTCCCTTGCGATTCAAGTGTGGTTCTTCATCGTTCCGTAATCTCCGGATCATAGATCCATAAGGTATGATGAATCTAAACACCTAACTAGATGCATGCATGTCTTCCGTAGATCGTAGTATGCCTCTAGGGTGTCCGCACATATGCTAAGATCATACATTTGCATGTAGATTGTTTTATAGCGAAATTGTAATGAAACATACACCGTATGATCTTCGGATCTTTCTTTTGCTTCCGCTGCGACTCTGATTAGCGGAACCCAATTCCATCAGTCTTCACCATTGAATTCCAGAAATGAGGTTTTCTGTATAATTTTACCGAGCTTCCAGATATGAAAACACAACTTGCTCTTTTTGAAACCGTCAAGAAATGCATAGTCCATGTCCCATGCGGTATGAGAAATCTGAATGCATTGTGTATTGAAAATGATCGATGCACCAAACGTTATCCACGAAACTTTACAGATGAAACAATGATGGATCAAGATGGTTACCCTATCTACCAACGTCGTAATATAAACCAGATCTATATTATATAAGGTCAAGAAGTTGATAATCAGGATGTTGTACTATAGAATCCATACCTATCTGTGATGTTCGATTATTATATCAATGTTGAAGTGTGTGTATCCGTTCAAGTAGTCAAATACATCCACAAATATATCTACAAGGGGCATGATAGGACAATATTAGTATTTTCTGCCGATGAGATCCAACAATACATTGACGCAGGGTACATCGGACTACCAGAAGCTGCATGGCATCTACTTGAAAATCCATTACATGAAGAGAAACCAAGCGTTGTGCAATTACAGCTTAATTTGCTTGGAATGCATTAGGTTGTCTTTAATCCGACTGAATCTATGTATGATATTCTTTCTAGAGCCACACAACAAAAATCAAAGCTGATAGCGTTTTTTAAATATTGTGCTGATAATCCAAGTGATCGGGAGTTCACTTATTAGGAATTTCCACAGGACTTTATCTGGAATTCACAACAAAAGAAATGGACACCGCGACAACAAGGTTGGTCGATTGATCGAATTAATTTTGCAAGTCTGTTATCCGGTGAGATGTTTTACCTTCGTTTGTTGCTTACTGTTGTCAAGGAGCCACAATCGTTTGAATTATTACGTACTATAAACGGTATCGTATATAATACATTCAAATCTGTATGCGTCGTATTGGGATTGTTTGAAGACGACGTTGAGTGGATCCAGTGTTTAGAGGAAACATCCATGATGAAAACCGAGTATCAGCTCTGAAGATTATTCGATCTGTCTTACATTATCGAAGTGTTCTTCGATAGAACTAGAAATATGATGGAATAAATTTACACAAAAAATATATGATGATCTTACACATCATCTACGGAGGAAATATTTTATCGCAAATCCAATAGAAGATCAAAGATATAATTATGCTCTGTACTTGGTGAACGAGATACTTTAAGAGACAGGTAAGACCCTATCAGATTATCCTCCAATGTCTCTTCAGAGTGAAAATTGAAGCATAAAGTTTGGTAATAGGTTAATCTAGGAGAATAATTAACTCATACATGAAGGACTAGAGGAAGAGGCAAAAGCAAATCGTAGATGCCTTAATAAAGAACAATTCAGTGCCTACACGTCGATATGGATTCCGTCTTCAATGACAAAGGAAAGACATTTTTCTTAAATGAAGCGATCGATACCGATAAGACCTTTTTGTACAACACAATTACAAATACATATCGCGTCCTTAGTCATATCGTAATCATGAATGATTTATCTAATATTATATCTCTATTGCTCTATGGAGGTCGAACTGCACATTCAATATTTCGTATACCATTTGATATACTAGAAACATCTGTATGTGGGTTCACCAAGTAGTCAGCACAGGCATGCATGCTCAGAGAAGATAAACTTATAATTTATGGTAAAATTACTATGCAAAATAAATATTGCAATGAAGCGATGGATTGAACGCTTAGATATTTCAAAGATTGTCAGAAATTATTCGACGAGGTTATAGTTGTATTCAGTGGTGACTTCTGACAAATATTGATTGTCCTATTCAAAGGAGTGTGTGAGCAAATTGTCAATGCATCAATCCAAAGATCCACGATTTGGAATGCTGCAGAAGTTTTGCACTTGGTGCAGAACAAGCATCTGGATATGACAGGCTCTAATAATATTGCTTTTGCTAATAATAGTATATTATCTAATCTATATAATATTTATTTATAGTCATATTCTAGCTAAATTAACAATAGTATGTTATCTAATCCAGATTTTTTATTACGTAGGTCGGGACGAGCCCAACATAAAATATACAGTTACCATTGGGGATACAATTCTATACGAACCTTGATGAACTTATATTTTTTGTATATCCTCGATTGGATTTTGAGTGGTACATCGTCATCATTTTTCCTAACCGAGCGTACGATACTCTCCGTAAGAAATAATGATGTCAGCACGATAAATCATGCAGCATTACAGCATTTTCTTGGAGAAGGGTACAAATATTTTGCAGCAGATAAAATCATCAAAGAATATAATGGACGAAGAAATGTTGCATATCTGACTGACTTCTTGAACTCAATAGATCCTTCAGGATTACCATCATTTAAGCTAAAATTAAAAGTAAGATCTCTGATCATGCTTTTTAGAAATCTTGCACGAAAGGACGGACTATGCAATGGGACACGATTAATGATTATTCGATGTAGTCGCATGGTTATTGAGGCACAAATACTGACGGAAGATAGATCTGGTAATAATGTACTAATTCCAAGAATAAGTCTAATTTCGTTGATTGCTGATCGAACTGTCATTCAAGATGTCATGACGACAGATCCCCATCAGGCTTGCGTACATAATGACCATTATTAAATCACAAGGTCAATCGATCAAGTATGTAGGGGTTGACTTGCGGACACCAATATTCTACCACGGGCAATTATATGTAGCATTTTCAAGATACACTTCAACAAACAGAATTTTTATTCTTCTTCAACCAGATGGGGTTACTAAAACTACAAATATTGTTTATCCTGAAGTACTACTGTCTTGACAATTTAATTGTCCGTCTGACTACCTTTTACAATAACAATCAACTCAAAATAGGTAAATATGATATCTAATTATATATTGAATAATTAATCTTAATATTATATAAGTTTATATCAAATGATATTTATATGGTACTATTATTGCAGATGCTATTAATGTCCCATTTCAATAACGCATGCCAATACCGATAATATGTCTAATAATTATGGTCAAGTCCGATATCTCTTTCACCCCCTACATTCAACTTTCAATCTTCAAATTTCTCACTCTTCCAAGTATTATATTTTGCTATACTTATCAATTTTTGAGACCTCTCTGAGGCTTGATATGGCCCCGCATCGCCCATCGTCGACACTACTGGTGCCTTTATTATAGACACGGGTCTGTTTTATCTGTGGTGATAAAGGTTTGGTTGAGGCGATCACAGTTTGTGCGTGATGTGGTTATGTGACACATTTGTAAGCATCTTTGCTACACCCTAATTATTTTTTTCTCAGAATTTAATGGCATCGCAAATACTTACATACCAATTATCTATCCAGCTGTTGCATATCAGATACGTGTGATGGCGACACTTCAATTTACGTCGATTGCACCACTGCAACTACTGCGTGATCACTAACCATTTTTGGATTTAAGTCTATTATATTTTGGCATCATTATGATATGTAACCATTATGACAATATTTGTGATGTACTTTGTTCGAACCATGATATATCACCATTCACCATGATATGTAATTACTATATTATCCAATTAAGATTTGTTTTTGATGTACAAATCGTGGGTGCCTTCATTACAAGCTCGAGTTTGTTAGGTCTGTGTTAGTGGAAGTTAGAAGAATGAGATGATAATATGTTGTTGCTGTTGTTTTGTAGCACATGTGTAAGCCCTCATTCACATAGAATATTTCTTTTCTCATATACTTACATCGTCGTCGATACTGACATAGTAACATTTATTTTAATTAACCAGCTACTACATGTCCGAGGCGTGTGAGATCGGTGCATCATTTTGCGATGAATGCATCCCTGCAGCAATTGCATGATCACTATTAATCACTTTTTAGATTATTTTTATTGTCTTCTGATATCATCATGAGATGTAGCTATTTTGATATTATCATGATATTAAACATGTTTTTGTTTTGGATTATATTATTCATCTTTATGTTATATTATGTTTACAGAACGTATTGGGCATTCAAATCTATATTGGTGTTTGTCAAATCAAATAAATTTGATCTCCTAAAATATATATTTAACTATGTAACTTGCAGTCTTGGGATATATACGTACGATATATTCCTGAGGAATATGATGGTGTGTGGAGACCATGGTCCGTCGTCTCCCGTCCTTGCTATATCTCTGGGTGGATAGTGCGGGTCAGTGGCGATATCATGGGTGGTGTTTGGTGTATACGAATGGACACATTTAGACTCTTTCTCGATATATATTAAGAATATGGAATAGCCTGGAAACTGAGCATATGTATAAATTAACAAAATTATATATATATATATATATATATATATATATATATATATATATATATATATATATATATATATATATATATATATATATATATATATATATATATTTATTTATTTATTTATCATTGTAATTTTGTATACTGATAGTAATTTTCACAAAGAGGAGGGCCCCGATAGCCCGACGACAGGCTCTAGAGAGAGCACGATTGCAGGCTGCTAAGAGATGGCGCCAACAAGAGGCTACAGAGGTTGCACGATTCTTGTTTGCGTAGGTGTTGCGACTGCAGGCTGGGGAGAGTTGATGACACCGACAGATTGTTGATGCTACACGGAGGCAATATTGAGAGTTGGATATATGTATTTTTAGGATACATTTTAGATAGATCTATTGTTTTGATACATTTTGGATAAACCTATTGTTTCGATGCATTTTGTATTAGATGTGTGTTTTTTCATATGAGAGATAGCAGTGATGTGATTAAATGTGACTTCTTTTATGTTTTGATCCATGATTTTTGACACCTCTACTGAATGTGGGGCCAACAAACAATTGATGACGCCCCCGCTAAATGTGGGCACCTCGTCGAAAGTGCAAGCAAACAAACAAATTTTTTTGACTCCTACGCCGAATGTTGGCATCCCTAAAAAAAGTTTTTGGCCGCCAAAGGTGGCCGTCCGAGTGCTGACAGGCACGAGCATTACTTATATATATATATATATATATATATATATATATATATATATATATATATATATATATATATATATAGGCGTGTTAGGATGCGGCGTCGCACCACAGCCGTCTGATGCACTGCTGCGGTACGGCTGCGGTGCGACACCGCACTCACCGCATGCCGCATTTTAACATTTCTCTCTCTCTCTCTCTCTCTCTCTCTCTCTATATATATATATATATATATATATATATATATATATATATATATATATATATATATATATATATATATATATATATATATATATATATATATATATATATATATATATATATATATAGAGAGAGAGAGAGAGAGAGAGAGAGAGAGGAATGGGATGCTGCCTATCAAAGCAGCGTTTTTTGCTGCTTTGATACATTGTTTGACCATCCTAGAAGTTTTGGAATTTGATGAAATTTGGTGAGGGTGTTGTCTAGGGTAAGATGATCATCCTCACAAATTTTCATCAAATTCCAAAACTTCTAAGAGGGTCAAATGGTCGAAGCAAAATCTGCAGTCACCGTTAAAATCTGCAGATTTTGCTTCGACCATTTGACCCTCTTAGAAGTTTTGGAATTTGATGAAATTTTGTGAGGATGATCATCTTACCCTAGAAAACACCCTCACCAAATTTCATCAAATTCCAAAACTTCTAGGATGGTCAAACAATGTATCAAAGCAGCAAAAAACGCTGCTTTGATAGGCAGCATCCCATTCCTCATATATATATATATATATATATATATATATATATATATATATATATATATATATATATATATATATATATATATATATATATATATATATATATATATATATATATATATATATATATATATATATATAGTCAAGTTCTCCTTAGTGACGTCCCCCATCCTTATCTTGGGGGACAAAAAAAATTGAGGGATCCAGAGGTTTTATAATTTACTGATTTTTGGTAAGAATGATCACCTTTTTATAGATAGGACCCCCACCAAAACTTAGCAAATTACATAACCTTTAGGTCCCTCAAATAAGCTCTTCAATATGGACCATCCATTTTAACCGTTAAATTGAAGTGCATATTTGAGGAACCTAGAGATTCTGTAATTTGGTTATTTTTGGTGGGTGTCCTATCTATAACAAAGTGATCATCCTCACTAAAAATCAGCAAATCATGAAATCTCTTAGTCCCTCAAATCTTTTTGTCCCCCTAAGATAAGAATGTGGGACATCCCTTAGAAGAACCGAACTATATTATATATATATATATATATATATATATATATATATATATATATATATATATATATATATATATATATATATATATATATATATATATATATATATATATATGATGGGGACATCGAGCCTCGGCCCTGGCGAGTGTATCAGCCCAGGAGGCGACATCTGAGCATATGGTTCTAGCCATGTTGGCTGTTTTATTTTCGGTTGGGTCAAGTCCATGCTTAGTGGACTGTTATCTTGTTAGAGTACTTTTAGTCCCACCTCGATTAGTGGGCTGCTTTGTCTGTCGTTGTAAGCCTATTTATAGTCTTGTCATCTTTTCATTCAGTATGCAATGAATAATAAAATTTTTGTTTTCCTCCACATGCGTGTTGAGAGAAACCAGGGTGAGGTGTGTGAAACCCCAAACCCAAACCCTAGGTGTGTGAAACCCTAGGCCCAGACTAGTGTGTAAAACCCTAGTTGGCCCCTCCCCTACCTTTCTTTTCCCCAGCCCACACTGCCGCCCCTCACCTCTATCTCTCTCTCTCTCTCTCTCTCTCTCTCTCTCTCTCTCTCTCTCTCTCTCTCTCTCTCTCTCTCTCTCTCTCTCTCTCTCTCTCTCCCGCGAGCCATCCCCGACCCTTGCCCGTGCCGACAGATCCAGCCCCCGACCCCCTGTCTGCCTCCCTGTGCCGCCAGCCACCCCGATCCCCTCCCTCTTCTCCCACCCGATCGGCCCGATCCCCAACCCCTCCCTTTCCCTTCCCCGCGACCCAACCGAACCCCCTGCCCCTTGCCGCCCGATCCCCACCCCCTCCCTTTCCCTTTCCCTTTCCCGTGACCCAACCGAGACCCCTGCCCCTTGCCGCCCGACCAAACCCCCTCTTGCCCGCGTCCCGCCACCGGCCGTCGTCCTCCTTCCCCACACGGCAGCCCCGACCTCCTCCCTCCTCCCCCACCCGATCTGGCCCGATCCCCTTCCCTTTCCCGTGACCCAATCCGAACCCCACCTCCCCACCCCAGCAGTGCCTATCCCCTTGGCATGATGGCATGGCCAATCCGGATGTTGATCACGGCCTGATCGATAATGAAGATGGATTCCTCGATATCCGTTCCCCATTCCTTGACTTCCAGTTCAGCACCGACGAGAACGTGAAGGAGTACGTGGAGCGCATCACCTACCTCATCGCCAAGGACGCAGAAGCCCGGCTGGGAATCTCGGAGAATCATCAACGGTGGCATCCCGGCGTGCCCGTACACCCCAACGTATTGGCACTCCGGGCCCTCGCTCAAGCCCCGGGCCAAACCGAGGATCCCGCATCGACATCGACCCCGTCACCAGCTGAGATCCCTGAGGTTCCCCACAACCCTCAGTAGGTGAGTTTTCTTTTTCCCGGTCAATATTCGAGGGTAGCCCCGGTAATCAAATCTCCGAGGTTTTATCTATGAAAACTGTTGTTTCCCCCATGAACTGCGAGATGTGTGATTCTGTTTAGCCCTGTTCGTTACTAATCCTGATATTGCACATGGAACTCTGTTGATAACCAAGCATCTGTTATTTAATTATTTAAGGGTTGGAATGCTGTTTGTGTGCTTGTTCGGCTTTGTTAAAAAAACCATTAGCCACATTACCTGTTTAAATTAATTTCCCGTTTCGGCTCGGAGCAAATTGGCGACTCTGTCGCTGCTCAATGAATATTGAATTCCCTGTTAACATACACTGTTCCACATTATTTTGGTATCAGAGCATGGTCATAGCTAGATCATTCGCATTCCACACCTAATCCTGCATCTTGCATTCATTTTAGTTCTTGTGGATTAAGTTAGAAAAAAAAAATTATTATCATTATTAGCATCATCTTGTGTGTTGTCATTGCATGCCAACCCGTAGGGGTATGCCATATCTATTAGGAGAGTCTAGCGAGTCGGATGATTACAATATGGATCCCAAGGCTTTGACTAGAGCACTTTCTGAGTTGACCCAAGGTATAACCACCATGAACCAGAACCTCGCCGCGTATCAACGCGACACCAACACTCGGTTAGACCGGATGGAACAAGCGCGGACCGATCCGCATGTTGAGTTCCCTAATCCCCCTCAAGGGCCCCTGGCCAACTGGCAAAACAATCAGGACCCCGATAATCAGTACCTTCGGAGTATCCGGTTAGAGGTACCGTCTTTTGTTGGTAGACATGATCCCCAGTTTTTCCTGGACTGGCTCCAGTCCATGGATCGTTATTTCATATGGTACCCGTTAACTGAGTTTTGGAAGGTTCTCTTTGCAGCCATAAAGCTCAGCGGACCCGCGAGCCAATACTGGACCAACGTGGAAGCTTTGAGGGTTACGTGAACCCAGGACCCTATCGATACTTGGGTCGCCATGAAGAATGGGCTGAAGGGTAAGTATGTGCCACCGTCGTATGGCCAATTCTCCATAGATTCTTCATCCCTATTAAATACTATAATATGGGCATGCACGAGTGTTGCTATATAGATGCATCAGATACAAACCAAATAGGCAGAGAAGTAAGTTATGTGAGAGGGCATAAGTAAAAAATAATGCATGTTAATTGCAACAAATAAGATTAAAAATATAATGGAAAATATTGTTTACTCCGAAGCTCTTACCAATTCATTCACACTGAATGGCATCTCGCGATCACAGTCGTTCGTTTTACCCAGCCTGGACTAGTGAATTGCACTGGGCCCGAAGCGACAGGTAACGGAACGTTGTGATTGGATGCCATATCATTATGTGTAAACGAATCAGTAAAAGCTATCGATATGAATAGCATTTCTCAAAAATAATAATCGCTGAAATAGCACATATGATAAATGTACATGAAAATGTGTAGGACTTATCAAAAGGATTCGACAAACATGAAATTTTTACACAAACATATGTGAAAAGTTTGCCAAAGTCCATAGAATCTATTTGATTAAGCCAAGGGAGCATACGATGGGCCATGCATGAAGTTCTAATATTATGTGAGGGACCATGTGATAACAAGAACATGATGGTAAAACAAAGAATACAATGTTAAGTTTAAATCCACGTGGCCCTTCATTGCACCATTGGTTTGCAAAGACAGCTGGATTGCTTGTTAAGTAGATGCGTAGACGTAAGTGGGTCCATGACCTAAAAGTCCAAGTCAAGCGTGATCGAGTCATGAATTGCTCACGTTAATCATGATAAGTAGGTTGGGTGGCTTCTATCAAGAGTATCCCTCTACAATTAGGTTTTATTGATGGGTTAGGAGACCGGTTCACAATCTATATACAGAGGGGATGACTCGTCCTTTCTCCATAAGCAGTACTGAGCTCCCATCATTTGTCTATAGAGAGAAAGGTGGAAGTTCCCCTCAGGTTCCCCTTCCATATGAATACGCATGTGTTATAATATCTTGATCGTGATAAGCCAAATCCTTATTTGCTGGTGATATCTTGTTGTTTGTACTATTGTGTGGGTGGATCCAATTCTCTATGCTTTGTTGTTGGTTGTGATCTCCGCAAAGCTCTAATCCTTGATCCGTAGTATGACGCTTCCGAAAAGACTCGGCTCTTCGGATCTAGATCTTCGGGGTCTTGCCTTCAGTGCAACATTTCATTGATCATCGGCCTTCTCTTTTGACTTCATCGCATCACCTTCAATTGGGGCATATAGATCCTTGCAATACAAGATGTTACAAAGAGTAAGGGAGAGACACTAGGGTTTGGGGAGAAAACTCCTTGTATTAATTCTTCATCATTATATAAGACTACCTCTCCTTATATAAGGAGAGAACACATACCATTACATTACCACAAGTAAGGTGGGACTAATAGTAACTCTATATCTAATAACCCCCGTCAAACTGATGTAAGGTATAAACCGACATCAGTTTGCTTAATAAAAGAAATGAAAGGAACAAAAATATTATATCAAATATCCCATTTTGGGCAACCTGCAAGCAAGTCGCATTGAAAACCCGATTGACATGCAAGCAAGACAACCGGGGGAACCCGGCCAACCTATAAGCAGGTCAATCGGGGGACTAGCAATGATCACTAAGGATCAGAGTGGAGGAAACCGGCAGTGATGGAAGCCGGCAATGAAGGAGGCCAAAAGGGGAGAGATTGGCTAAGAAAGGTATGAATGCATAAGACCTCATAGGAGGCAAGCACTCGGCCGAAGCAAGCACTTGGCACCTTGTAGAAGATCTAAATCATCACAGACGAGGAAGAGAAAATAGAGACATAGCTTTGATAGGGGTCGCACGACTAGGGAGAGAGGATCCGAGAGCCGACACAAGAGTGGCCGAAAAAATAAGATCCAAGGGTCCATGTGACCAGAGAGAAAGAGGATAGAGTCAAAGCTCTGATAGGGTCGCATGACCGGAAAGAGAGAATAAGAGGATAAGACAACGGCTAAGGAAAGAGACGCCCGAGAAAGAGAAGCTCGATCGGAAGGAGGGAGAAGATTTCGATCGGCAAGGCACGGGCGGGCCCATAGAGAGTAGGGTGCAGACAATGACTAAGGAGAGCGCAAGGCACAGGGCATGATCCGGAAACAGGCAAGGGGAGGGTCGACTGACTAGGATCACGCGCAGGGAAGGCCGGAGGTAGCGCGCACAAGGGGGAGGAGGGCCGGACCTAAAGGCGGAGCAAACGGGAGGAGGGCCAGATCTCAAGTAGGTGCTCGAGAGGTGGGTCTCGCAGGGAAGGGAAGAAGGAAATAGATCGGGAAAAAGGGATATCGCAGGGGGGAAGCAGATCGGGATCTCGCACTCTACCGAAGGCGTTGGCAATAGGGGAGGTTGGAGGCATGGAGAGCGTGGAGAGACAAGATTGGGGGTCGTGCACAGGGGGCCTACACAAAGGGATCGCACACAAGGGGACCGGTAGAGGTGGGGGTGCAGGGATCGCATAGGCTCCGGGATCGGGCCGCGCAAAAGGGGGCATAGCCACACAGGGTAGGGCCGTGCACATGGGGTACAACATAATTTTTTTTTTTTACTATACCCGATCTCCTCGACATCGCCGGCGGTGACCAAGGAGGCCGAGGCTTGAGACGAGAACGTCGAAACCCTAGGCCAAGAAGGTTGGCTCTGATACCATGTTACTAAGAGAGAGGGAGAGGACTAGGGTTTGGGGAGAAAACTCTTTGTATTAATTCTTCATCATTACATAAGACTACCTCTCCTTATATAAGGAGAGAACACACACCATTACATTACCACAACTAAGGTGGGACTAATAGTAACTCTATACAAGATATCCTTTATCTTTGGTTTTCAAATTAACCAATTAAATCAATGAGGCTAATCATTTGTTTGTTGTTGTTCTCCATCTCAACGAAATTAGATATCAAACCCTTATAGATCAACCCAAGCCTGAGCTCTGATACCACTTGTTATGAAAGCACATGGTTTGAAATCAATCACATAGAAAATGGAAGAACAAACAAACACAGAGAACAGTGGTGTTTTTAAGGTAGTTCTACATCCACCATCGTCGGAACTCGTGAAATTTTCACTATCAAAGAAGAACAAAGGATATACACTCAACGTCTTCTTCTTTTACAAATCACTCACCTTTTCTTCTTCTCCAACAACGCGGAAGACTCATGATCACGAAGCCCCCAATCAAATCCTTTCTCCGTGGAGAATCCCCATCTAGATTTCTCTCTATCTTGAAAACCCTAGTTATCATACCTCTCTAAATAGCACAGCACCCCCTCTACTAGTTTGGCCTCTTAATACCCTTTATATATCATAGGGTATGCATCAAACAAAAGACCCAAACTTGTAAGGACAGGATTACTGAAACAAACAAATCGATTGGTCAGCCATAAGGCACGATTTGTCGGTTTGGTCTCGACTTAGGAAACACTATTGAGTAAATCCGACCAGTTTGTCATAGAACCAATCTATCTTCCAAAACGTACCTCTTATGTACATCAATACCGATCGATCAGACAAGACCCGCTGATCTATCGATCAATAAGCTTCCCTGCTTCCCCGAAATCGAGCCAGAACTCAAAAGTTTTGTCGGTATGCTTTCCCCATGATCGTGCACAAGATTGATTCATTGTGCGCACACCATGCCTGGATCTTCATGGGTATGGAAACCCAACACTGGCTAGCCCCATGGGAACCCGCAAGGCCCTAGGTATCCTCCTAAGCACCGCGCACGTGCTAATGCATACGAGTGCAATTTTGTTCACCCATGCATAGACATTACCTTGGCTCCAGCTCCCATTGTCTGGCCCCACAAGTCACCAGTGGAATCCGCACAAATCACCAATGATATTCAAACTATCACAACGTACTAACTTGTCGGGCCAAACCAATGGAAGCCTAGGTAACTTCCACCCTCGGTGAACAAAATCGTACTCTTTATGCGTACCATAAATCCAACATTAACCCCATCCATATGAACATCCCGTATTTATAGAATGTACAATCAACTTTTAGGAGACTGTGTAATTAGCCTTTTGGTTCCCCTCTTCCCCCTCTACTTCTATGTACTTTTTTTTTTTAATGCACTGATAGGGATCTAGGTCGAACCCCTCCTCATTCACTAAGAGAGATTTCTCAAAAACAAAATCTTTGAAGAGACTTCGTTTACTATACTTTGAGATCGTTGGTTGACTGTCTATGTAGAGAGAAGGATACACTTTGTAAGAAATTAAAATGAATATATTTCACTATCTCATCTTGAAGATTGATGTTTCCTAAAAAGTGGAAGGAAAGCTGTTAATAGTAAGCTGTCATGCTTTCTTTCTTTCAAAAAGAAGAATCATTGTCCTTGAATGGCCTTTTGTTAGATATCCCCACACCTCAAAACCTGGGTGGTACGGGGGAGACCATCTCAACACCTTGAAAGCTAATGTTATTTGTCTATCTATACTATTCTTATAAAATTGATGCCTTTGTTGTCACGTGACAGTCTCCTCATTCCCCGAACCTCTCCCCCCCTCTCTCTCTCTCTCTCTTTCTTTCTCTCTCTCTCTCTCTCCGAGCAATGCTATTCAGCCCGAAGATTTTTTCGAATTCACCGGCCCGATTACTATTCTTATAAAATGAATGCCTTTGTTGTCACGTGACAGTCTCCTCATTCTCTCTCTCTCTCTCTTTTTTTTTCTCTCTCTCTCTCTCTCTCCAAGCAATGCTATTTCAGTTCGAAGATTTTTTTGAATTTGTCAGCCTGATTGATGCGGCAACGCACAACTAGTGGCAGAAAATATTTAAATATCGTTGATGAGTTTCAGCCACTAGTTATGTGCTGTCATGTCAATCGGGCCGACGAATTTAGAAAAAATATTCGGACTGAATAGCATTTCTCCTCTCTCTCTCTCTATATTATCCAAACCCTCCTTTTATTATATTTTATAATTAAATATGTTTCTTTTTCTCTCTCTCATGATGGGAAGTTGGATTCGGTGTCAAAAGTGGAATCTGTTTGAGCGGCATGGCAGCTGTCTGTGCACGGTACGGGATCAGGACTAGTACTCCTATATAAAAACAAGATTCAATGCTGCCACATGTCCGTCTTAGGAAGAAATAAGTACCAAACGGCAGCCTTATTCACTATTTTTTTATGATTAATTAATTTGCATGGGTTAAATTTTAGTAATCCATGATGGGATCATGGGAGAAGCCCTTTAATGGTCCACACGGCTATACATATATAGATAAACTCGATAATTTAATACCCAACGCCTCTATGTATTCTACTTAATTTTGGTGGGTAAATGCTCCAAAAATATCTATTATTATCATTATTATTATTATTATTATTATTATTATTATTATATTTATATATATATATATATATATATATATAATATTTACAACCTTGCCATAGCCAAGATGGCGCAGAGACATTTATCCATCCAATTTAATCAAACAAATCAAACTGATTCTCATCATTTCATAATTGATCCTGCAATTTTTTCCAATAGAAAACATATCCATCAGATCTTATCAAACGGATCAAAAAGAATTTCATGCCTTCGGTGCCACGTGGTTCTCTCTCTCTCTCTCTCTCTCTCTCTCTCTCTCTCTCTCTCTCTCTCTCTCTCATTGGTATAACCGTGATACCAACTGATCTGGCATCACGGGCCAATCACAAACACCGAAGCCAACCCCGGCCCTCTCTTTGTAATCACCATTTAAATTAGAGAAACCTACGAGATGCAATAGGGGTTAAGTGCAATGCACCTGCCATCTTGTGGCAATGATGCACCTGGCCTAGTGCATGAGGGATGCTCCGGCGGCAGTGATTGGCCTGTAATACCAATGATATGGTATCACAATTATACCAAAGATTTTCTCCTCCCTCTCAACATGATGGGGGGTGGGATTCGGTGCCACAAATGGCAATTTGTGCATTGCATGAGATTAATACTAGTCTATACTATTCTAATAAAGTTGAGTTGCAGCTTTCGCATTCTCCCTCTCTTTCTTTTTCTCTCTCTCTCTCTTCTTTTCATTTTTTTACAATTAATATAATCCTCTCTCTCTTATCCATACAATGGAAACACGGTGCCGAATGTGCAATCCGATCAAGCAGCTTCGTAATCGTTCGTGTATTGTATGGGATGAATACTGTAGGGAAAATTTCTGTGTCGTCTTGATCGGAGACCTTGCCCCACAATTTTTAATTGAATGTGGATGGTGCGCATGATGTAGAGTAAGAGAGGGATAGAGCGACAAGTGACACGAGAGATGTTGTCGAAGTTCGGTCTTACGACCTATGTCTCCGAGCAAGAGGTGCCACCTGATCTTCACTATAATATGAGTAAATAGGGGGTGAGCATTCTCTCGACAGGCCGAGAGAAGCTTCATATAGTGGGGTTGCATAGAGCAACTAGAAGGAAGTAGATAGCTCTGGCTCTAGAATCTTCTCTTCCTCTGATCCATTGACCAACCCCTTCTCTGTAAGCCATATGGGTCATTTTATAGCCGAGGAATGCGCTCGATATGGCAATGATAACATAGCGGTGCTGAGGTAGCGCTAGTTTTGGGCCTCCTCATTGGGCCGTTATTCGGGCCCAATAAGGGAGCTTGATCTGTAGGTCTTGTAGAGTAGGCTCACGAGCATGGTCTTGCCTGCATGGGCCATTGTGTGAGCCTATTTGTTTCTGGTCCGGTCTGGTACGATTTTTGCACCCATAGTTGCGCCCCCTCCCAGTTGGGTCAAAACCCCTAGGTCGGCTAGGATTCTATGATGCAAAACATTTTCAAAGTCTGGCATGGTTGGCTAGGGCCATCGGAGTCACGGTTCAGGTTAGCAGGGTCATGACTTGAGTCACGAGCCAAGCTAACGCATCCGTGTTGGATTCTTGTAGTGACCTTTTCATATTTGCAATTCTCTTGCTAATTTGGTCGCGATTTTATATTTACTAGTACAGGCCGAAAAGTCTCAGTTTCATAAAGAGGTGTTCCCTAAAAAATAGTGTATTTTTTTACCGAGGCTCCTTCTCCTCCTGTGCTGCTACTGACCCACACACCCCATCTCGGTTTTTGACGAAATAGGAGGGGTTGCTGTAGAAACCAAGACCCCCCCTCTCGGTTTTTAACAAAACCGAGGGGGGCGTTGCATTAGAAACCGAGACCCCCCCCCCCCCCTCTTGGTTTTTGATGAAACGGAGGGGGGGCATTGCTGATGAAACCGAGACCCCCCTCTCAGTTTTTGATGAAACCGAGGGGGGCATTTGCTGTAGAAACCAAAACCCCCCTCTCGATTTTTAACAATACTGAGGGAGGCATTCTTGTAGAAACCGAGACCACCCTCTCGTTTTTTGACGATACCGAATGGGGTATTGCTGTAGAAACCGAGTCCCCCCCTCTCGGTTTTTATACAAAACCAAGGGGGAATGCTGTAGAAACTGAAGCCCCCCCCCCCCCCCTTCAGTTTTTGTGCAAAATCAAGGGGAAGGGCTGTTGTAGAAACCAAGACCCCTCTGTTGCGGGCTAAACAGTCTCGGTTTTATAAGGGGGTCTTCCCGAAAAATTAGTACATTTTTCGATCGAGACTCCTTTTCTTGTTGTTGCTCCCCAAGACCTTCCTGGTGCAGGCTAAAAGTCTCGATTTTAAAAGGGGTGTTCCCGGGAAACTAGTACATTTTTCAACCGAGACTTCTTTTCTTGTTGTCTATATTTTGCACAGAAGGTTCATGGTATTTCTATTACTGCGGGAGCTACAGATATCTAAACGACCTCAAACTAAATGTAAACGTTGTGTCTCAAAGTCTTTACCTACAATTCAAATTTTAGATCTATCAGAGTTCAGGATCAAAAGTTATGGCCGTTGCACTAAGGCCTCTTTGAGTAGATCCGCTGTCTAGATTTTGCACAATAGATCAATGATGTTTTTGTTCTTGTGAGAGATATAGAAATCCAAATAATCTCAAATTAAATGCAAAAGTTGCGTCTAAATGTTCTTTACCTACAGTCCAAATTTCAGTCTAATCGGAGTTTAAGATCAAAAGTTATGGCCGTTGCACTGAGGCCTCTCTAAGCAGATCCACTGTCTAGATTTTGCACATAAGTTTAATGATGTTTCTATTGTTGTGGGAGATATAGAAGTCCAAACGATTACAAACTAGATGTAAACGTTGTGACTAGAAGTCCTCTACCTACAGTCCAAATTTTAGCCTAATCGGAGTTCTATATCAAAAGTTATGGTCGTTGCACCGAAGCCTCTCTAAGCAGATCCGAGCCCGGTTGTTGTTGACACTGACACCCCCCCTCTCGGTTTTTGACAAAACCGAGGGGTGAGCTACTGTTGATGCCGAACACCCTCCCCCCTCTCAGTTTTTGTGCAAAACCTAGAGGTGGGCTGCTGTTGATGCCGAACACCCCCTCTCTCGGTTTTCAATCGAAACCGATGAGTGGGCTACTGTTGATGCCGAACATCCCCCCTTTCTGTTTTTGTGCGAAACCGAGGGGTGGGCTGCTGTTGATGCCGAACACCCCCCCCCCCCCCCTCTCAGTTTTTATGCAAAACCGAGAGGTATACTGTTGTTGATGCCAATCACCCCCCCTCTCAGTTTTCTAACGAAACTGAGGGGTGGGCTACTATTGATGCCGAACACCCCCCCTCTTGGTTTTCTACCGAAACCGAGAGGTGGGGTGTTGTTGATGCTAAACACCCCTACCCTCTCGGTTTTTTGACGAAACTGAGAGGTGGGCTGTTCTTGATGCCGAACACCTCCACCCTCTCGGTTTTTTGATGAAACCGAGTGGTGGAGTGTAGTTGATGCCAATCCCCCCTCCCTTCTTGATTTTTTTTTCGAAACCGAGAGGGGGGCTGCTGAAGGTACCGAACACCCCCACCCTTTCGGTTTTTTTGACAAAACCGAGAAGTAGGGTATAGTTGATGGCAAACACCCCCACCCTCTTGATTTTCTGACGAAACCGAGAGGGGGTATTGTTAATGTTGAACACCCCCACCTTCTCAGTTTTCTAAAGAAACCGAGAGAGGGGTGTTGTTGATGCCGATCCCCCCTCCCCTCTCGGTTTTTTTTTTTTTTGAAACCGAGAGGGAGGCTGCTAAAGATGCCGAACACCCCCACCTTCTTGGTTTTCTGACGAAACTGAGAGGTGGGGTGTTGTTGATGCCGAACACCCCTACCCTCTCGGTTTTCTAACGAAACCGAGAGGTGGGGTATTGTTGATGCCGAACATCCCTACCCTCTCGGTTTTCTGATGAAACCAAGAGATAGGCTGTTGATATTGAACTCCCCACCCTCTCGGTTTTCTAACAAAACCGAGAGATATGGTGTTGTTGATGCCAACCCCTCCCCTCTCGGTTTTTTACAAAACGGAGAGGGGGGCTATTGATGGTGTCGATTCCGTTATTGAGGCTGCTAGAAGAGGCCAAAAAATATCGATACTGAAAATAGTATATTTTTTGGATTTTACCCCCATATGAAACCGACACTTTTTCAATTATATTCCCGAGGCACTGGTGCGTTAGGTTATATGTGGGGGGTAATGCTAACCCTAGGGGGCTTCTTAAAAATAATTTAGGATGGCGTCGCATAATGGTTGGTCAGTCTTCACCCGATGCATAACTATACATGGTTACTGTGTTCGCTAGGCACTACGGTCACGTGAGGGTGTTGTCATGGCAACAATCAAGGAAGCATCATTTTGCCTTATGTTTTCGTGGATTTTTCTATAGATCACGGAGGAGAGAGAGGTTGATCTCCCTCTCTTCCTCTGCTGGGCGGGCGACCATGGCGGAGGGGGAGGCTGAGCTTCTTCTTCTTCCTTGCGGATCTCGGAGGAGGGGTGTGTGCAACCACCTTGCGTGGCTGTCGATCGTCGAGAGGGAGAAGGAGGCAGATCCCCTCTCTATATGTCGTTGGCATGATTAGAAAAGAAGGAGCGTTTGTCGAATCTGAGATGCGAGATCCCTTTGACTCGATCTCCCTTCTTCCTCCATGGTGTGTCGAGAAGAGATGGACGAAGGCAATCGATATCCATGCCACTCGGGTGATCCCCTCTAAGGTCGATGTACCTTGTTTGCGAATGAGAATCATAGTCTTTAATGTTCTGTGATTGGGTGCCCTGTCAATCAGGTTGGTAAGCATCAGATCTTGGCGTAGTATGAACCTTGGTCATTAATGTCACGCTGATTAGTCAACAGACTCAGTGATTGGCTACCATGCTAAGCAAATATTGAGGCAATGTCATTCAACCTGGCAGCCCATGTGACCATGGTATTGGATGCCATGTCCCTTAATTTACAAGTGTGATTCTCTGATCGAGCTTGAGTTTGATTTGGCAGATCTGCATAGTCACCTTTAATTGGTGAATATCAAAGTTTGACTGTATTCATCAGGCGTCGAGTGCGTGGTGGACATGGGCGCCCCCCAACCAATGATCAATCGATTGGTCGCTACTAGTCGATAACGGTCCAGGGGATTGACTGTTATGGTGGCAACTCTCACAAAATGTTAAACTTTGGTTGATCGGTTATTGCTGGAAGTTTGATTGCAGCAGGATTATCGATTGCTTACCAATTGTCCGTTGCCTTAAATGCCATGGCGCGAAGGGTAGCGTGCGCTGAAAGAGTTGGACCGACCATCCCCTGACCGGTTTGAAACTGTATGTCGTTGAGAGAGGGTGATGATCGGTGACAATATGATGTTCGGACCCGAGAGGCAAGAATAAGCCTGGATTTTGGTCGAATATCGATACATCGGTCTCCGACTTTGTCTTTGCGTGTCAAGGTAGTAAGCTTAGACTTTTGCTTGAGTGCCAAGACGTCGGCGGTGATGTCTCGGACTTTATTTTTAAGTGCCAAGGATGGATCCTTGGACTTACTACATACCGAGGCAGAGACGGCTGCCTCGTATTTTGTCTTCGAGGGACAAGGTTGTCTCCATGGACTTGGTGCATACCGAGGCGGCGACACCTACCTCGGACTTTATCTTCGAGTGCCAAGGCTGTTTTCTTAGACTTGGTGTATGCCGAGACGACAACGTCTGCCTCGGACTTTGTCTTTGAGTGCCAAGGCTACCTCCTTGGACTTGGTGTAGGTCGAGGTGGCGACGTCTGCCTTGGACTTTTTCTTCGAGTGACGAGGTTGTTTCCTTATACTTGGTGTATACCGAGGTGATGACACCTACATCAAACTTTGTCTTCTACTGCCAAGGGTAGGGCCTTGGGCTTGTAGAGTGTCGAGGTATTGGTCACCTCAGACTTTATCTTCGAGTGCCAAGGGCAAGGCTTTGGGCTTATTCTCATTGCCTCGGACGAGTATAGTTAATAGCTTAGATTGACCTGGATTGACAGGAGCCTTTTTATTGAACGTTAGCCTTGAAAAGGCACAGTCCAATTGCCTTCGAGCTTCCAATTTGAACAGGCGGAATCGAAGGTCCTTGGTTGACCTGGGTTGCTAGGAGCCTTTTATCGAACGTTAGCCTAGAGAGGGCATAGCCGAATCGCCTTCGAGCTTTCGACTTGAACGGGTGGAATCGAAGGTCTTGGGTTGACCTGGATTGCCAAGAGCCTTTTTATCGGACTTTAGCCTCGAGAGGGTAGCCGAATTGCCTTCGAGCTTCCGACTTGAACGGGCAAAATCAAAGGTCTTGGGTTGACCTGGTTTGCCAGGAGCCTTTTTATCGGACTTTAGCCTCGAGAGGGCGTAGCCGAATTGCCTTCGAGCTTCCGAATTGAACGGGCGGAATCAAAGGTCTTTGGTTGACCTGGGTTGTCAGGAGCCTTTTTATCAGACTTTAGACTTGAAAGGGCATAGCCGGTGTTGCTTCGAGCTTCCGACTTGAACTGGCGGAATCAAAGGCTTAGGTTGACCTGGGTTGTCGTGAGCCTTTTTATCGGACTTTAGCCTTGAAAGGGCGTTGCCGATTTTTGCTTCGAGCTTTCAACTTGAACTGGCGGAATCGAAGGATTAGGTTGACCTGTATTGCTAAGAGCCTTTTTATCAGACTTTAGCCTTGAAGGGGCATAGCCGATGTTGCTTCGAGCTTCCGACTTGAACTGGCGAAATTGAAGGCTTAGGTTGACTTGGGCTGCCAGGAGCCTTTAGGTGCCTTGAACGGGAAGAATAGAATTTCAAGAGACTTCAACTTTGAGAAAAAGAGGCATTTTATTGATAAAGCAAAGCTGCGGTTATAATTTTTAAAGTTTGCTCGATGGACATTGTGAACTCGCATTTTCAAGTGTTCAACCTCTTTGCTGGTGGATGCTTGACAATGTAGGTATTTGTGAATGTCGTTTACTTGGAGGAATCTGCATCCACGTATCACGCTGACTCCCTACCTCTACTGCTACCTTTTCTTCTCTCGGCTCGGTTCTTTGTTGGCGAGGTAGCCATCGAGTCGCCCTTCTTGGACTAGGTCTTCGATGTGGTCCTTCAATCACCAGCAGGTTGAATTTGGGTGCTCGTGGCTACGATAGAATTCACAGTAGACCGTAGTGTCCTTGGTCTGCTCTGAGTTTGGAGGAAGTGGTTGCGGCCATTTGCAGAATGGCTCGTTCTGTATGTAGGCGATCGAATATATCTTCAATCAAGGTGTTTAGTTCGATGAACACTCTTTGCTTCCTCTGAACTCTCCTTTTCCCTACTGAGGGGATTTTGATTATTTATTCCATCTCTTGGCCGGTCCCTTCTGGTCGGACGCGGCGTTGGCATGCTTCTTGGGGCGTGCATCCTTTGGGGCTTCATCAGCTTTATTGTGCCGGGAATTACGAGGCTCATGCAGTCTTTTGACCTGCTGATTGTCCTCCACCTCTATCTCCCACTGTACTCACTTGAACATAGCCTCCAAGGAGCTGGGAGGATACTGGATGAAGTCAGTGTAGATGTGGAGTTCTGGTCGGACAGTATTCTGGAATGCTAGCATGATGGCCTCCTTGTTATAGGAACGACTAGTGAGCTCGGAATGCTCATTATGGAATCTTATCGTGAAGCTCTTTAGGGACTCGTTGGAGCCTATCTTCAGCCGGTAGAGGGTGTCCAGCTTCTTCTTGAGTTTCATGTTCAGTCGGTAGTGGTCCATGAAGAATTCTGTCAACTCTTCTAATGTGGCCACCATATCGGTAAACAACGTGTGGTACCAGTCGAGGGCAGGTCCCTCGAGGCTTCCCGTGAACATACTGCAGAGAATGTGATTCTCATACTCATATGGTGTCATGGCTTGCTTGAAAGCCAGGATATGGAGAGCAGGGTCTCCCTTGATGCAGTTGAACTTTGGCAGGCTTGGTGTTCGCCAACCCACAGAAAATAGGGTTGCAAGCACCTCGGGATGCAGAGGCCCCGCCGAGGTGATTAGTTGTCTACGGTCTTGATGGTAGCATCCCACGTCGGTGGTATGACTTAATCGGTTGAGCAACTCGTGGGCATTCGTTGCTTTCGTGCGTGAGGGGATAGGACATCCAGTGGACCTTGTTGACTGAGGCGATCCTTCTCGGCGATGGCTTGGCACACCGTCGACGTCAAGGCAATCACATACTGTTTTCCTTGGTGCTTGTGTGGATACCTGACGCCTCTCGATATGCGGCACATGTGGTTCTTCAAGATGATGACTCACGACTGGGCAAGACCTTGGTTGGTTTCATTAGCAACGGGAAGTTGTGGATCACAACCCCCGCTCTTTCAGCCACCTTCTTCAGGGAATCCCTCTCTTGCTTGAGGGTTGTGTTCTTGAGAATGTTTAGTAGCTGGAAGTCGGCAGCTGAGATTTGGTACGTAGCCGAAGCCTCACCTCTTTGGGTATCATGATCTTTACCAGATCAACGCCTCGGGGACGGCGAGTTATGCCGATTACTGCGGCCTTCTAGCTGACTGCCTTGGGGCTCCAGCCACTCATGGACATGTCTACGATTGGTTACTGCGGAGAATTCTTGCTCGTCTTCGGTCAGCACATCGTTTGTTCGATCAATACCCATCTTCGGAGGGTTGGTGCTAGCTTTCAGTATCAAGCGTGTTGATGTCGGCGTGATGAAAGCGTTGAAGTTGACTTGAAGGACTTGTGGCTCGTCACCACAAGTTGAGTAGGAGTCGGTAGAGGTATAGGTAAGACCTCTAACCAGATCCCACAGACGGCGCCAAAGATTGTTGGGGAAATTTCAGTGCCGTCTTGATCGGAGACCTCGTCCCACAATTATTGATTGAATGTGGATGGTGCGCGCGATGCAGAGAGAGAGAGAGAGAGAGAGAGAGAGAGAGAGAGAGAGATGTTGTGAAAGTTCGGTCTTATGACCTACGTCTCCGGGCGAGAGGTGCCACCTGATTTTCACTATAATATGAATAAATAGGCGGTGAGTGTTCTGTCGACAGGCCGAGAGAAGCTTCGTACAGTGGGGTTGCACGGAGCAACTAGAAGAGGACTAGATAGAAGGAAGAAGATAGCTCTGACTCTAGAATCTTCTCTTCCTCTGATTCATTGATCAACCCCTTCTCTGTAAGCCATATAGGTCATTTTATAGCCAAGAAATGCGCTCCATATGGCAGTGATGACGTGACGATGTTGAGGTGACACTGGTTTTGGGCCTCCTTATTGGGCCCTTATTGGGTCGTTATTCGGGCCCAATAAGGGGGCTTGATCTGCAGGTCCTGTAGAGTAGACTCACGGGTCTGGATTTGCCTGCATGGAATGGTGTGGGCCCATTTGTTTCTGGTTCAATCCGAAACGATTTTTGCACCCACAAATACTAGCATATCTACGTATAAAATGAAAGGCATACATTGAAGCTAGCTATCCAAACTCATCATTGGCTTTCAGGTGCTGGAAGTTTTCAAGGCCTCCTGCTCGTCCCAGGATCGATCCCACGCAGTCAAACCAGGTACATCATGTTTCCCTTGGTCTACAAACCTATCGGGAATCATTCAAAGGCAGCACTGTTTCAGTTTCAGCCTGATCGCAGACAACATACTCACGCATGCGCTGACAAGTGTCGAGCATGGGACCTGCAGCAAGTTGACGTGGTCCCTCTTCATCTAGTCTAATGATGCTAATTTTCTTTTCTATGAATTTGTTAGTATAACCTTAGGCACCTTTTTTTTTTTAATTTTAATAGATCCGCCAAGCGGCGATCAAAGGACAGAGAGCTAGAGCAAGGGCTCAAAAAGATCAGGAGATCGAATCGGGGGGAGTCACTACAACATATCATGTTTTTCCCGGCGGCCATATATGGCCGAATATTCCTTTAATCGGGGGCATAGCCGTCACAAATGGTGGCCATATAAAATCCCGTCGCAAAATGTTATTTTGGCCTGGCCGCCGAAAAACTGCAGAGGTTATTTCGGCCTAGCCGCCGGAAATACTGCAGGAAATCCGACGGTCAGATCTTTTGGTTCCAGCTAGTTTAGAAAGAAAAAAAAATTGCTAGGCGACCCAACCTCCTGCCTTGACTTAGGTGCCCCCCCCCCTCTCCCCGCGCTTGCATGCGTGTATTCGATCCCTCGCTACAAACAAAAACACCAAAGCATGCACTATCTATAACTTGTGATTACTATCAGTTTTTATTGTATTTAATATCAAAAAACTAATATAATTATTTTATTCCTCTCCTTCCATCAGAGTTGAGTTGCAACCCTCTCCATAGCCAGAGTCGCCGTCATCTTCTCCCTCACCTCCGTCGGAAGGTTTTCTTACCCGCCGATCCGCTCGACCTTTTCCGGCCGGGTGGATCTCACCCGCCGGATTCGCTCGACCTTTTCCGGCCGGTGGATCTCATCTGCCAGATTCGCTCGACCTTTTTCGGTCGGTGGATCTCACCCGTCGGATTCGCTCGACCTTTTTCGGCGGAGTTGGTGGGCCGCCTGATTCCCTCGACCTTTTCCGGCCAGGTTGGTGGGCCGCCGGATTCCCTCGACCTTTTCCGACCGGGTTGGTGGGCCGTCGGATTCTCTTGAACTTTTTCGATCGGGTTGGTATAGGCCGCCGGATTCGCTAGACCTTTTCCGGCGGGGTTGGTGGCCCGCCGGATTTGTTCGACCTTTTCCGATCGGGTGTATTTACTCCGCCGGATTAGCTCCATCTTTTCCGGAAAGTTTGGTGGGCCGTCGTATTCACTCAATCTTTTGCCAAAAACGTCGGATTAGATATCTTTTCCGGCTGTATAGACAATGGCCGTCGATTTTTTGGCCGCAAAATGTCATTTCTGTTGGAGTGAGTCAACAGCTACTATTTATTAATTCCATAATCCCGTGAACATGACATCAAAGTCCAGGATTCACACGCACAAGCAAGACACGACGACTTTGAGAGAAAGTTCGCTCCACGGTGTCTACATCGGGAGTCGATCAAACAGAGAACCTCTCCAACATGGGAGAGAGGAAGTACTGGGCGAGCATGAAGGATGGCATTGCTCAACATACCAGCCTTGTTATGGAAAGAAGACGGGAATGGGATCATGCATTTTCCTGAGAATTCCAATTCCCAGAAGAAGATCACAGTACACTGAAGGAAATTAAAACTCATGAAAGACTTGCTTTCATCTATTGAATAGTTCAAGGCCTTCGGATTCATGGGCGGCCATTGCATATGCTTCGAGACAATGCAACATCATCATTTGCTTTCAGTTGTTGAACCATTCAAAGGCCTGCAAACCGTGGGGGTTGCATCAAAGGCAGCCAATGCTCTCTCTCTCTCTCTCTCTCTCTCTCTCTCTCTCTCTCTCTCTCTCTCTCTCTCTCTCTCTCTCTCTCTCTCTCTCTCTCTCTCTCTCTCTCTCTCTCTCTCTCTCTCTCTCTCTTAATATTTTTATAATTAAATATGTTCTCTTCTCTTTCTCTCTCTCTCGCGAGCTGGATTCGGTGTCGGATGTGGATGTGGGATATGTTCGAGCGGCATTACAACCGTCCGTGCATTGCTCAGGATTAGCATTAGTCAAACCAGTATTACATGCAACATAGTAATGGGATGACTTATGGTGGCCTGGAGTTAGGATCTCCTCCAATTGGTCGGCCTGATCGGTGGGCCAGTGCACATCATAGTCGCACGATGGCAAACGATCCGAAGTGAATCGTACTCCAACTGGACTGCATTTGGCTGTGATGCATGCCAGGCCCACTGACCGGGCCGACCAACTGGAGGAGATCCGAACTCCATTTGGTGTCACCTGTCAGAGCCTGGGACCTGCCAGCAGCAATCGACATATGATATGACCCTCTTTACCCATGATAATGTTTAGACCTAGAATAGGTGAACTAATCATTTTATGGAGCATTGGTGCACTATAACTGGTCTGGCAGACAGAAACTTATAGTATTAAGCCATTGGATGATTGTCATCAATTTTTTTTAGTAATGATATTTGAACATAAGCAATATTCCGCTCTGACGGATGTTGAAACGCACGGCTCCTCTGTCCGATGTGAACCGTTGGATGAATATCACTAGTGAGCCGTTCGGGGTTCTAACAGAATATCAGTAGCGCACGTGATTGTTACTAGTGGTATTCATCGGACGGTTCATATCGGACAAAGGAGCCACAACACCTGTTTTTTTTTTTTTTTGAGAAATCCCTCTCAGTGGATGAGGGGGGTTCGGCCTAGACCGCTACCGGTTCATTAAAAACAAGGTTCGGTTACAAAAGAAGAAAGAAACACAATCAAAAGAGATTACAGATAATATTATCTAATTGCTGGAGTTCCTTCCCTTGAAGGGCCACCTTCCACTGGATCAGCCTCCTCTTAGCCAAACTGCTTACCACATCTGCATCCGAGCTCTTCTGTCTGAAGATTCTGGAGTTACGCTCCATCCATATACTCCAGCACACGGCCATGACCACTAAGTCCCAGCTATGCCGAAGTCGTCTCTTGACGCGCTTCTCCCTCCAGACTGTCCATAAGGAAAACACCGAACCGGGCGCACCTCTAATCTTCAGGCCATTCCTCAGAGGGTCCCAAATTCTCCGAACAAAAGGGCAATGCAGAAACAGGTGATTAACATCCTCTCTGCCATTACCGCAAAGGACACAGTCAGCATCTGAAACCCTCTGATTGCCCCGGCGAAGTAAGTTAGTCTTCGTCAAAAGTTTTTTCTTCACCATCAGCCACATAAAGATACGTATCTTCAGAGGGGCTTTGGTCTTCCACAGTGCTCCAGCAACTGGGCACACCACCCCTCCTTTGTTGATGAAGTTGTAGAAAGACTTCGTAGAAAAATGTCCTGAGGCTGCCAGTCGCCAAGAGGCTTCATCCTCTGCATCATCTAGAGAAATGAGATGAAGCAGATCCATCAGCTCGCGGATTTGGAATTGGAGAAAAACCGGAATAACTCTACGGAATTTTAACTCCCAAGTGGTGATGTTATCAGCAACTAGACATTGAGAACGAACCGTCGCCTTCTTATCCCAAGCTAGTTCATAGAGGTCCGGATACCAGTCTTTAAGTTGGCCCTCCACCAGCCATCGATCCTCCCAGAAGTTAATAGATTTCCCATTTCTCACTCGCAGCTGGGTTCCGCACTTATAGATATGACCTATCTTCTTGATTCCTTTCCAAAAAGGCGAAATCTTCCCAGAATTTCTGCTCCGGACCTGCATCGGCTTAAATCTCTTAAAGTATCTTCCTCGAATCACCGAACTCCAGTGGTCTCCTTGGTCATTCTGAAGTCGCCACCACCATTTACCAAGAAGTGCTCTGTTGTGGTCCGCAAGATTGATGACTCCCAATCCTCCTTCTTCTTTTGATTTACAGACCACTCCCCACTTAGCCAGGTGATAAGCCTTAACGTTAGTGTCCGCCCCTCTCCAAAGAAAGTTACTTCTGATCGAGTCAATCTTCGAGATGACCCATTTAGGCATAAGATAAAAGGAGAGATGGTAAGACGGAATCATAGTGAGGACAGCATTGATAAGCGTCAAACGACCGCCCAGAGATAGGTTTCTGCCTTTCCACCCTGCTAACCGAATATCCATCTTCTCGATGACCTTGTACCAGTCACTCTTCTTAATTCTGCTATCGTTCAGCGGCAGACCCAAATATTTTGTTGGCAGGGAGTCTCTTCGGCAATTCAACACAGCAGCGAAAGAAGTTGCAAGCTGCTCATTAACTCCAATATGGAATAAAGATGTCTTCGAGAAGTTCACCTTCAGCCCCGAAACCGCCTCTAAGGAATAAAGGAGGATCTTCAGCAGACAGATCTGCTCTCTCTTCGCCGCACAAAAAATGATAGTATCATCCGCAAAGTGAAGATTAGCTATTCTCCAGCTAGGATCCCCAACACCAGTTATCAGACCTCTGTTCTCTGCTCTCCTCAACATGGCATCAAAAACGTCCATAGCAAGGATGAAAAGAAATGGCGAGAGCGGACAGCCCTGTTTAACTCCCCTACCTGTCTTAAATTGCTTGCCGGGTTGACCGTTCACTAAGCAGGCTAAGGTGGAAGTGGAGAAGCAGCTCCATATCCAATGAATCCAGTTATCCGAGAACCCTTTAGCTCTGAGGGTCTTCAAGATAAAGCTCCAGTTCAGCCGGTCAAAAGCTTTCTCGAAGTCAATCTTCACAATTATGCCTTCTTCTTTACGCTCCTTGATATGGTAGATAAGTTCTTGAGCCGTAGCTACACTGTCTAGGATCAGCCTACCCTTAATGAAAGCTGTCTGGTTCTTACTAACAATATCATTCATCCTGCTCGTCATACAATTGGCAAGGATCTTAGTGATAATCTTGTAGATGCAGTTAGCAAGGCTGATGGGTCTGTAGTCGTTGATAGTCTCGGCACCAGTCTTCTTCGGGATCAAAATAATCCAGGCATAGTTTAAACTGTGTAACGAGATTCTGTGATGAAATAAATCCAAACGGAGCTGACACAGGTCGTCTTTGATAATGTCCCAGAACTATTGATAGAACAGTATGGGAAGGCCATCCGGACCAGGAGCCCCCTCTGCCTTCATGCCGAAAACCGCCTGCTTAAACTCTTCAGCCGAGAAGGGTCTGTCCAAGTCTTCCGCGTCCTCCAACTTGAGAATGTCAAGCCTTTCCCAATCTATATCATAACGATCAATCCCGTTCCTCGCGAAGTACTTCTGGAAGTATTGAGAAACGCTGTTCGCAATGCCTTCCTGAGTCGTCTGGATACCGTGCCCATCCCTCAGCGAAAGGATCGCGTTCCTGCGCCTGGCATTATTCGCGATCTTATGGAAATACACTGTGTTACTATCCCCCAACTTGATTCAAGTGTCTCTCGAGCGTTGCTTCCACATCACCTCCTCTTTGATGAGCGTGACTGTAAGGTCATCTTTCCAGTTAGTGAGCTGCTGTTTTTCAGCGACCGAGAGGGGGGTAAGCTCCTCTCTGCCCTCAAGGTTACCGATCTTAAGCAGAAGATCCTTCTTGTGAGCCAAAACATTACCAAATTTAGTACGCTCCCACGCTTTGATTATATTCTTCAGAAATTTCGTCTTCGCATTCCAATTCCTGGCCGAATTAGAAGTGTCTCCTGCTTTCGACCACCAAACCCTGACCAGAGCTGGGAAGCCAAGTTCTTCAAGCCACATCTTCTCAAAACGGAAAATCTTGCCCTGCTTAAGATTAGCCGAATTGGAGTCAAGCAGGATGGGAGTATGATCTGAGATGAAGGCAGCTAGCCCTTTCTGGGTCACCTTAGGGTAACGAGATTCGAAATCATCGGAAACAAGGAATCGGTCTAGCCTGGCAAAAGTCGGGGAATCTCTCTTATTGTTCCAGGTGTATTTTCTGTTGGTAAGAGGCAGATCCAACAAAGAGAGGTCCCGCACCACCCCTGCAAAGTCTTGCATGTCCCTCCTACTCCCTATGGCTCCACTCCGCTCATAGGAGAATCTGGTAAGGTTGAAGTCGCCTCCAATGATCCACGGGCCTGGGAGTCGCTGACGGATATCACGCAGTTCACTCGAAAAGGCCGGTCGAAGTCCATAGTCATTAGGCCCATAGACATTAGTCACAACACAGAAATCCCCAGAAAGAGTAGATTTCAAGACTACCAATAGGCAGAAGACACCCTTAAGAAGATCAATAAGCGCAAAATCACGATCATGCCATCCAGTAAGCAAATCACCCGCAGAGCCTACAGCGTCTATCCATTCCCAATTCGTGACTCTGAACCCACCTAAGGAGCGAAGAAAACTCTGGCTCGGATTAGAACTCTTAGTTTCTTGAAGGCATAAGATGTCCAAATGTTGAGAATTAACGTAGAGGTTGACAGCTTTCCTCTTCTCTAAAGCTCCCAGCCCTCTGATGTTCCATGAAAGAACTCTCATCCCAAAACCAGAAAACACACAACCGGACAGACAACAAACAGAAAAAACATCAAACAGAGGGAGGGACCCTGTCCTTCTCCATCTCTCTAAGAGTTTTTACAAACAGGGCTGGATCAAAACCTTCCTTATCAACAGCAATCCCACATTCCCCTGCTAACGCTACGACCGTCTCCTGGTCCAAAAAGGTGAGAAGAGAGTGAAGCTCCACGTCCGAGCTCTTCTCCACCATTTTCCTCAGATGCATGCCCAAAAAGTTCTGTTTGCTCCTCTGGTAGGTCTTGTCAAAGGCCTTCAGAATTTGCCTCTGGCTCCTACGCACCGAGGGCTTTAGGTTCGTCTCCAAAATAGATGCCTGCTGGGGGTTCCTCTCAGTTTGATCTCCCACTCCCTGCCAATCCACATTCTGAGAAACATTAGACGGTAAAATAGGGTCAGCTGGGGAACCAAACCTGACTTCCTGCGGTTCCGAATTCTGGTTGAAGTCTTGGTCTAAGAGGTTAACGTTGTCGGAGGCCTCTCTTGTCTGCTCCACATTGTCAGACAGGGAGTCTAACAGATCGTCGGCAATGACCTTAGCTTGCTCTTCCATCGCCCCAAGGGCCGAGTCATTAGCCATGTTAAAAAAATGGGAACACCCCGCTTGCCCTCCGTTGATCGAGGAGAGAAAGCCATTCCACCCCATATTCTCTGCAACAAGAGAGTCAACAGGGTTAAGAGGTTTACCTCCTTCCTCCGGCAGCTCACGGCTCGGCAGGATGTGACTCGGGGATAGCTCGCCCGTCTGTCTCCCACTCTGGGCGTCCAGCTCTCGGAAGAGCCTCTCCCCTGTGGTTTCTGCCTCCGGCAAAGAACGGATCCGCAACTCGTAGTAACGATTGCCGAGCCTGCATGTGATGGAGGCCGGGATGTCATCAGGTCTATGGGTGTTGATGGTCACTACCGCCTCTCGGAGGTCCTCCGCCTCCTCCCAGTCTTGCGCCAAGCTGAGTACTTCTCCATAGTTCTGTAGGACACCCTGGATGGACTCCCGATTCCAGGCATGACATGGAAGACCTCCGATGAAGAGCTTCAGGTTACGATAGACTCTAGAACCTATCGCCCGGTTGTCAATGGACCAAGGATAGATCTTAACAGAGAACTCTCCCAGATTGAAGAAGTTCTGCTTCACAGCATCCGCTAAACTGGCCTTGGAGGGGAACTCCACTAGAAACTCATCTTCTTCCAGCCTCCTCGTCTTCCACGACCATTCCGACCCCCAGGCCCTGGAGAGGCAGCTGGACAGGGAGGCCGGCGTGCCAGATCCCTGGACTACCTTACAGATACCACACCAACGAAGGTTGTAAAGGGAGTCCAGGACCTCCTGATCAAAGTCTATGGTCTCACAAGACGAGGGAAAAATGGGAGGGGGAGCCGGAGGGGGGTAGGACGAAGAACCCCTAGCCATGTTCCTCCTGCGGGAAGGGCAACTAGCCAATCGGTGCCCAATACCCCGGCAACCAAAACAGACGATGCCGTTCCTGCAGTTGGCCTGGATGTGCCCTCTCTCCCTGCACCTGAAGCAGAACGCCTCTCTGTTCCCCTTCTTAGAGAGGTCCCCCACCTTCACTGGACCCACAGGCTTCAATGGTGGCTCTACGGCTCGAACAAAAGATCCGATTCTGCGGGCCCAGGGATCCACTGTAGAAGGGATGGGGTAAGGAGGGTTTGAATGCCTCGGAGGAATCCCAAAGGATCTGGTGACATCAGCGTAAGAGGGGCGCTGCGTCTCCCCGATGCGCCTGTCCAGTCCCACAGGGAGCTTCGAAAAGGCGCGGGATCTACCCTCATGATGAGTATCTCCCACATAATGACCCTGGAACTGAGGAGGACGGCCGGACCAAGGAGACCTTCTCTGCCCTAGCATACCAGTCGCATCTCTCCTGAGATGTCTCGGACGATTGATGGCGCCCCCTCCAGGGGCCCCCACCTGCCAACCATCAGCCTCCCATCCTCTGGCCCTAGAACCTTGAAGGCTTGTCTCTCCCGTGCTCCTCCCAACCGCCGCCACTCGGCTCCCAGTCGCCCCTCCTCTCTGCCCTAACATCTTTTCCTCACTACAGAGATTTCGGGCTGGCACCACAACACCTGTTGGAGCGAACAACGACCTCACTAGCAACCTGCGGAGGTGTGGGGTGTCAGTGCATTGGCATTCGTACTAAGCGTTGGCTGACGCCCCCACACAACCCTCAAATAGCATTACTTCTTTTTTTGTGATCGAATGACACCATATAATCATCTTTTAATTTTGAGCCTATGCCCTGGGCTTGGCTGATTCATTGTGGTGGCTCGTTCCCTTTCCCATTTCTCCCCTGTTTTAGGGTTTCCAAGTTCTCCCCCCTAGCCTCCTCGGTTGCCGCCAATGGCACCAGGGAGGCCAAGATTTCGATGGAGCACCTTCCCATGTGGTGGAATTTTGTTTTCCCCCCTTCCTTCCCCTGTAGATAGAGGGAACCTTTGGACTTGGATTTCTCTATGCTTAAGAAGGAGGGCTTTGCACAGTGCTGCATTGAGATTTCGGTGGGTGATGATCTTCCCGAGGTAGTGCCAGCATTTCGAGAGAAAGAGGCTATGGGCTTCATTCAGCCTATAATTTACGAATGGATTCCCTCAAAATGTCAATAGTGCGGTGTCTTCGGGCATGCGGAGGTGAATTGCAATGCTCAAGTGGAGGGTCTTTTCAGGCCTGAAGTCATTATGCGGGCTGCTGTAGCTAGGGATGGTTCAGCTCCAACAGTCATTGCTGTTGTAGTCCCTCAAGCTAAGGTCCTTGCTACACCAGGCCATGTGTTACGCGAGGTCGCAGTTGCGCCCAGTCCAGTGTTACGTAGGGATGATGCTGCTTCTAGTGCAGCGTTAAGAGTGTCTGTTAAGGAGGTGCAGTCAGTGTTACGTGAGAGAAGCTCTAGTTTTCATGAGGCTGCAGAGGAGATTACTGCTGCACTTGAGAGGGTGGCTGTTGAGGAGGTGCAGCCAGTGTTACGTGAGGCTACACAGGAGGTGCAACCAACGATTGTTGACGCAACAGAGTCTGTGTTACATGAGGTTCCTGCTGCACTAGGTCCAGTGTTACACAAGGATGGTGCTGCTCCTTCTGCAGTACCTACTCCAGTGTTACACATGTCTGGTGCTGTTTCTAGCTCTGTGTTACATGAGGTTGATGCTCCTACCAGCCCTGTGTTACACAGCGTTGGTGTTGCTTCCAGTTCAGTGTTACAAAGGACTGCCTCAACATCTTCCTTTTTTTTTTTTTTAAGGGTAATAAATAAATAAATAAATAGGCAAAGATTACAGAACACGACTTACTCAGAATGAGTAAGTAAAGACTGATGGCTCCAGATCCCTACAATAGCCAGACCAACAGGGTAGTTATCATAGGATTCTGGGCCCAACCCAAATCTAAGTGCACATAAGAAAACACTACACAAAAGTTCCAATCTTGCATCAACTAAGAAGAAGATGCCCATTCCCTTCTCGAAAGGACTGCATCCCCCCACAAACTCGTCCTCGAGGATCTAGAAGGGCTTAGGCCCTCCAAACTCACAGCTACCAAACTCCAATGAGGGGGCCCTGCCATATTGTAGCAACAGCAGAGTAGGTCCCGCAAAAAACTTCCAGCATAGATTAGTCCCATTCTGCACCACAGCATCTCAAACTCAGACATTAGCCTATGACAAAGGATCCCCACCTGATTTGAGACATCACTGAACTGCTGATATTAGACGTCACTGAAAAGCTGAAATTAGATGTAACTGAAATGCTGATATAAGATGTAACTAAATTGCTGATATTAGACGTCGCTGAAATGCCAAATGAACTCCGAGTAAATGAAAGGTGACCAATCTCGAACTAGAGATTGGTCTCGAACTAGAGATTGGATCCTTTGTCATAGGCTAATGTCTGAGTTTGAGATGCTGTGGTGCAAATGGGACTAGTCTATGCTGGAAGTTTTTTGCGGGACCTACTCTGCTGTTGCTACAATATGGCAGAGCCTCCTCATTGGAGTTTGGTAGCTGTGAGTTTGGAGGGCCTAAGCCCTTCTAGATCCTCGAGGACGAGTTTGTGGGGGGATGCAGTCCTTTCGAGAAGGGAATGGGCATCTTCTTCTTAGTTGATGCGAGATTGGAACTTTTGTGTAGTGTTTTCTTATGTGCACTTAGATTTGGGTTGGGCCCAGAATCCTATGATAGCTATCCTGTTGGTCAGACTATTGTAGGGATCTGGAGCCATCAGTCTTTACTTACTCATTCTGAGTAAGTCGTGTTCTGTAACCTTTGCCTATTTATTTATTCATTTTTTACCCTTCAAAAAAACAAAAAGGAAGATGTTGAGGCAGTCCTATGTAACACTGAACTGGAAGCAACACCAATGCTGTGTAACACAGGGCTGGCAGGAGCATCAGCCTCATGTAACACAGGGCTGGAAACAGCACCAGGCATGTGTAACACTGGAGTAGGTACTGCGAAAGGAGCAGCACCATCCTTGTGTAACACTGGACCTGGTGCAGCAGGAACCTCATGTAACACAGACCCTGTTGCGTCAACAATCGTTGGTTGCACCTCCTCTGCAGCCTCACGTAACACTGACTGCACCTCCTCAACAGCCACCCTCTCAAGTGCAGCAGGGATCTCCTTTGCAGCCTCATGAAAACCAGAGCCTCTCTCGCGTAACACTGACTGCACCTCCTCAACAGCCACCCTTAACGTTGCACTAGAAGCAGCATCATCCCTGTGTAACACTGGACTGGGCGTAACTGCGACCTCGCATAACACATGGCTTGGTGTAGTAAGGACCTCAGCTTGAGGGACTACAACAACAACAACTGTTGGAGCTGAACCATCCCTAGCTACAGCAACCCGCATAATGACTTCAGGCCTGAAAAGACCCTCCTCTTGAGCATTGCAATTCACCTCCGCATGCCCGAAGACACCGCACTATTGGCATATTGAGAGAATCCATTCGTAAATTTCAGGGTCGCCTAATTACTGCAGTAGATTTCTGTAGGTTGGTGTTTCGAGTGTGATTGGAGCATTGGTGTAGTGGCCTGTTTTGGAGTGATCATTGGTGAGTCTAGCAGGGATGTCCTACCAGAATTTTGTGGAGCATTTGATGGAGAGTGTTGGGTTAGCCGCTTGCGGCATGAGGATGGCCCGGTACAAACCCACTATGGGCTTTTTGGTTTAAAACCTAATGGGCCTTAACTAAAGCTGTACCCATTAATGATGTGGTTAAGTGATGAGTCCTAGCCCTTAGATCAATCCAGTGGATGGTTGGATTGATTCCGGTTATTAAGGTTTTGGGATGGTGTCCTGGTTTAGTTATAAATAAGATGCCTCCTATCTATTAGGTATCTGTCTGATGTCATCTAGTCTCTTGACGGCCAAGAACTAAACCAGAAATACCTCTCCCTCTCCTCCCTTCTCTTCCGATTGTGTGACGACGACGGCGTGAGGAGAACGAAGAGGATTCGACTACGTGGGAGACGCATCGCATCGTGGAGTCATCTACCTGTGGTTCGTCACCCGGTTCGTCATGGCCGAAGGTACATCTCGATCATTGCTTCCGCTATGGGTAGATCCGATCTTCGTGTCGGATCTCATTTGGTTTGATGAGATCTCCCATGTGGAGATTATTTTCTTACACTGTTATCAGAGCCAGGTTTCGACCTTGTCTCCTTTGAAATTGTTAGATACCCTCACACCTCAAAACCCAGGTTGTAAGGGGAGGTCCACAGCGGGTATATTAAGCGGGTGATGGGTGCCTCCCTTACCGATGTGGGACTATCCGTTAACATCCCCCCTCACGCGGAGCACGCGTGGCAAGGCATGATCGGTGGGGAGCACCCGGAGCGGGAGCAGGAGCAGGAAACGGGCTAGCTCTGATACCATGTTAGATACCCTCACACCTCAAAACCCAGGTTGTAAGGGGAGGTCCACAGCGGGTATATTAAGCGGGTGATGGGTGCCTCCCTTACCGATGTGGGACTATCCGTTAACAGAAATTATCGGGTTAAATTTGTCGCCGATGCATTGTGTGGTCGGCGGTGTTTGGATTCTAGCGTACCATGGAGGAGTTCTTCTTCCACGATGTGGAATCCTGGCGGCTGTGATATGTGCTTTCTGTGATTTGGGTTTTGTCTTTGCTCAAGTCCAAACCTAGATATCTTTTTTACCAAAATGCCCTTCTAGTTTTGGTACAAACTCAACCATACATACAAAGAGCACATCATAGCATTTGTGTAACACGATACAGCCCCACACTTGACTGCATCGCCTGAGCCTTGGTATGTGAGCTTTTTCTCACAATAAAACTTTGATGAGATAAGGCTCAAGTCCAATCAATCGACCCTATACAATAAATCCGACCCGACCCGACCCAATAAAGTTTTTAGACCCGCAAATTTTAAACCCTTGTTTTGGACCCAACTTTAGTTCGATTTTTGCCTGTAAATAGTCAATTCGAAGCTCTTCTTGAGAGCTATGTTTTGGCATATAGTATAGACACTAATGGAATCAATCTTGGACCATAAAGAGGGGCTTTTAAATTTACGTGTCTAGTTCACACGACTCGGCTTTGGCGTGCCGGTTTCAAGCTCTTTTATTTAACCCGATTATTTCATTGGGATTTGGTATTGACCTATTGGTGATCTAAACCAATTCGGGATGGACCGAAGTGGCTTAGATTACATATGGGTTAATGAGTTAACATAAGGTTTGGGCATCTTGTGCTTGTTGCTTGGGCTGGCCAGGGATCGAATGTGGCTTGCATATATATATATATATATATATATATATATATATATATATATATATATATATATATATATATATATATATATATATATATATATATATATATATATATATATATATATATATATATATATATATATATATATATATATATATATATATATATATATATATATATATTGTTTTTCATAGGTGCGAAGGAGCCTGCACGGAGCTTTGATGCAGCAAAATTATTATTTTTATGGGGCATGTATGTACAGTGCTTCCAACTTGTAATAATACAGGGCTGCACTCATGTGAATGTCTATGTTGTATGTGATTGTGGGATCTCTGGCCAAGCCCTAATAGCCCAAGTTGACTCATCAATGATATTTGTTTGTTTTCCAAGCTGTTTGATTATAATAATCTTACTTGTTCTTGATCATCATGACAGTAAAGATAATCATCGAAACTGACTCAGGATTGGCCAAAGCGTCCTGGGTTAATTTTGATGAGTGCCTCATAAACAGTGCATCATGGGATGCACAGGGTCACATAAAGTTACTGTGATGGTCACATTCTAATTATATGATAATGACCGTTGCTTGGCCCCAAAGGGAGGCAGTTGTCAGCATCATGTAATTAGGATAGGGCAGAATGTTGCATGGTGAAACGGAGGCAGTTTTAATGCCCACAGGTAATGGCTTGTCAGTCCATTTCACGGTACAACACTCTGGCCCTATTGAAAACCTTGTAGTTTTTAAAGAACACAGTGGAACTCATGTAGCTTACGACCTTTGCCCAAAGGGAGGTTCGAATTTTCACTGACTGACTTTAACATAGGTTAATTGTCAGATATGATTTATTTTCTCGTATTAATGTAAGCTTTGTATGTTTCCTTTCAGCTATGTCCTTTATTAATGACCCTATCCAGCGCCTTCCATTTTTGTCTGGTGATAATTATTCGGATTGGAAGGACAAGATACTCTTGGTCCTGGGGTGTATGGATCTGGACTTGGCGCTCCGTGTGGAGGAGCCTACTCCTCCAACGGAGAAAGTACGCCAATTGATGTTGCATCATACGAGCGGTGGGAGCGATCTAACCGCTTGAGTATGATGCTCATCTAGACCCATATCAATAAGAGCATCAGGGGTTCTATCCCTGAGTGCCGACTGGTCAAGGACTTTATAAAGGCTATCGAGGAGCAATTTAAAAGCTCCGATAAAGCCTTGGCCAGTACCCTAATGGCCAAACTATCATCTATGAGGCTAACTAGAGATAAGAGTGTGCAAGAGCATGTCATGCAGATGTGTGATGTTGCATCTCAGCTAAAGGGCATGAAGATAGACATCAACGAGTCATTCCTGGTGCACTTCATACTAAACTCCCTACGCACTCAGTACGGGCAATTCAAGATCTCCTACAACACTCATTCAACCAACTGGTCAGTAAATGATCTACTGGTTATGTGTATTCAGGAGGAAGGGAGGCTGAAGCAGGAGAAATTAGAGGTGGCTCACCTCGTTTCTCATAAGGCAGGGCAGTCCAAGTCTCACAAGGCTTTTTCCAAGAAGAAGCAAAGCCATGGAGTGCCAATAAAGAAAACTGATGGCACCCATAAAGAGGTGAAGTGCTTCTTCTGCAAGAAAAGGGGACATCTCAAGAAGGACTGCACCAAGTACCAGAAGTGGCTCGCTAAAAGAGAGTCTGAAGGTAATCTTATGACCCTAGTGTGTTATGAATCAAATTTGGTTGATTCTCATAATGACTCATAATGGATTGACTCTGGATCTACAATCCACGTTTCTACCATCTTGCAAGGGTTTCTCAATCTAAGGGAACCAACTGATGGAGAACACGTCATCTACTCTGGCAATAAGATGAGTTCAAGAGTTGAAGGTGTGGGGACATACGTGCTTCGTCTCCAGACAGGATACACCTTGGACTTAGAGAAGACATTTTATATTCCTAGTTTCTCTAAGAATCTAGTATCTGTATCAAGACTAGTTCCATATGGCTTTGATTTTCAGTTCAAAGACTCGTCTTTTCTGATTATTAAAGATAAAGTAACAATTGGTTCAGGTTCTTTGATAGATGGTTTATATTGTTTTTCTCTAAATTCTTCTCTTGAATGTTCTATGATGACTGTGAATGGAGATTCCTCTACATTGTGGCATAGGAGACTAGCTCACATCTCCATAGAGCATCTAAAGAGGTTAGTGAAGGATGGAGTCTTAAAGACTCTAGACTTCACTGACTTTGGGACTTGTATAGACTGCATAAAGAAAAAGCAAACTAACAAGTCCACTAAGGATGCCACGAGGAATAATGAGAAATTAGGGATTATACACACTGATCTCTGTGGACCATTTAGTACACCCTGTCTGAATGGTCAGAGGTATTTTATTACCTTTATAGATGACCATACTCGATACATGTATCTCAACCTCCTAGATGATAAGGCTGAGGCATTTGATGCATGCTTTCAAAATCTATAAGGCAGAGGTAGAGAAACAATCTGGAAAGAGTATCAAAATTATAAGATCAGACAAAGGTGGGGAATACTATGGAAGGTACATAGAGAGTGGACAAAGACATGGTCCATTTGCGAAGTTCCTGGAAGAACATGGCATTGTGGCTCAGTACACAACACCTGGCACACCGTAACAAAATGGTGTTGCTGAAAGGAGGAACCAAACGGTCCTATTTGGTCTGGAGTCTGCTTACTCGCCCTGAGTTAAGCCGTGATCTGTAACTGCTCTTGTTTTCTTTTATAAATTCGTTTTTTACCTCTCAAAAAAAAAAAGATAGCGGGGTTTTGGTGTTGATCTCTAGGGCGGCGACGGCTGCTCTTTTTTGGGGTTTTTTTTAGCTTCGTCAGCGTCGGTGCTCTCGGGTTCAGCGGTGCCCCTGATCCTGCGTGGAGATATGGCCCGGTCCACTCGGTATGGAGGAGCTATTTGGGTTGTGTAGACCTTCTCCTCTGCTCGTAGTGGCGTTCCAGTCTCAGCGTGAGGGAGCTTACGGCTTGGCTCGAAGTGGCAGTTCCGGGTAGTTGGTCGGCGATTCTATCCTGGCCGATCGTGGGGCGCGTGGGCCCCTTCTTTGCTTAGCTCGTTGTTGTTGATCGCCTGGTGTGGCAGCTCTGGTGTTCCCCGGTTTGTGGGTATTGTGCTCTGCCTCTGTGGTATTCTTTTCCTTTTTTTGTGGTTGTGTGGGACTTGTGCTCCTTGTCATTTCTTTCGCCGGTGTGGCAGATTTTGATCAGATCGGCCGAGGGCCTGATTTGTAGTAGCCTGCGTCAGGCTGTGGTGCCTCCTTAGGTCTAGTTGTTACCTTCCCTTCCAATGAACCAAAAAAAAAAAAAGAATGACACCCCATAACAGTGGTAGGATGAGTAATGCATGCTATTTGAACATATTGCGGGACAACCCACGGTGGTGTGTGTTGGCGTGGAATGCCCCCTTCAAGGTCTCGATCCGTCTCCTTATGCTTGTGGAAGCGATCTATAGGTTAAAGCCTTTTGAATCTTCGTCAATCCGAAGAGAACGATTCATCACAACAATCACAATCATAAAGACAATAAAAGAAGAAACAATCACACATGACACAAGAAAATTTATTCACGAAGTTCAAAAAATTCCTACCTCTATTGGTGTCGGTCACTACCCTTGGAGCAATATGAAATTAAAAGGTAGGAGTTACAGCCCTCTACTTCTTCCTCTCTCGATACCGCTAGATCTCTCTTGATCTCTCACCCTCTTTGGAGAAGCCCCATAAAGATTATATCTCAAGCCGTTAAAACAATACAACGCTCTCTTTTCAACCCTAAAAGAAAAGTTCATTTAAAAGGGTCCAAATGCGTGCAAATAAAACCCCTGCCAGTGCAGAGTTCGCCCAGGGCACCGGATCCGGCGCCCAGGGTGTCAAAGACCCAGAGCCAAAAAAATGCACGCTATAGATTTCGCCCTGGGCGGCAAAATTCCTCCCAGGGTAAAAACCCAGCATTTTACCAATTTTGGTCACCCGTCAGTGATCGAGCGACGCTCATTTGGTGCCCAAGGCAAAATTTAACATGTAGCCTTCTGAGGCTCCGTCTTGAGTGCTCCTCCTTTGCCAAAACTGAGCCAATATCCGACATTGTGGGAGCTTCTATGGGGGATGATCTTCGTGCTTACCCGAAGACTCCGCCCAACCAGTCAATCGAGTCGAGTCGAATGTCTGATCGAACGTTTGTCTAATCTGCAGGTTCGGAGGTCGATGTCTTTGAGTTAAATCTTCTGAATATCGAAAGACTGTTGACACAAGATGTGATTTCGGAGTTCAGCCGAAGCCTACATCTCCATGCTATAGGGAGCAACTCGAATTCACTAACACTTGGATTGAAGTGACCTCGACAGGCCGAGTGTCACTGGTCTCTCTTCTAAAAAGAAGATCGAAAAGTAAGAAGGTCAGAGCTCTGGGTTTTTTAAAAGTCTGATTCAGAAATCAGGGATTTGATCTTTTACATTTGTCAGGTCGACTATTTATAGAGTTTTCTGGAATAGAATCCGGAGTAGAAGACGGTTTCTACAACTGTCGTCCGGATCCAGGTAGGGGCTGGTGGGTCCCATTGTTATCTTCGTGGACCTCCAGGTAGGGCTGGTGGGTCCCGTTGCTGTCTTGTGGACTTCCAGGCAGCGCTGGTGGGTCTCGTTGCTGTCTTGTGGACCTCCAACCAGGATTGGTGGGTCCCGTTGCTGGGCGTTAGCCAAAATTTGCACCCATAGTTACCCCCTCTAAGTTAGTTAGAGGCTGATTTGGATGACTTAGAACCCAAGTGCAAAATTTAACCTCCTTGCGATGAGTTAGTGTCATAGAGTTCTTGTTAAGCAATATTGAATAATAAGACACCGACGGCCAACTTGTCCGTTTGAACAAATTTGGCTGATCGGTCAATATTGGTCGATCGGTCAATATTGGTCGATCGGTCAAATTTATCCGATCGGTCAAAAGTGTCCGATCGATCAAAATTATCCGATCGGTCAAAATTGCCCGATCAGCCAATTTCAATTGGAGCTCGATGCGATCGGGCAAAATTGTACATTTTTTGCCCGATCCTTTTGGAAAATCATCCGATCGTCTGCCTGTCGATTGGGCGAGGTCTTTTGGGCCATCGGTTAAAATTGTTCGATCGGACAAAATTGTTCGATCGGTTAAATTGTCCGATCGGTCAATTTCGACCAATGGAACTTTTGGCGATCGGGCAAAAAACCACGTTTTTTGCACGATCCTTTGGAAAATCGCTCGATCGTCTCCCTATCGATTGGGCGAAGTCTTTTGGGCCATCGGTCAAATTTGTTCGATAGGTCATAATTGTCCGATCGGTCAATTTCAATTGGTGGAACTTTTGGTGATCGGGCAAAAAACCATAATTTTTGACCGATCTTTTGGAAAATCGTCCGATCGTCTGCCTGTCGATTCGGCGAAATCTTTTGGACCATTGGTCAAAATTGTCCGATCGGTCAAAATTATCCGATCGGTTAATTTCAACCGGTGGAACTTGGGGCGATCAGGCAAAAAACCAAGTTTTTTGCCTGATCCTTTGAAAAATCGTCCGATCGTCTGCTTGTCGATTGGGCGAAGTCTTTTGGGCCATCGGTTAATTTCAATCGGTGGAACTTGGGGCGATCAGGCAAAAACCAAGTTTTTTGTTCGATCCTTTGGAAAATCGCCCGATCGTCTGCCTGTCGATTGGGCGAAGTCTTTTGGGCCATCGGTCAAAATTGTCCGATCGGTCAATTTTAACCGTTGGAACTTGGGGCGATCGGACAAAAAACCAAGTTTTTTGCCCGATCCTTTAGAAAATCGCCCGATCGTCTGTCTGTCGATTGGGCGAAGTTTTTTGGGCCATCAGTCAAAATTGTCCGATTGGTTAATTTCAACTATAGAAACTTGGGGCGATCGGGCAAAAAACCAAGTTTTTTGCCCGATCCTTTAGAAAATCGCTCAATCATCTGCCTATCGATTGGACGAAGTCTTTTGGGCCATCGGTCAAAATTATCTGATCAATCAAAATTATCCGATCGGTCAATTTTAATCGGTGGAACTTGGGGTGATCGGGCAAACAACCAAGTTTTTAGCCCAATCCTTTGGAAAATCACCCCATCGTCTGCCTGTCGATTGGGCGAAGTCTTTTGGGCCATCGGTCAAGATTGTCCGATCGATCAATTTCAACCGGTGGAACTTGGGGTGATCAGGCAAAAAACCACGTTTTTTGCTCGATCCTTTGAAAAATCGCTCGATCGTCTGCCTGTCGATTGGGCGAAGTCTTTTGGGCCATCGGTTGAAATTGTCCGATCGATCAAAATTATCCGATCGGTCAATTTCAACCGGTGGAACTTCGGACGATCGGGCAAAAAACCAAGTTTTTTGCCCGATCCTTTGGAAAATCACCCGATAGTCTGC
The DNA here is from genome assembly GCA_947650365.1 of Chamaelirium japonicum. Classification (NCBI taxonomy): domain Eukaryota; kingdom Viridiplantae; phylum Streptophyta; class Magnoliopsida; order Liliales; family Melanthiaceae; genus Chamaelirium; species Chamaelirium japonicum. The sequence continues at coordinate 47,022,434 of OX393555.1, read as the reverse complement.
CTGTTGGTTGGGCGAAGTCTTTTGGGCCATCGGTCATAATTTTTCGATCGGTCATAATTTTTCGATCGGTCAAAATTGTCCGATCGATCAATTTCAACCGGTGGAACTTTTGACGATTGGGCAAAAAACCATATTTTTTGTCCGATCCTTTAGAAAATCGCCCGATCGTCTGCTTGTCGATTGGGTAAAGTCTTTTGGGGGATTTTTGCCTTGTTCGACGTTTCATTTGGTCCGATGCTTTGTCTGGCCCGAGGCTTCGTCTGGTCCAACGCTTTGTCTGTTTAGCCAGTCTAGTGGAACCACGTGTCACATAGGATTTCTCGCCAAAATTTTTGGGACTTATAAATCTTACCCCAGAGTTCATTTTTCACTCACGCTGTCAAAATTTTTTCAGAGTTCTCTTCTTTTGCTCCCGAATCCTTTGCTTTCTGCTTCTTTCGTTTTTCCGTTCGACTACAATGGCATCTGCAAGCTGCACCAAGAATATCGTTCCTCCGAAGATGAAGCAGTCGAAGAAGGACAAGGCTGCTGTTGAGCCGTCGTCGCCTAAGATTACAAGCAAAGGCAAGGGAAAAGGCAACCTCGGTGTCATTGGAAAGAGGCATCTTGGTGTGGGATTTGCCTCTGTGCCCTCAAGACCGGAGCGCATCCCCAAAGCTGGATTTGTTCTGGGGCCGCTAAAGCCGTTGTCCAAGGAAACTGTCTTCGAGTATGGCATCGGCATGAAGATCACCAACGTAAAGAGGGCAAAATGGGAGAAGCTGCTCTCATGCTTCACTGAAGGTGTCCATCGCCCAGCCCTCGCTGGGGTACAAGCTGCCTTTGTCATAGACAACCGATCTGTCTATACGGAGGTGGCTAGCAAGGAGAAAATCATGGGCACGATCGGGCAGCTCAATTGCGGGCTGTGCTTACCCCTTCTACCGTTTGCGGCTCGACTGCTGAATACGTCCAGGCTTTACCCTGGACAGCTGACGGGAAACGTGTGGAGGATAATCTACGCTTTTTGTCGGGTGGAGCCGATTACCAGAGAAGCTTAGAGCCTGCTACTCTAGCATCACCGAGGGCGAGCAAACCCGGATCGAGTTGGGGTATTTCTTCTACCACTACAAGTGGGTTTCGAGGAAAGACAGTCCCTTCTTCAACATGCATGGTGTTTCTGCCTATCGCCCCATCACCGACACAGTCCCCTCCGACAAGCTCTACACGAACTGACCCATCTTCGTTTCTGGTGCATGGACTCCTTTCTTTGTGCCCGAGACTCCTCAAAGCCAAGTGCACAAGGAGGTCGAGAGGTATGGGCCGGGAGGTGATCAATGTTGGCCTTCCGATCATGTTGGAGCGATCGACAACTTGTTCCTAGAGCTGACATGTGGAACAAGGTCATGGAAGCAGTTTGCGAACTGCTCGGTCCGCCACGACAACGCCAACCTGATGCATCGCCTACCGGTAAGGTATAAAGATAACGATACTCTGTATTCTGATTATGAGGAGGACCTCGATACCGGTAGGATTGTACGATATGTACGGGTCGAGAAGAAGGCATATGGCAAGAGGAAGCACGTCGTGCCCGGTGAGTAGAAGCTGGTCATGACCAAGCGAGGCCAGGTCAAGAAGAGGAGGGTGGCGAAGGAAGAGAAGGTGGTGAAGGAAGAGGAGGAAAAGAAGAGAGAGGAAGAAAAGAAGATAGAAGAAGAGGAAGAAGAAGAAGAAGGCGAAGAAGGAGGAGGGGAAGAGAGTGAGGAGGAGGGAGAAGGTGAAGAAGAAGATAAGGATGAGGATGAAGAGGAGGAAGTGAGTGAGGAAGAGGAAGGAGAAGGAGGAAGAGGAGGCAAAGAGGAGGGGGCCAAAAGTCGGGAAGATGTGCCCCCCACCCCACCTAGAGCTGCCCAAGTCCCTCCAATCAATGAGACTAAGGCCCGTAGAATGGAGGATGATATTGACACAATAGACGACGGCAAGAAGGTATCGATTATTTATCACTTTGAGACCCTAAAGCGCCCCACGTGCATCAGGGTCAAATATTCAGGGAGCGACGTGGTCTACGACCCGACGCCGATCACGCAGGTGCCGCCCGAAGGCCTCCGGCAAGGGGAGGCTTCGCAGGCTTCTGCGGGTGGATGGGCAGATGTTGAAAAGCCAAGGCTAGCACAACAAGATAATGCAGCCAAGGTGGCAGCAAAAGTCGCCGCCCTGATGTCATCCCTCCAAGGGGCTGAAGGAGTTCACGGCGAGAGGTGAGATTCGTCTCCTCCTGAAGTTCCTCCTCCCGAGCCAAAGGGATATGAGGGGTAGGGGAGCAGGTGCCTGTGCAGGCCTCGATCCCAGTTCCTGCCGCGAAGACTCCTACCCCCAAGGGGAAAGGAACTGATCGAGGGAAGGGGCTAGCCCAACCCCATCACGGAGGCTCTGCTGGCAGGGGTAAGTTTCATCCCTTAGCTTCCTCTCGTTCGGATTGAATTTCGGATATGTCTTAACCTTGAATTTCTTGTTTGTAGGTGCTCCTGGTAGTCCGCAGCTAGTGCTGCGAGAGTTGGGTGAGGTTGACATCAACCACCCAATGAGGGCGTTGAGGAAGTTCTGCAATCTTCTCGACGCGACCCTCGAAGAAGCCTTCACCAGGCTTGAAGTGATAGTGAGTAGCTTCAATCTGTGCCTTGAGTTGTAGTATTTCCTTTGGTATTTCTAACTTGTTCTTGTTATCATGCAGATGTCTGCCGTGCTGAAATTGAACAGCCGGTTATTCAAGAAGGCCGATGAGTGGGAGGCTTCCACTGAAATCATGTGCTTGAATGCCCTCTTGGAGGAGGGCAACGACAAGAGGGAGATGCTGGCTGCGGTTTTATCCTCGAGTTAGCAGTCTGTTCGCAATGAGGAATATTTGAAGAAGAACTTGGAGGCTTCGTACGTGAGCTTGAATAAGGACCACCACGACCTCAAGAATAGGTTCTTCAAGGTGGAGAATATTGCCTATCAGCGTCTTGAGGAAATAAAACAGTTAAGGGCAGATCTCGCTGCTAAGGAGGCGGCCCACGCGCTTGAAACAGAACAGCTCAACATTGACGTGGCCAGTTTCAAGTCAACAGCTGAAAAGGCCGTAGAAACCCTCAGGCTTGCTCATGGCGAAGACGCTCAGTCTTCGAAGGCGTCGGTTGTCAGCAAGGCTCGCGGAGATAGATCTAGGGCAACCAGTGTCGAGAAGCCTTGATGTATCTTTGCGTTGTACTTGCACTTTTGAATGAAATAAGATATTTCTCTTTTTGAATGAACTCTCTATCTCTTTGTTGAATGTTTTGAATGGAATGTTATTAACTTGTATCGAGTGATCGAGAGTGTATCTGTCAGCTTACAGTTGTAATACCTCTTGACGTTTAAATTATCCGTTCTGCTTGTAAGGGGTTGTGTCACAACGCAAACACCCAAACTATCAATCAATCTGTCAGTTAAAAATTGTGTTGTCTTACAACGTTTAAACTATTTGTTTCTGCTTGTAAGGGGTTGTGTCGCAACACAAACACCCAAACCATTAGTTGATTTATCAATTAAGTGTTGTGATGTCTTACAACACCTAAACTATATGTTTATGCCTGTAAAAGGATTGTGTCGCAATACAAACACCCAAACTATTAGTCGATTTGTCAGTTAAGTGTTGTGCTGTCTCACAACACCTAAACTATATGTTTTTGCCTATAAGGGGTTGTGTCGCAACACAAACACCCAAACTATTAGTCGATTTGTTAGTTAAGTATTGTGTTGTCTCACAATAGCTAAACTATATGTTATTATGTAAGTTTATAGAATTAAAATAGATAAGATTGAAATCGAAACAAACATTCATTCAGTACATAATTTACATCAGGGATAGAATATTTTGAGATACTTGACATTCCACACTCTTGGTGGCCTATCTTCTTCTAGCGAGATTAGGCGATAGGATCCTTTACCCTCGATGGATTCGATGATGTAGGGTCCTTCCCAGTTGGGAGCTAGCTTCCCGCTGCCGCGTTCCCTTGTGTTAGAAAAGACCGCTCTGAGGACTAGATCTCCAATTTGGAATTGTCTTCTTTTAACTTTTCGATCATAGGCCTGCTTGATCTTCTGTTGATAGTTGGCGACACGAACAGCTGCCTGGTTACGTAACTCTTCTTAGAAGTCAAGATCATCGTTACGAAGCTCGTTGTTTATTCCTTCTTCGATCGCCTTAGTCTTCACAATTGGGGAGAGAGTCTCAGTTGGAAGAATTGCTTCTGACCCGAAAGTTAGGTGGAAAGGCAAAAATCCAGTTGATCATCGAGGAGTGGTCTGATATCCCTAGAGGACCTCCAGTAGGACTTTTTCCCATAACCCCTTCTTGTCTCCCAACTTCTTTTTGAGCAGACCGAGGATTGCTCTGTTAGAAGCTTCGGTTTGTCCGTTGCATTATGGATACCTCGGAGTAGAGTAGAAAGCTTGATTCCGTAGTTCAGACAGAACTCCCAAAATTTATCTGAATCGAATTAGGCTCCGTTGTCGGCGATAAAAACTTAAGGTGTGCCAAATCTGAAGAAGATGTTGTGCCTGATGAATTTGATAACCTTATCGTCTGTTTATCGGAAGAGTGGCACAGTCTCAACCCACTTGGTGAAGTAGTCATTGGCCAGCAATAAATACTTCTTCTTGCTTGGCGATAGAGGGAACAGACCCAGGAAGTCCAACCCCCACTGATGGAAAGGCCAGGAACTTGTTAAGGGATGTAGTTCGTCTGCCGGGAGATGGATCGCTTTAGCGTGTCTTTGGCAAGGATCACATCTTTAAACGAACCGCCTTGCATCTTTCGCCATAGTTGGCCAGTAATAGCCTTGAAGTTTGACTTTTGCTTCGAGGGATCTTCCGCCAGAGTGATTGCCACAAGCTCCGGAATAGATTTCAGCTAGGATCTCTTCTATTTGCCCAAGACCAACACATTTGAGAAGTGTTTCTCCATGTGATTTGAAGTAGAGATCTTCCTCTCGAAGGCTGTAGAATGGAAGCTTTCTTCGAAGCGTCTTAGCTTGAATCAGATCTTTCGGTATTTTTTCTAGTTTGAAGAAGCCAAAGAATGACTATCTCCAATCTGTCGATACATCTACCAAGACAAAAGGGAAAGCTATCTGTATCCAACTCCCAGAGCCTTTAGTCATGGCAACGATTTGCTATTTGATGGTAGTTTTGGGTGACTCTTGATAATCGATGTGAATTCGTCTTTTTCCGAGGGAGTCTCCAAGCACTGAAGCAGTGTTGGCTAGAGCATTGGCTTCTTGGTTTTCGGCTCTTGGAATTTGAACGAATTCAATGTCCAGGAATAGTTACTTATATTGCTGCATCAGAGCTAAATATTATTGCATCATATCTCCTCGTGCTTCGTAGACTCCGTTGATCTGCCTGATTATTAGCTGGGAGTCGCTATAAACTGTGAGGCGATCCACCCCTAGGGTTTCGGCCATCTCCAGTCCAGAAATGAGCGCTTCGTATTCGGCTTCGTTGTTGGTAGCGTTGAATCGGAGAAAAGTAGCCTTTTGGAGATGATCGAGTTCGGGGGATATCAAAACTATCCCGATTCCCGAACCAATAGCGCTTGAGGCTCCGTCAGTATAGAGCTTCCATCTAGTTGACAATGTTGTGGGAACCTCAGGGTTTGGATTGATGGTCATAGGATCTGAATTGAAGAGAGATTCTTCACCATCGTTGAGGTGCATCTCGATGTCATTCTCTAGAGTGATCGGATCCTCAACGGGAAAGTCGGTAAGAAAGTCTATAATTGCTTGCCCTTTGACGGAAACTCAAGGTTCGAACTGGATGTCGAGGGAGCTCATCTTGATCATCCATTTAGTCATTCGACCAGCTCGTCCTGCCTTGTCAAGGATGTCTTTGAGTGGATGCTCTGAGATGACCGTAATTGGGTGGGAGACGAAGTAAGGTCGGAGTCTTCTCGATGCCGTAAGCAAGGCTAATGTGATTTTCTCTATCTTCAAGTAGCGAGTTTCTACTGGGAGAAGGGTATGGCTGATGTAGTAGACGGGGCGCTCAATGCCTTCTCTTTTGCTGACCAGAACTGTGCTAATGGCTTGCTCGGTGACAGCGAGATAGAGCTAGAGGTCTTCTTTTGGCAATGAAGCCGTTAGGATAGGAGCCCGGTGAGATAGTACTTGATATTATGGAAGGCTTGCTCGCAAGTTGGATTCCACTCGGAGGTGTCTGCCTTTTGCAACTTGTCAAAGAGTGGCTTGCACTTGTCGGAAGACTTAGAGATAAATCGGTTGAGAGCAGCTAATCTTCCGGTGAGGTGTTGCACTTCTTTTCGATTGGAGGGTAAGGGCATTTCAAGAATTGCTCGAATCTGATCGGGGTTTGCTTTAATGCCTCTCCTAGTCACCACGTGACTTAGAAATTTCTCTGATTGAACTCCGAAGGCACACTTGATTGGATTGAGCTTCATGCGGTACTTTCGAAGGACTTGGAATGTTTCAGCCAGATCGGAGAGATGGTTCTCACATCCGAGGGTCTTGGTAAGGAGATCATCGACGTAGACTTCGACATTTCAACCGATTTGCTCTTTGAACATCTTCTGATAAATAGATCCAGCATTCTTGAGGCCAAAAGGCATAACATTGTAGTAGTATAGGCCTCTGTCTGTTACGAAGAAGGTCTTCTCTTGATCATCGGGATATAGAGGAATTTGATGGTACCCAGAGTATCCATCCATGAACGACAGAAGCTCGTGTAGCAGTGGCATCGATGAGTCTGTCTATTCTCGGCATGGGGAATGGGTCTTTAGGGCAAGCTTGGTTAAGATTGGTGAAGTCGATACAGACTCTTATCTTCCCGTTCTTCTTTGGTACCGCGATGATGTTGGAGATCCAAGTTGGATACTGTACTTTACAGATGAAGCCTGTCGCGAGTAACTTGGTGATCTCCTCTTGAACAGCCGTCGAGCGCTCTGGGCGAATTGTCCTGAGCTTTTGTTTGATAGGTTTTGCTCCTTCTTTGATGGCGAGTCGATGGCATGCGTCATCCGGAATGATCCCGAGCATATCTTTAAAACACCAAGCGAAGAAGTCGATGTTGGACTAAAGGAAGGATACCATGTCTCGCGCTTTTGTGTCGCTGAGACTGATACCAATGAACGTCTCTCAAAGGGGATCACCGCTACTAATGTTTACTCGGGTGATCTCTTCGATTGAGGGGGAAGACTCCCACTCGACAGCCGGAGGTTCTACCAGTGGAGGCTTCTTTGGTTACTAGCTCGAGAAAGGACCGGCGTCGTCTCTTGTATGCTTCGGTGGAGCGAGATGTATTCGGTGATCTGTCTTTGTTGTGGTGGCTTCACAAGATCGCCCAGCTTGTTGATCACCTCGGATGCATATTATGCCCTCCGTGGTTGTGAATTTGAGAAGTTGATGGTATGAGGAGGATATGTCATTGATTTGATAAAGAAAAGGTCGCCCGAGGATGATATTGTAACAACAGTGAATCGCATAGAGACTCGAGTCTCTCTGCTTAGATCGAGGGTGAACCGGGATTCACCCATTATTATGCTCTGCTCACTGTTGAAGCCGGTAATGACCATGGGGATGACGTCCAGGCTGGAGTATTTATATCCCAGACACTTGAAGTAATCTGAGAACATAATATCGATCGAGCTGCTGTGTCGATAAGGATACGATTAATAGTACTCCCGGTCAGAATTTGATGGTGTAACGCTCCATGAATACTGAAGACATTAGCTCGTACAACGACTGGCGATGAGTTAATTGAGATACGGTGGACCCAACAAGCTTCCTTTCCTTTTGATGAGAAAGGTGGGCGTTGGTCGCGTCCGCTCTTGATGAACTCCCAGAGGTGGCCTTCACGTAGTAGATCTTCCAAGTGATACTTTAGTTGGACGCATCAACTTGTTGGATGACTGTGGCTGCGATAAAAGTTGCAGTAGATAGATTTGTCGGCAGTGAGTTTGGTATCGGGTTGCAGAGGATTTGGCCGTTGAAGAAATTCTTCATGTTGAATCTGGTCGAGAATCTGCTTGATAGGGAGAGTCCAATCAGTGAATGTTGTTTTCTTTGGCGGCGATCTACGATCTTCTTCTCTTGGTCGCTTGGCTAGCGAAGGTGCTGGTGCTTCTGCATTATGGGCTTTGGTGGTATGCTTGGGTGCTTCCCTTTCAGCATGTTGCCTTCTGGTTTCACGTCCCTTCCGGGCGATCTGATCATCTTCGACCTCAATCTCCCTCTGGATGCAATTGAACATTGAACCTAGAGAGAGAGGAGGGTTGCGGATGAAATTGTTGTAGATGTGCAGATCGAACCAGAGGACATTTTGGAATGCCAACAGAATCGTCTCATCATCGAGGTGTCGTCTAGAGAGGGCTGCATATTTACTGCGAAATCTTCATGTGAAGTTGCGAAGGCTCTCATCGGCTCCCATCCTCAAACGATACAGAGAATCTAGCTTCTTCTCTGGTTTGAGGTTAAGTTGGTAGTGTTGCACAAAGTGGTTCACAAGGACTCTGAACTAGGTGATCGATCCAGTACGAAGGTTGTGATACCAATCGAGAGAGGGCTCGTCGAGGCTTCCAACGAAGGTTCGATAGAGCACGTTGTTTTCTTCCTCATGTGACGTCAACGCCTGCTTGAATGCTAAGATGTGGAGCGTTGGATCTCCCTTTAAGTAGTTGAAATTTTGGCAGTGTTGGAGTTCTCCAACCCCTAGGGAAGGGCACTTGAAATAAACTTCGGTGGAGAGGTCATGTTGAAGAATATCCTTCCCTGCGACCTAACCCCCGTCCTTGTTACTGGACTAGGGGTAAGATCGAGAGGTCTTGATCTGCATCTTGAATTGTCGCCGGACGAGCTCAGTGATGGAGATCGATTTGGGTATCTCGATGAAGGGGAGGGGATGGAGAGAAACGGCCTTTCGACACGGTCTCTTTTGTCCGATGTCTCACTCACAGATTGGGTTTGGACTGTGCCTGCCTAACACAGTTTCGGCCCGATGACGATTAGGAGGATTGATCATCGATTCAATCCTATACACTCTGCTTCTGTGGAGCTTTTGAGGGGGTGGGTTCGCGTCTACTTCTCGCTCGGTTCGCATGACCGATCGCTTGGCTCATGGACTTCTGTTGCTCGGAGTGAACGGATCGTCGAGGCAGATCGACTCCTTCGTTAAGAGAAGGGACAGGAAGAACCACTCCAGCGTTAGAGGCTGCCTTCTTTATGGCATCCCTCTTAGCAGTGAGAGTGGCGTTCTATTTTGCCAGCTGCAACAGTTGGAGGTCGAGTGATGAGATCTGATAAGTTAGCAGAGGATCTTCCGTTGGCATGGGCGTAGTTTGCCCGATCGACTGTCGAAGTAGTGGGGGAATCGGTCAATCGACAGATCTCCCATTTCCCGAATGAGCTTCTATCTCGGGATGAGCAAGAGGAAGTCCGAAGTTGAGTCGCTGACTCATTGATCGGGTTTCCGGGTGAGGTTGATTATGTCGAGTGTTACTTCCCTCTGGGTGATCCTGATGCCTTGTCTTCGCCATTTAGTAAAAGCGGAGGAAGCAACCAGATTGCCGGAGTTCGATCGATTGTCTGCTCAACCGAGGGGGCTGGGAAGTATGATTATCAAGGTCGGTTGTCTGCTCAACTGATCTGATATTCGTCGTAGAGCGAAAAGAGATTTTCGATCGGATCCTACATACGGCGCCAAACTGTGGGGGATGATCTTCGTGCCAACCTGAAGACTCCGCCCAACCAGTCAATCGAGTCGAGTCGAATGTCTGATCGAACGTTTTTCTAATCTATAGGTTCGGAGGTCGATGTCTTTGAGTTGAATCTTCTAAATATCGAAAGACTGTTGACATGAGATGTGATCTCGGAGTTCAGCCGAAGCCTACGTCTCCGTGCTATAGGGAGCAACCTGAATTCACTAACACTTGGATTGAAGTGACCTTGACAGGCTGAGTATCACTGGTCTCTCTTCTAAAAAGAAGATCGAAAAGTAAGAAGGTCAGAGCTCTGGGTTTTTTGAAAGTCTGATTCAGAAATCAGGGATTCGATCTTTTACATTTGTCGGGTCGACTATTTATAGAGTTTTCTGGAACAGAATCCGGGGTAGAAGGTGGTTTCTACAGCTGTCGTCCGGATCCAAGTATGGGCTGGTGGGTCCCGTTGTCGTCTTCATGGACCTCCAGGCAGGGCAGGTTGGTCATGTTGCTGTCTTGTGGACTTCCAGGCCGGGCTGGTGGGCCCCGTTGCTGTCCTGTGGACCTCCAGGCAAGGCTGGTGGGTCATGTTGCTGGGCGTTGGCCAAAATTTGCACCCACAGAGTCGACACATGCTTAGTGCATCAGTATTGCCGGCTCCCCACACCACCACGGGTTGTTCGCGAGGTTGTCCCACAGTATGTTCAAATAGCAATGTTCATGGTGGCCATGAGAGGGGGTAGGCAGATTCCAATTGTATATTTTAGAACGTCAATATCTAACATGCTCTTTGCAACAATAAGCATGATATTCACATCTATAAGGTAGATGTAGGAAAAATAAGGACTCCCCCAAAACCTGAATTGAGCATTGCTGTGAGATGAGATTAATGGATGAAAAAGGAATTTAAAGGGAGATGACCCAGAGTTGTCGCAAACCATCCGGCTTCACACCATGGACTACACACCTGAAAATCCTATGCTTCACGCCATCATAGAAGACAAGCTATCGCGACCGTCATGAAAGCAAAGCTTCAAAATTATTTCATTGATTCCTTATAACTGAAGCCTTGGGGTTCTTTAATTAAGACACGGGTGCATTAAATAATGTCCCCACAACTAATATGGGACTAAACTAAGAAATAAAAACCAAAAAACTACCTTAATTCCTAATTCTTGAAATAGAATTTTTTAGATTAAAATAATATTTATAGAATAAAAAATATATCCATTTCAATCATTATTAAATCCAAAAGTCATTAGTTTCATTATCGATTGCATAGAAATCCGTGTAGGCAAGATTTTATCTCCATTATTTGCTTCCACTGCGAAGAACTCATCCTTGAGTTTAGCTTGGAGAGAGTACGAAGATGCAACTTCACTGTCACCCCCACCATGGTAATATTCTTGAAGTCAGGAACTGGTGGTGAAGACCTAAAAATGGGGTCGCACTGGACAATTGTCACCTTCCGAGTCCCACCCAAGCAGTCGGCTGGAATCATCCTAGGACCGAAAGTCAAGGAAGTATTGGCACATGTAGATGAAAACGATCTCGCTGATATGATAGCTCGAAGGAGGGAACACCCAAGAGTAGGTGAACCTGAAGGAGTTCTAAAGTCGTGGGTGGACGGTCTAGCCCAATGAAGGTAATCATCGAGACAAGTGCGATGAAGTTGACACCCAACACCGGCTTGATTGGCAGAACTATCTCGGCATAGTCAACTGCATATGGTAGCATGGCTAGTGTTAAGTGCTCCATTTAAGGTGGGGGCTTCATGGAATGTGTTGGAGGAAGACCCTTGGGAGATAGTATAGTCTCCTCCAGGGGTGTTGGTGAAGGACAAAGCTCCACAGGAGGTGGAGTCTCCTTTGGTTTCATCAAATTTACAAGCTGCGATGCTGGAGGTTGAGGCGGGACAGGTTGTGGAACAAGAGAGAAAGTAGGCACCTCTGATGGTGGTGGCTATACTAGAGGAGATTGTTGTTCCAGCTTGTCCTATTCATCTCCAATCTCATTAAACACAGTGATAATACAATGGTATCTATCTCATCCAGTCCAACCAGAAGGATTCCGGAGAAACCACTAGACGAACGGCTGAGTTGGTAAATCAAGATGAATGGCTCATCGGGTGATGCCATGTGCGCGCTTCATGTCCAAATCAGACTTCGGCAATAAGGTGTCGCGAAGAGTCCTCATGAATTTATAAAACTAGAAGTACGCTTTTGTCTGAGACCTATGAGTTATAGGCTCACTGCCAACTAATGATGAAAAGACAAGACTATGGTCTGACATGGTTGGGTTGAAATTTCACATGCTGGATGGTTCATCGAAATCGACGGCGTGTGCTCACGAACACAAACAACAAACCACTCAATGTCAACTAAAGACAGAGGTAGTGCATAACTCTAGCTGAGTGTTGGAAACCATGGGGGTAGATTGGACCTGAAACAGGAAGAAAAATCCCGTCCAGGTTTGTCCATGTGCATGGATCCAACCCGAGAGGAGGGGTGAAATCTTCTCTATAGTTTATCACTATACCAATTTGAGAAATAAACTATATAAATAAGCAACGAACAAAGTTTGTCTTTTAATAAACAACGATCAATTCATATTTTTAGTGGTAAAAAACGACGGGCATTGAAAAACGAAGGATTAAAAAATAACATACTGAAAAAACGATGGTCATTGCCTGTCCCTTTTCAACAGTATTGGTGTAGTGCATGTGCATGGTCCATACGCATGGAAACATGTATAAAGGTCATTCATGTGCAGGAAACATGCTCATGTACTATATAAAATGTAATGCTTCGGTTTGTATTGTTCATGTGCATAAACTTGAAGGACATATGAATGAACTGTACAAAATCAACACACACATATGAAAATTATTTCTCACGCTAGCCAAAGGCACTGCAGCATAACAATTTGCACAACAATCTTATTTGCATAAAAAAAAATGTTTAAGTAAAAATTGATCATAATCTCCACTTACTTTAAGTTATTTTATACAAATAAGGAGATATCACTCCGATTTGGATTTCATAGAAATATCAAAAAAATCAAAATCCAAGAGAATCCAAATTAATATAATTTTTTAATTCCTATACAAAATCAGAAGATTCAGCATTTGTAAAAAAAAAAATTTGGTGAAATAAAAACCCCAAAACATTTTTGACCGGAGAAAATCTCAGAATATTTGGGAATATTAGATCTGTTGGAATTAAATCCTATTATCAGAGTCACGGCGGAAGTAAAAGATAGATCCGAAGATCTCATGGTGTATGTTTCATTATAATTAATTTTACAAAACAATCTACATGCAAATTTATGATCTTAACATATGTGCGGATACCCTAGAGGCATACTATGATCTACGAGAAACATGCATGCATCTAGTTAGGTGTTTAGAATCATCATACCTTGTGGATCTATGATCTGAAGAGAATGGAACGTGTTGGAATTGGATCCGCTTATCAGAGTCGCAGCGGAAGCAAAAGATAGATTTGAAGATCATACGGTGTATATTTCATTACAATTAATTCTACAAAACAATCTACATACAAATCCATGATCTTAGCATATGTGCGGACACCCTAGAGGCATACTACGATCTACGGAAGATATGCATGCATCTAGTTAGGTGTTTAGAATCATCATACCTTGTAGATCTATGATCCGGAGAGAATGGAAAGATAATAAACCGCACGTGAATCGCAAGGGAAGCTGTCGGATAGCACCTTATCCTTTGCGAATTGAGGAATCCTCGAAGTCCCGTCTCTGAGTGCAAGGACTACGAGCCGACGGAGGAATTCATTGCGAAGACAATGGCGTGCCGGTAGGTCTCCTCCTTCTTTTTCTCTCTTCTTCCTTCTCCTTCCTTCCTCCTTCTTCTTCCTCTCTCTTCCTTGGCCGAAACCTCAGAGAGGGAGAGAGGGAGAGGGGGGTCGGATTTTCTGGAGGGGGAGAGCTAGGGCCAGTCCCTCCTTCTCTATTCCTCTTATAGGGTTGGTCTCCTAGTGCTACAAGTAAGTTAGGGCCGGCCGTAGATGGATAGGGATAAGGGGGGGCGGTTTTCAGGGTTTCCACAGCTCTATCGTAAGCCTGGACGAAAACACCCTTCACGAACAGTGAAAAACTGAAAGAGAGATTGAGTGAGGTGCGCTACTCGGAATTGAGTTCCGTCAACGCCTATGAGCTCCTGGAATTATTCTGCTCATTTTAAGATCCATATTCAATGTGTTCTGAGCCAAATTTCAGTATTTACCAAAATACCCCTACGGCCCCTAACACATGTAAATTAGGTTCTTAGGCTCCAGGCTTGCGCTCTATCGCGCTACTTCGTATCCAACGTATCCAACCAGGTCGGGGAACAATTTCAATATGCAATGACAGGGTGGAACCTTCAGGGTTCGGGATCTCTAGCTCCAACCGGATCCCTGATTAACTATTCCAGTGACACACTGAAAGTTTCGTTAATCAGCCTTAATCCGATTAAACCGCGTAGCCACCTAGAGTGCGACGCGAGTTGAACTCTAGTGATCATAAACTTATGTTACTCCCTCATAACCCTGTTCTTTACTATACTCTGATAATCCTTAGTCCTTCCTATTACTGGTGCTATGATACGACTCGGGAGGTGGGGAGCACCGTCAGATCCCGATCGATCATCTGACTAGGAATTGATAACTTGTCATCTATAACACCACACACCTTTCGGTGCTATGCCTAGCATCCAGAACATCGTCAGTCTTACTGACAACCACCAGGCCTGGGTTAACTGTGCGGACAGATTGACTCATCAAAACGCACCCATACAACACTAGACGTCGGATAACCTGTAGGGATTACATGTCACTCAAGCGCCAGCCGGGTAACCCAACGTACTGTGGTATTGGACTATGGAAGGTCCGTACACGTTGGCACATTAAAGCACCACACAACTTGTTAGCCCAGTGTACATGGTCCCTCAGGGTTAAGGATAAATTATCTATAGTAGTATGACGGTTTATGCACCAGTGTCTGAATCACTGAACTGTACACCATCTTGGTTCCTGTTCAACACGATCATCGTGCTTGGTCAGGTATATGGGAATCCCACGTTCCCATGGTGGAGACTTCACCACATCCTCTACCTGCCAACAGCTTGTTCTCGGTAAAGTGACCGACATCACCCAAGCTGTGAACTAGTTCTAGGTCTACACACAACTGGTCCACTGGGTCTCCCAAGCATTGATCCACCATGCGCCTCAGTGGCCTACTGTGTTCCCTAGGGTTCTTTATTATATGTGTATTAACATATACCAAAGTAGTAGTCTAATTAAAGCAATAACCAAAGTCATCTTTATTAATGTTAATACAGAAAATCCACGCTCAGGACACACGAGCTACAACAATCTCCCACTTGGCCTAGCGGGGAACAACAGTCTTAACTCCCATGGCATCCACGTGCTTCTCAAAAGCCTTGGTCGGTAACGCCTTTGTGAAAGGGTCCGCCATGTTATCTGCAGACGCCACCTGAGTCACTGCAACCTCCCCTCGCTTCTGCAAGTCCCAGATAATATAGTATTTTCGCTCGATATGTTAGCTCTTCTGGTGATATCTTTGCTCCTTGGATTGTGCTACCGCTCCACTATTGTCAGAGTAAAGGACAATAGGATCTTGAGCTCCCGGTACGCATCCTAAGTCCGTGAGGAACTTCTTGAGCCACACCGCCACCTTGGCTGCTTCGCACGCTGCAACGTACTCAGCCTCTGTCTTCGAATCCGCGATGCATCCCTGCTTCACGCTCCTCCAACTGACAGCTCCTCCTCCTAATAAAAACATAAACCCTGACATCGATCTTCTGGATTTCGGATCTGATACAAAATCAGAATCCGTATACCCAATCGGCATCAGTTCCTGTGAAGAGTAAACTAACTCATAATCTCTTGTCCTAAGGAGATACTTGAGTATACATTTCATAGCAGTCCAGTGTCCTGGACCCGGATTTGATTGATACCTGCCCATCATGCCTACTGCATAGCATATATCTGGTCTCGTGCACTGCATAGCATACATCAGACTTTCTATAGACGAAGCATTAGGTATCTTCTGCATCTCTGCCCTCTCCTTAGAAGTCTTAGGACCCTGATACTTGGACAATTTCATTCCATGTCGGAATGGAACCAGTCCCTTCTTAGAGTTGTGCATACTGAATCTGACCAAGATAGTATCTATGTAGGCTGACTGTGATAGCGAGAGAGCTTGTTCTGGCGATCTCGAGTTACCTTGATCCCCAGAACATAACTTGCTTCACCTAGGTCTTTCATGTCAAATTGAGAGGATAACCACACCTTCACTGTAGACAATGTTCCAACATCGTTTCTAATGAGCAGGATATCGTCCACGTAAAGTACCAGAAAAACTATTGTAGTCTTATCGCTCCTTCTATAAACACATGGTTCATCCACGTTCTGTTCAAATCTATAATACTGGATAGTCTGATCAAAACGCATGTTCCAACTTCTGAATGCTTGCTTCAGTCCATAAATAAACCTTTGCAACTTGCACACCAGACTTTCCTGACCTTTTGTAACAAAGCCTGGAGGCTGGGATATATAGATGGTTTCTTCCAAATCCCCGTTGAGGAATACAGTCTTGACGTCCATTTGCCAGATCTCCCAATCATAATGGGCTTCAATGGACAAGAGGATCCGGATTGACTTAAGCATAGCCACTGGCGAAAAGGTTTTATCATAGTCGAACCCTTCTCGCTGGGTATAACCCTTAGCGACTAGTCTAGCTTTGTAAGTCTCAACGGTACTATCCAGACCTCTTTTTCTTTTGTACACCCACTTACACCCAACAGGTTTAATGTTGTGAGGCGGTGTTATAAGTGTCCAGATTGAGTTTTGGGACATCGATGTCAGGTCTGCCTCCATGGCTTCCTACCATGCTGCATGGTCAGAGGATACCATTGCTTCATCATAGTTCAGAGGATCATCCTCCTAAAACTCTGAATCTACCAAGAAGGCTTCTCCAATGTATCTATCAGGAGCTCTTATGGTCCTCCCACTGCGATGAGCCTGCGGTGGTTCCGTAGGAGGCGATTCTACAGTATCGTTTATCTTAGTGGTATCGGCTCCCACTATGTTTTCTATCTGCGTACTCCCACCAGTACCAAGCAATTCTTCAAGAACTACTTTACTGGTGGGCTTATGGTCTATTAAATAATCCTGCTCCAAGAATATGGCGTTCGTCAAGACGACAACCTTTCTATCCTTAGGATCATAAAATAAACCATCATTTGTTCCTTTTGGATACCCAATGAACAAACACACCTTAGTCTTTGACTCCATCGTATCTCACTTGTCCTTCCGCACATGTGCTGGACAACCCCAAATCCTAAAGTGCTGCAGGCTTGGCTTTCGCTTCAACCACAGCTCCCAAGGAGTTAGAGATACTGACTTTGATGGAACAAAGTTCAGGATGTATGCTACCGTCTCTAGGGCATATCCCTAAAAACCGGGTGGCAATGTTGCATACCTCATCATTGTCCGAACCATGTCTAACAAAGTTCAGTTTCTCCTCTCAGATATACCGTTTTATTGTGGTGTCCCTGGTGCAGTCAACTGGGATACGATCTCATACTCACGCAGGTACCCAATAAATTCATCCGATAGATATTCGCCTCCTCGATCCGATCGAAGAGACTTGATACTCTTACCCGTCTGCTTTTCTGCTTTAACTCTGAACTCCTTGAACTTATCAAAGGATTCAGACTTCCACCGTATTAGATATATGTATCCAAACCTCGAGTGATAATCCGTGAAGGTGATGAAATACTCGAAGCCTCCTATAGCACGGACACTTATGGGCCCATATACATCAGTGTGTACCAACTCTAATACCTCCTAAGATCTGCTACCTTTGGCTTGGAAAGATCTTTTAGTCATCTTGCCTTTCAGGCAAGACTCACATGTCGGTAGGATTTCTGAAACATCTGGACTTAAAAGTCTTACCTTAACCAACCTGTGAATCCTGTCTGAGACTATGTATCCAAGCCTTAGATGCCAAAGGAGTGTTGGATTATTTGAGGGATTTTTCCTTTTATATGAATTAACCACACAAGCTTCAGTTATATTATCCTACTAATGATTGGAGTTAATTACATAAAGACCATTATGTATATTTCCCTTACAAACAAAGGAAGCATTCAATTTAATTGACACACCAGAAGCATCAAATAAAACTGAAAAACCTTCATTATTCAATAAGAAAACAGAAATTAAGTTTCGTCTCAAGGACGGTACATAAAGTATGTCTCTAAGTAATAAACTTCTTCCATCAAGAAACTGCAAGTTCTCCAACTGCTTCAGCCTCTGCCACGGCCTCAGTTCCCATACTTAGGATGATCTCCTCATCACCCAGTTTTCTTATCTCCTTGAACCCCTGCAAATTATTGTAGGTATGGTTAGTGGAACCAGAATCCATAATCCATGAGACTGGAGAACAACTGGATGCTACTAGGGATTCCACTATGTGGATTTGAGATATACCTGTCTCAGCCTTCTTGGGAGCCGTGCGGCAGTCACCCTTCTAGTGCCCCTTCTTGCCACATCGAAAACATTTTCCTTTGGGCTTCACCGGATCATTCTGCTTAGGAATTTGCGACTGCACCTGGTCCATCTTCACGGGCTTCTTAGACTTTCTTTTCTGAAACTTGCCTTTGGCTTTCAGAGAAGAATTCCGCTCTAAGTTCAGGGATTGGGCTCCTACCTTCATCCCGTCCTCTGCCGCCTGGAGCGCCGCTAGCAGCTCTGCGTTAGACATCTCCAACCGGTTAAGGTTGACGTTGGTAACGAAGCCCTCAAACGTTCCTGACAGAGACGCTGGAAAAATATCGGTCTAGATCTCTACATCCAAGATGACATCGAAGGAACCAAGCTCATTCACATAGCCAAACAATTTCAGTATATGATCCCGAACTAAAGTCCCCTCTGCCATCTTTGTGGACACCAATTTCTTGATGGTCAGGTAACGAGTTACCCGACTGCGACCCTCGAACATTTTCTTTAAATAGAGCATCATGTCTGAAGCGAAGGCTATGTCTTCAACTTGCTTCTGAAGGACGGTCTGCAAGGATGCCACTATATAGCACTTGCACATCTCATCAGCATCTAGCTAGTTTTTTCATTCCTTCAACTGGGCCTCAGTTGCACTTGGTCCCGGCATGACCGGTTGAGGGGTACTTAGGGCAATTGTGTGTTTGTCAACCCTTAGGACGAGCATTAGGTTATGCTTCCAGTCCTCGTAGTTTGGTCCCGTAAGTTTGTTATCATTAAGGATGGAGGCAAGGGGGTCGAGCTTGGTCATGATTTCTATAAACAATGGTTTAAAGCAAAAATTAGGGTCTACTATAATCTATTTTATGGAATTTAAAAATAGATAATGTTTACTCCAGTTGCTATGTCTTCACTACCTCAAGTGGAGACATCCAGGAATCTAAATTCCCTGGGCTCGAACACTGAGACTATTGGCCTTGAATTGGAGACAGCATCTCGGTGAGAGCATGCAACCGCTTCTGCCAATGGGATCTTTACGACCCAGTCTTCATCATAATTACCCATGGCAAACTGAAAGACCTCCCAGTCTTTTTTTGGCCAGCTTTATATGACCCACGTGTGCAGCAATAATGGCTTCACACAAGCTTTTGGATGCTTCCCACAAATCTTGGTGGTGTCGGCAGGGGGGTTCATAGGCTCCCGCAGTGCAGGATATAAACCGTCACCACTGCCACTGGCATCCTCCATGTCCCGAAGGAAACCACTAAGCGAACCAGCATAGAAGAAAACACAGTTCTCACCCGGTGGGAATATCGAACTACGTACCTCCCACCTAGAAACTTAGCCGGTTGATTGTGGAGGTCAAGGGCTCCCCTTTGGAGGGAACCTCTTACACATCCCTTCTTTTATGAGGTTTTATGCATATCTAGAAACGTCACGACCTCCTAGACTTAGACCCTGGTCTACCGCGCTCCCACTAGGATTACAAACCTTCCCGCAAAGCATTAGTATCCTCGGAAAATATCATAGTCCCTACCTTGAATACTCAGCTTTCGCCTTTCTTGCAAGGATCACATTATATAGATTCCAAGGATCCCGATACTTCACTAGTTTGCCCATAATCCTAAGATCTGGAGCCTAGCCTAAGGTCAACGTGGAAAGGACTCCCACTAGAATAACGCCTCGTTCACAATTTGATGACTGATGTCATAGTAGACCTCATCTCATTGTAGGTTTCGATGCTGGCCAAATAGGGACATCCGACAACCTCCGCCAGACCTCAACCTAATGTTGGCATAACCAAATCATGATGAGTTCACACTACCATCAAATGTCAACTAGAAACAGGTATCACTTAGTAGAATCCTAACCTAACTTGGTCGCTAGGACTATGTAGGGAAAAGGCATCCCACTAGGGTTATCATACTTTTTATGGGGATATTAGTTATCTCTAAATAAATCTAACACTACGTCTATCTCGGTGCACAGTACTTTCCTACCTGAACTACCACGAGGGTGGTTATCACCTTTCCTTTTAGCTAGCCACCGGATTCACACGTGTTAGAACCATATAGAGACACCGATGAATCCATAAGACAAGTACTAACCGTAAGCCTGATCTAGAGACAAACTCACAAGCAAGATAGATAATTAAATTATCATCGGGGTTCTCTAAACACTAAGTAAAGAAAATCAACAGAAATAGCATCCAAACTGAATCAAGTTCAGGTTCCGACCCCTGAACCTGTGCTCTTCCGTTCTGCACGATCTCCGACGACGATCCCGATCATCGCCAACGTGCACGCTTTGTCGGGTTTTTGCACACCATGGTACCGCTTGCCCGAACCGTGGATGTAGCATCATCTTCTTCTTCCTGTGACCGAAAAACTAACACGCTCCGAGCACGTGCTCGTTCATGTACAATTTCACTAGAAAGAAAAGGAAACAATCCTAGAAAACATGGCCAGGGAACGGAGGGTGGTCAACTTCCACCCTCGCCCATCTAGAGCCTTAAAATCCACAAGCACAATAATAATAAATGCAAAATTAAATCCGGGGTTCGACCCCCGGAGGCATGCAATCACATATTATTATTCAGCGTGGCACCTGCAAAAAAATGATACATAGCATAATCCATATGCATGATCCACGCTGAACCCCGATGAAAACATATGACATCATATATTCACATGATGTTTTCACGAATTCATGCATGAAACATACACCAAAGCGTGCTCTGATACCAATTATTGGAATTGGATCCGCTTATCGGAGTCACAGTGGAAGCAAAAGATAGATCCGAAGATCATACAGTGTATGTTTCATTATAATTAATTCTACAAAACAATCTACATGCAAATCTATGATCTTAGCATATGTGCGGACACCCTAGAGGCATACTACGATCTACGGAAGACATGCATGCATCTAGTTAGATGTTTAGAATCATCATACCTTGTGAATCTATGATCCGGAGAGAATGGAATGATGATGAACCGCACGTGAATCCCAAGGGAAGCTGTCGGATAGCACCTTGTCCTTTGCAAATTGAGGAATCCTCGAAGTTCCGTCTCTGAGTGCAAGGACTATGAGCCGACGGAGGAATTCGTTGCGAAGACGATGGCATGCCGGTAGGTCTCCTCCTTCTCTTTCTCTCTTCTTTCTTCTCCTTCCTTCCTCCTTCTTCCTCTTTCTTCCTTGGCCGAAACCTCAGAAAGGGAGAGAGGGAGAGGGGGGTCGGATTTTCTAGAGGGGGACAGCTAGGGCCGGCCCCTCCCTCTCTATTCCTCTTATAGGGCCGGACTCCTAGTCCTACAAGCAAGCTAGGGCCGGCCCTAGATGGATAGGGATGAGGGGGGGCGGTTTTCAGGGTTTCCATAGCTCTATAGTAAAGCCTGGACGAAAACGCTCTTCACGAACAGTGAAAAACTGAAAGAGAGATTGAATGAGGTGCGCTACTCGGAATTGAGTTTCGTCAATGCCTATGAGCTCCTAGAATTATTTTGCTCATTTTAAGACCCATATTCAATGTATTCTGAGCCATATTTTAGTATTTACCAAAATACCCCTATGGCCCCTAACACATGTGAATTAGGTTCTTAGGCTCCGGGCTTGCGCTCCATCGCGCTACTTCGCATCCAACGTATCCAACCAGGTCAGGAAACAATTTCTATACACAACGACAGGATGGAACCTTCAGGGTTCGGGATCTCTAGCTCCAACCGGATCCCTGATTAACGTTTCCGGTGACACACCGAAAGTTCCATTAATCAGTCCTAATCCGATTAACCCGCGTAGCCACCGAGAGTGCGACGCGAGTTGAACTCTAGTGATCCTAAACTTATGTTACTCCCTCGTAATCATGTTCTCTACTATACTCTGATAATCCTTAGTCCTTCCTATTACTGGTGACATGATATGACTCGGGCGGTGGGGAGCACCGTCAGATCCCGATCGATCATCTGACTAGGAATTGATGACTTGTCATCTATAACACCACACACCTTCCGGTACTATGCCTAGTATCCGGAACATCGTCAGTCTTACTGACAACCACCTGGCCTGGGTTAACTATATGGACAGATTGACTCATCAAAACGCACACATCCAACATTGGACGTCGGATAACCTGTAGGGATTACATGTCACTCAAGCGCCAGCCGGGGAACCCAACGTACTGTGGTATATATTGGACTATGGAAGGTCCACACACGTTGGCACATTAAAGCACCACACAACTGGTTGGCCCAGTGTACATAGTCCCTCAGGGTTAAGGACAAATTATCTATAGTAGTAAGATGGTTTATGCACCAGTGTCTAAATCATTGAACTGTGCACCGTCTTGGTTCCTGTTCAACACGATCATCGTGCTTGGTCAGGTGAATGGGAATCCCACGTTCCCGTGGTGGAGACTTCAGCACATCCTCTACCTGCCAACAGCTTGTTCTCGGTGAAGCGACCGACATCACCTAAGCTGTGAACTAGTTCTAGGTCTACACATAACTGGTTCATTGGGTCTCCCAAGTATGGATCCACCATGCGCCTCAGTGGCCTACTGTGTTCCCTAGGGTCCTTTATTATATATGTATTAACATATACCAAAGTAGTATTCTAATTAAAGCAATAACCAAAGTCATCTTTATTAATGTTAATACAGAAAATCCACGCTCAGGACACATGAGCTACAACAGAACGATGATGAATCGAATGTGAATCACAAGGGAAGCTGTCGGATGACACCTTGTCCTTTGCGAAGGGAGGAATCCTCGAAGTCCTATTTCTGAGTGCAAGGACTTCGAGCCGATAGAGGAATTCGTTGCGAAGACGATGGTGAGCCGCAAGATCTCCTCCTTCTCTTTCTCTCTTCTTCCTTCTCCTTCCTCCTTCTTCTTCCTTCTTCTTCCTCTTTCTTCCTTGGTCGAAACCATAAAGAGGGAGAGAAGAGAGGGAGGTTCAGGTTTTAGGAGAGGAAGGCACTTAGGCCGCCCCCTTCTCTCTCTATTCCTCATATAGGGTCGGTCCCCAACTGCTCTACGCAAGCTAGGGCCGGCCCCAACGGGATTAGGATGAGGGCGGGTTGGTTTTAGGGTTTCAGCATGCCTATCGTGAAGCCTAGACGAAAACGCCCTTCATGAAAAATAAAACATTGTAAGAGAGATTGAGTGAGGTGCGCTACTCGGAATCGAGTTCCGTCAGCGCCTATGAGTTCCTAGAATTATTACATTCATTTTAAGATCCATATTCAATATGTTCTGAGCGATATTTTAGTATTTACCAAAATACCCCTACCACCCCTAATACATGTGAATTAGGTTCTTAGGCTCCGGACTTGCACTCCATCATGCTACTTTGCATCCAACGTATCCAACCAGGTCGGAAAACAATTCCTATATGCAACGACAGGGTAGAACCTTCAGGGTTCAGGATCTCCAGCTCCAACCGGATCCCTGATTAACTGTTCCGGTGACACACCGAAAGTTTCGTTAATCAGCTCTAATCCGATTAACTTGCGTAGCCACCCAAAGTGTGACGCGAGTTAAACTCTAGTGATCCTAAATATATATTACTCCCTTGTAACCCTGTTCTCTACTATACTCTGATAATCCTTAGTCCCTCCTATTATAGGTGCATGATTCGACTCGGGCGGTGGGAAGTACCGTCAGATCCCGATTGATCATCTGACTAGGATTTGATGACTTGTCATCTATAACACCACACACCTTCCGGTGCTATACCTATCATCTGAAATATCGTCAGTGATACTGACAACCACCAGGTCTGGGTTAATTGTGTGGACAGATTGACTCATCAAAACGCATTCATCCAACACTGGACGTCGGATAACCTGTAGGGATTGCATGCCACTCAAGCGCCAGTCGGGTAACCCAATGTGGTATTGGACTATGGAAGATCCGCACACGTTGGCACATCAAAGCACCACACAACTGGTTGGCCCAGTGTACATGGTCCCTCAGGGTTAAGGACAGATTATCTATAGTAGTAAGACGGTTTATGCACCAGTGTCTAAATCACTGAACTGTGCACCGTCTTGGTTCCTGTTTAACACGATCATCGTGCTTGGTTAGGTGAATGGGAATCCTACGTTCCCGTGGTGGAGACTTCACTACATCCTCTACCTGCCAACAGCTTATTCTCGATGAAGCGATCGGTATCACCAAAGCTGTGAACTGGTTCTAGGTCTACACAGAACTGGTCCACTGGATCTCCCAATCATGGATCCACCATGCACCTCAGTGGCCTACTGTGTTCCCTAGGGTCCTTTATTATATGTGTATTAACATATACCAAAGTAGTATTCTAATTAAAGCAATAACCAAAATCATCTTTATTAATGTTAATATAGAAATCCACGCTCAGGACACATGAGCTACAGCAAGATCAACTTAAAACTCTAAAGAACGATAAAATATTTTGAATTTATAAAAGTCTTCTTTTATGAAAATATATTTTTATCTCAGACTTAGTCAAATTCAAGAATATTGGATTCAGCCACTTGAATCCAAATATTTTACCGAACCCAAAAAAGGTAGAAAACGTTGGATCAATGCAAATACAAATGAATACTTGAAAACATGGATTGTATTTGAAATACATGCAAGTGTGCTATGCTTAGTGTAGAATAAGATTCGGATTAAGGTGATACTATAAATCCAATAAAACAATAAAAATGTTTTATCCGATTCGATTATGTCTCATTTGCCAATTGTAATCCAATACTCATCCACAGTAAGAGATCATACCTTTTAGAATGTGGATGAGGTATGCCAAGTCTTCGGATGCTATTTTAGATACAAATGTGTCCGCAATAGATCTTCGTGTTTGCATATGCACACTTGGACACAACGACTACCTATACACTTGGACTTACAACACCACAAATGATTATGTCATTCAAGATATATGGCAAAACTTACAAACTCACGCAAGAAACCCAAAATGCATTGCCTTTCGCCATTAAATTTGTGGTTCTTACATGACTCGGTGTTATAACTTAACTCCAAACACCCAAAACCTAGACTTACACAAGATCACAATTTATAGCATTCCTACAAACAAAAAAAAACATTATAGCATTGGAGTCTAGTAATTCTGTCACATGCACACTTAAAAAAGACATAAGTACACGTACTCCTCTCTGCGGAAGATGTTAGCTTCACACATGTAATCATAATCAAATGTGGAATAAGCAATTATAAGTATAAATATGCAGTAAGAAGAGTTTATACATGAAAGCAATAAATGCACAAACTCTCCCCCATCATATGATACTCTACGTATCATATGAGGTACTAATACTATACATTTAAAGATATGAAATAGAAATGCAATAAATGTCGATAGGCTCCAACACATAGGTATGGAGTATCAATAATATACTACAAGGGTATAGTAGATACAACATCTCCCCAATACAAAAAAGATGTATAGAGGTACGAACAATATCTCTTTAAGAAAAAAGAGAGACAAGTATATATCCTCAGTACGATTAAAATCATATAAGATACCAATAATATCTCTCCTCCAGGAAAGAAGGAGACACGTGTATCTTTTTTTAATACGATCAAAATCATATCTACCTTGAAAGCATATTATCCTCGCCAGCCAATAGAAGGATTGATGGAAGTTAGGACTTTTTGAGCAATGACGATATTATCCCTAATATTCCTACCTTTGATGAAGGTGTTCTGGTTCTCGGAAATGAATTTGTGAGCTACGATTTTATCCGATTCACAATGATCTTGGAACATATTTTACAGAGGACATTGCATAAGCATATAGGTCGGAAGTCGCTGAGAGATTCCTCCACCTTCTTCTTTGGGATAAGAACCAAATAAGTGGCATTAAGCTCTTATGAACAGATTTTTTTCAAAGTACCTATCAAAGGCATTGTGATATCATTCAGTTTGTTTTGACAGTTATTCTTGAGATCCCAGATAACTAAGATAAGGTCCCTTCTTCTTCTATTGAGTACAACCGCGTGGCAGTACTTAGTATTTTTGTCGTCGTTTGTAAGCCAATGGGCTTTGGATCTTTGTCTTCAGTAAGTGGCTTCAAGACCAAGATTCAAAATCTCTTGTAGAAATTGCGTTCTAATCTGGTCTCTGAGAGGAACAGAAAACCTGGTGTTGTGCTACTGAGGAGATTCTTTAAGTTTTGGATTGTAAGGTGGCTCCCTAGACCCCTGCAATTCCAACTAAGGATTTTTATTGATTCAGTGGCAACTGTGAGCCAACAATTGTCACCTATTCATTTGGTTCACAAATCATAGGCCCCTGAATCCTGATCGAGAAGGATGATCTTCAGCTTTTTCACTTCGACCGCCTCTTTCGCGTGCACGTCCGAGTAGGGGTGTACACGTTCGGTTTGGACCGGTTCCGAAATGAACGAGGAACCGAACTGGTCCCAACGGTTCTCAAATATTTGGAATCGGAATCAGATTGTAGGGAGCATGGAACCGAACCGGACCAAACAATATAAACCTGTTCGGTTCAGTCTGGTTCTTCGGTTCCACTAGTTTTCTATGCATCCCTAGAAATTAGAATATATTCATCATTTGAGCATATAGAAATTAAAAAATATATATTTAAAAACCAATGATACAACAAGCAATTCCGAAGCCAGATACATGATACTGTTGTGGAAATCAGTATGGCCCGTTACATAATGATCCTACCGCATCACCCGTATTACCTGACCCATGAATACATTATGCAAATACACGAACCGGTTCGGTTTGATTCGGATAACTGGAACCCAGAACCGGAAACCGAACCGGTCCCCTATAGGTCTACACTTTGGGAACCAGAACCGGACCAATCATGCTAGAAACCAAACCAAATCATACGGTTCGGACCGGTTCGATTCGGTTCTCCGGTTCCACCGGTTTTCTGTACACCCCTACGTCCGAGACCATCCTCTCTTAGTTGACTTGGGCCTGCAAGTTGGCACCCTATGACTTGGAATCAGGAGGAAACCAGGATAAAGATCGAATACTGGATCTTGTCGGATTTCCTCCAAGATTTGCTATTTTTAGTCAGCTTGGAAATAATAGATATCTGTTCCCACGAATGAATCATGAGAAGGCTTTAGACTATGCGGTCTTAGCTGTTCGGGTAGGGCTAAAGGCAATCGAAATGTCGACAAAACCGTGATCTCCTCGAGATTTGCCACTGGCGTGGGGTGCTGCCATGTCAGCCCTAATACTTGCTGAAGCGGTAAGGAGCAACAGTTCCATCCGCCGGGCCTCCGGCGGTTGCCGTCAAGGTGTAGTGGATAAGCCATCATCGGAATCCTCCTCGGAAAGTATGGAGTTCTGCACGAACACGCACCTAGATCTCTTGTAATTGACAGCAAAGAGAGGCCTGATCCTTGTACCTTGAATGTAGAATAGCTTCTAATTCCCAACGAAGGTTTGGTTCACAGTACCGAGTAACCCATATTTCAGCCATATCTCAATGGCCTTGTCATCATTCATGAGATAACTATTATCTCCAGGAGTGATTGGTGGACATTGACCCGGCTTGACCCGTTGACCAAATGGATCGTGTCAACCCGACCCGAACCAACCCGATCAAACCCGACCAAATTCGACATGTCTTGACCCAACCCGACAAGTTTACATGAGTTCTGTTAACCCAACCCGACCAGACCCGACCCGACCCGACCCGTTTAGTAAACGGGTTAAATGGGCCGGGTCGGGTCAACCAGTTTATTAGGCGGGTCGGGTTTAGATTTAAGTTTTTGACCCGTTTATTAAACGGGTCGGGTTCGAATTGGGTGTTTGCCCTTATACCTATGTCTCAACCCGACCCAACCCGACCCATTGCCACTCCTAGTTTGAGGGCCCCAATTTCCTTCGCAATCCTCACCCATATTTCTAGATCATCAAAATTATACTCATGTACCCACCAGGGGATAGGAGAGTTGGCAAAGCAACTGATGCTTTGGTGATGAGGTTGTGGGTTCAACTCTTCCTCCCCTTGATTTACTCAGGAGTGAAGTGGGAATTGCCGAGTGGGTCGGGCTTCAGTCCCGGAGGGATTAGTCCGAGTGTGAAATGGGCCATTGCCCGAAAGATTTCGGGACACCCACCGATCTCAAAAAAAAAAAAAAAAACTCATGAAATGAAGATAATGGACCAGCATGAAAGGATCACAACATCTCTATTGAAACACCACGGCCCCTCCTCCAGACCTTCTCCAGGTACTGAGACGAGTCGAATTCAAAGAGAGATGATAGTCTCGTGGAAATCCGTGCTTTGGATATTGCCAAAAGCCGACCATGCTTTTTTTATGGAATCCTTGAAAAATTTTGTTTTCACATGCTTATCTGTCTTTTCTTTTCTCGAAATCCCTAAATAAGATCCAACCCTCAATTTTGGTGGCCTTGATTTTTTGGAGGAAAGGGAGAGAGGATATTATTACCTAAAAAATGAGATAATTTACATTACAAAATATATGACTAAAGTTTGATGAGGAAATTATTACCCAAAAAAATGGGATATTTTACATCACAAAATATATGACTTAAGTTCGATGTTAATTGCAAAAAAAAAAAAAAAAAATCGATGGTCAGTCGTAGGGGTGTAAAAAAGAAAAACCCAGCCCAAAATTCAACGATCCGATCCCGGCTCGGCCCGAAAACAACATAGGTCGGGCTCGGGCCGCCACCTTGAGCCAACAACCTGGTTCGAAATCCAATCCAAAAGGAAGCCCGAAAACCTGGCCTGAGAGCCCGATCTAAATGCGTTATAGTTGGTATATATATATAGTCTGTGTGGGCTTGACATTAATTATAGAGATTTTTTAAAAAATAATATTAAAAAAATAAATATCTAAAACAATAGCGTTTGACCAAAACTATTTATCAGAGTAGCGCTCAGTGCTACGTTGGACTTATGTTTTAGCGACAAACCCGGCATCTATGATGCCGCGTTTAAAACCGGCATGAAGAAGGCAAGGTTCAGTAGAAACCCACCCGCAACAAGTGACTTTGGACTGACTTGTGCCAAGGGCTGTATAATCCCGACCTTCTGCATGTCGGTTTTAAACTCGGCATCACAGATGCCGAGTTTGTCGCTGATGCATAAGTTCGACGTGGCACTCAGCTTCCTGTGCGATCAATCGACGGGGCAGTCAGAGCGCTACTCTGATAAATAGTTTTGATCAAACACTATTGTTTTAAATATTTAATTCTAAAAAAAATCCCTTAATTATATGCAGTGCAGTGGTGAATATTTTTTATAAAAACTGAAAGGTTTAGAATTCAAACTTGTTTAGACCCATATATGAAGCCTGTTTTTGTACTTTAATAGCCTAAACCTAGCCTGATGGGCCATTCCGGGCTTAGCAGCTCTAGGCCAGATTCGGCCCTGCCCGAGGTATCCTA
>OX393555.1:45665276-45667776 GCA_947650365.1 Chamaelirium japonicum | reverse complement strand
TCAGAACAAGGGGATCATATGGAGCAGAAGGAATGGCCTCCAAGTACCAAGTTGGGTTGTACCACCTCTTGAATCCACCTTCTTTGCTCGAGTACAAGTGTCCGGGTGGAAAGGACTCAAAATGCTCACAATCATCATTCAGTCCTTTCATTTCGGAAGATATCCAAATGGAGCCTGATACTGAAGCATAGACATACAATCGGAAATTTCAGTTAAAAACAGTAACAACGATAACCAATGCAATTTTTTTTAATTAACGGCGACCAATTTTGGCCATAAAACTCTAGCTTGATCACAAGACAAAACCATGCATGCTCTACTATACAAAGGGGCTCAACCTCAACGCTAGCTAGAGCTAATTAATCCGATCAACAGATGAACGTCGGGGCCCTTGATTCTGTTGTAAACTAAACTGAGACTCAAAAAGATCTTCACAGTTCACAACACCATGCCAAGTCTCAACATCAAAAACAACAAATTCAATTAATGTCTAGTACCAAAACATATTCAGACACATTCATTGACCAACAGATTCACAATGCCTTAAAAGAGCAGATTGACTGTTAAACAGTTTTACCTGGGTCCATAAAAAAAACAGATTCACAATTGAAGTCTATTTTGACATCATTAAAAAAGAGAGAAAGCCGGCCATATGGCCACTCAGTATCCACCCTTGAGCTCGTTGACCACAGCATAAGGAATAGTCTGCAAACATAACTTTCAAGATTCAAAGTGCATTGTTGTCACCTGAAATTCAAAAACTCAATTAGATAGAGAAATATAATTAGTAACAATATTTTTAGAAAAAAAAAGATTCATACCATAAGTTTCTACTAGGTGATTATCTGTATCCTGACCCAACCCTTGTATATCCTCATTCACTGAAAGTTTGAACGAAAAATGACAATAAGACCTTTGGTATGTAAACAAATATAACATCTTAGAAGAGAAGAGAAAGATAATTAACTTACATTGGTTATTTGACTCGTGTTTTTTCCTATTTGGATTTGAAGGACAAATTCGCTTGTCGTGTCCGGATATCTGGCATAAGGCACATTTTCTTTTCTTCTTATTTAAAGCTACCTCGATACCGCTTTTGATTCTGCCGGAGCTGAGAATTTTTTCTTTCTCTTTTACGTCCTTCCTCCTACCCTTGGTTTGTGAGATATTCGGGTCCAAAAGCAACACTTGAGATGATGAAGGCTCAGAAACATTGGTATGAGGCTTGAAAATATTTTCATTCGACTCTGAATGATGGCTGATAGCCATAACATGCTGCAGCTTTTTGGACAACTCAACTATGCCTTCCATGTATAATTTATATGCCTCAGCTGAAGGTGCTACAAAGCAAGCCAATTTAGTAGATTCTTGGCACATGTGGCTAAGCCTTAATGCCTCAGATTGTTCATCGCCATTGTCTTTCAACAATCCTTCTAAATCCATGGTCTTGAATTTGTTTACCTCTTGCCTCCACCTTGCAAGAATAAAATGATTGGATATCGCATCAATATCTAGACGAACAAACACTTTCAAAATATGCCTACAAACTATTCAACAAACTCAAAATTTTTGCATTCACACATGCCCTCATGAGTTTGCAAATTCAATTTTACCACAAACTCTTCAGGTTCACCAAATTTTGTTTGCACTCGGTACATGTGATATTCATTGTCTTGCCCTTCTTCTATGACTTTGTATCGATTTACTTGGCTCCACTCATCCTTGAATTTGTTAAAAATATTTCTCGTAAATACCTTGGATGCATGCTTTAGAATATATTCGTCATCACCAACAATGCGATACTTGTGTTCAGTCTCAAAATCTTCATCAGTTTCTCTTTGCACAATTCTTTTCAGTGCTTGCTCATACTTGATGACAAATTCTCTAAGATTTGTTCTAGATGTGACAAATGCATCAAAGAATACATTAATCCCCTCACTGCGCCCGGTAGTATTCATTCCAGCAAAGAAAGTGTCACGATTATATACAGGAACCCAAAAACCACGTATATCATAGAGTTGTTGAAGCCATTCATTACTCTCTAATCCATTATTGAAAACCAAATATTTCCATTTTTCTTCAAAATCCTTCGTTTTGTATGTCGACCAAATGCATTTTTTTATCGGATGCTTAAATTTTGACTTCTTGTAATACACGTGTGCAAGCTTTTCAACAAACTTCTTCTTTATGTGCCAAAGACATAAACGGTGGTGGGTATTAGAAAATACTTGAGAAATTGCTGCCTTCATTGCCAAATCTTGGTCAGTGATGATAGAAATTGGATGTCATCCTCCCATAGCTTCAAGCCACGTCTCAAATAACCAAATAAATGTCACTTCTGTCTCATCTTGTAACAATGCGCATCCGAACTGTATAGACTGAAAATGATGATTAACTCCTCTAAACGGTGCGAAAGGCATATCGTACTTGTTTGTCCGATATGTTGTATCAAATGTGACAACATCCCCAAAATATTGGTATGCCATTCGTGATCGAGAGT
>OX393555.1:45648736-45651236 GCA_947650365.1 Chamaelirium japonicum | reverse complement strand
ATTGCATGCATATATGGTATTAATGGCAGGGTGTAAGGAACGATTATGTAAGGAGATTAATGGGGATAGAGAGAGGATCACAAGGGGTGTTGCGAGATTTAGATGAGGAGAGAGGGAGGGAGTTTTGATTACATGGAAAGAGAGAGAGAGAGAGAGAGAGAGAGAGAGAGAGAGAGATTTGAAGAGAGGGACGGTAAAATAAGGAAAGAGAATCAATTAGAGAGAAAATAGGAGAGATAAGAGGGGGTGAGATCAGATGGTTTTGAATAACACGGACGGCTACGATCAGGTTTTGATTAAATGGAAATAAAGGAAAAAAGAGAGATAGGGGATAGTGGGGAGTTATTATCAAGTTGGGCGGTTGGGATTTAAAAGAGAGAGACTTGGATAAGAACATGCATGCATGGCTTCGCATGGGTTGATGCGGCCATGGATGGCTATGATGTGTGCTGTAATGCTTGGGATGGGTTTTTGAGAGCTGTGATTAGGTTTCAAGAGATAGAGAGAAAGGATGGAGTCATGTGCATGAGATTTGGACTTGCATGGGGTTGGATTTTTTGTTCACTACCTAGAGCTCGAATGAGCTGGTAAGGATGGGTCGACGGCTAATAGCGAGTAAGTTCATACGTGTATGACTTTGAGATTGGGTGAGATATCTACAGATATGGCAAAAAGATGGGAAGGAGGAAAAAGAACAATGGACTTAGCAGTAAGTTCCTCCTTCCCACCTTTTTGCCATATCTGTAGACAGCCACGGATTATGTACCAAAAAAATTACATAGGAATGATGAGGTGCGTTCGCACGTGTGACGTGTGTGTGTGTGTGTGTGTGTGAGAGAGAGAGAGAGAGAAAGAGAGAGAGAGAGAGAGAGAGAGAGAGAGAGAGAGACATATGTGTAGGGGTGGCAATGTGTCGTGTTGGGTCGGTTTTACATATGGTACACCATCGCGGTGCGGTGCGGTTTCGGTTTTGCCCAAAACCGCATCGAAACCGCATCGTTGCCATCCCTAGACGAAAGTGCTAGCTTCGTGCCAATCGGCACGGGCAAGAAAATGGGTGTCCCTATGAATGCCGTTGTTGTCGTCGAAAGTGTTTTGTTGCTAAAGACGTTCAAGTGTGTTGCCACCGAAGACAGCCTGCTGCAGTGTCGACAGGGCGGCTCGCTACAGTGCCGACGGGGCACATGCACTATCCTTTAAAAAAAACGGGTAGACCCGCTAAAACCTAGTAAGATCCGTTTAAATATTTAATTTTTTATTTTTTTTAATTTTATCTTTCATTGCATCTTATCATCATGGGTGTCCTGATCACAGGCGTTTATTGAACCCATCGCATACTATGATCGGATGTTAGGTAGATCATTGGAGGGCCAATCACATCTGTTTCTTTACCTGCCGATTCGGACCAAGTGTGATGCACGGGTCGGGTATGGGTGTAACAGACGGCTGTGATTTGGGGTACAGATAAATGGTGTAGAAGATTTGGATTCGGGGTTGGGGGGGTGGGCCGGGTGGTTGCCCGCTTCGTATCAGTTGGGGGGTGTCTTGCCGCCGAAGACGGCCCGACAAGTGTATTGCCACCGAATGCGGCCCGCTGCAGTGCCGATGGCCAAGTGTGTTGTCATCGCACCGAAGGCTCCCGCTTCATGCCAATAGGCATGGGCATGCCGAAGGCGGTCAAGTGTGTTATCGTCGCATATGACGGTGGGGAAGGGGGTGGGGGTGGTGATGCCCGGGGGCTGTTTTGCTGCCGAAGGCGGCCCGCTGCATTGTTGAAAGATGTGTTGCCGCCGAAGACGGCCCGTTGCAGTGCCGACAGGCACGGGCATGCACTATCTATATATAGGGGGTGGGGATGCTGGACCTGAGGTGCAGCAAGAACGCTGCACCTAAGGCATTGTTTTACCTACCTAAAAGTTTTGGAATTTGATGAAATTTTGTGAGGGTGTTTTCTAGGGCAAGGTGATCATCCTCACCAATTTTCATCAAATTCTAAAACTTCTAGGGGGGTCAAATGGTCGAAGCAAAATCAGCCATCCGTAGTCACCGTTAAAATCTGCAGATTTTGCTTCGACCATTTGACCCCCCCTAGAACTTTTGGAATTTGATGACAATTTTTTAGGATGATCATCTTACCCTAGACAACACCCTCACCAAATTTCATCAAATTCTAAAACTTCTAGGTAGGTAAACAAGCGAGAGGTGCAGCGTTCTTGCTGCACCTCGGGTGCAGGCTCCCTGCCCCCATATATATATATATATATATATATATATATATATATATATATATATATATATATATATATATATATATATATATATATATATATATATATATATATATATATATATATATATATATATATATATATATATATATATATATATATATATATATATATATATATATATATATAGAGAGAGAGAGAGAGGAATGATAAAATGTGGCGTGCAGTGTCGCACCGTAGCCGTCTGATGCACCCGCTGCATGCGTGCGATG
>OX393555.1:45588736-45643736 GCA_947650365.1 Chamaelirium japonicum | reverse complement strand
ATCAAAGAAAATTAAACAGTATGAAAAGAATTTCTGCAAAATTTATTTCCTAGTAAACTAAAAGAACATACCCTTATAAAAGAAATTAGAAAAATCAGTCAAAATCCAACGGAACAAAGAGCTCCCGCCGAGTAGCAATTTTTTTTTTTTTTATC
This sequence comes from Chamaelirium japonicum, assembly GCA_947650365.1. Classification (NCBI taxonomy): domain Eukaryota; kingdom Viridiplantae; phylum Streptophyta; class Magnoliopsida; order Liliales; family Melanthiaceae; genus Chamaelirium; species Chamaelirium japonicum. The sequence continues at coordinate 45,643,581 of OX393555.1, read as the reverse complement.
GGAACACCTGGTTTTAATTATTAATTAATGGCATGTCATACCCAAATAGATTTAACACATCTGTTAGTTTTTTATCTTAATGCACTTTATTCCCCCTCCTAGACTCTACCATTCCATTTAGTTAATTTCATTCTAATTTTTAAAAGTCACATGGCATAACACTTCTTCATACAGTGCCATGTGTTGTTGGGGACTATGCTTTTAGCAAGAAATCCGAGCAATGAACCTGATGCATGCCATTTGGCATAGACAACATCATAGTCGTCCAAAGAAATGTACAATCTAAAGTGAGTGTGATTCAAGAGAGAGAGAGCAATGGGAGAAGCAAACTATATAGGAGTTGGTATTGCAGTGTTTTTGTCAAGTACATATTTCGACATAAGCCTATCATCCAAGCATCCTGCTTTTCACAATAGGAAAACTGAGCAATCGACACAAAAATACACAGCAAAGCCACTACAATACCCAAATCTCATTATTATCTTCTTCATGACTTTCCAATATAAGGGGATAATATATATAAATCTTGAAGGAACCTCATCATTCATCATCAGTCTGCCACCGCTTCTTGCAGGAGATTGGCACTCGACTTGCTCTGCTGCCGCTTCAGCCCCTCCTGGATCTTGTCCTTGATGGCGGTTTCCTGTCCACAAAAACCCCACCAGACAATCTTATGCTCATCATCTTACCATCACCGAAACAAACCAGTGTAATACCGAGTATCGGCTATAAAAAACAAACACGGATCGTGATTAAAAAGGATATCGAATCCCATGACTCACCATTATGTGGCACCCTTCCTCGAACTTCTCGAGAAAACCGGCTACCCAGCGATCCGCATTCTCCACCCACTCACTGTGGTGCATCCCGGCGGTCCTAGCGACCGTATGTAGCTGCACAATGAATTCCATGCACACAACTAGCGATGAATCTTGAACATACTAAAAAAGTATAATACGAACAGATACAATCATCAATTAGAGGTCAGTTGCTCAGCGCTATTAGATAGAATGGCTTGATTTTAAGTGATTAGGTGAAGATTCATTCAGAATTGGTGTACAGACTCATTTTATGCATTCACTTTACACCTTGGTTGCATGAGGTTAAACTGTGTAACCAACAAGTTAGATCTCTCTACCCGCCAACTGGCCTTTAAGTTTCTTGGCATACTACCCTCTCTTTCCTAGTTGGCTAGGTCAGGGATCGACAAGAGGTCAGAATTCTTGTCAATCATCCTTATAGGAAAACCACCTCTAGCTGGGGTAAAGACTTGGATGATTATACCACTATGATAGTCAAATTAATACATTTTTCCCTAATTACTAACAGATGACCAAATAACTCTAGGGCTTGTTCAGTTGCGACCGAGGACTCGCAGTGGAAGAAACACACACAGGTTTCAGTCTCTATCAACGATCAGATTCTTTCTGAACCATCCCTAAGACTGCTATTAAAGATAATTTCCAGATAATAAACTTGTAAATCTATCAAATACATACAGAACTATTCGCCCACCTTTTCCTGATGTTCCTTCACTTTCTCGCGCAGTTTTGTTATTCCCATGTTCACCCTCAGCTGCTTCTCCTGACACAGATATTATCATACAATAGTACGTTAGTTCTTTGAGTAGTACAAGTCATACAATGCAGTAAAAAAAGATCAGCAAGATCAAGGTCGGTCCTTGTAAACATGTAGCAATGTTTCTGCACCTTCACATAGCTAACACCGAGGTCCTTCCTTGTATATCCACGGGCTAAATTACGCATAACATACTCGTTGTAGTCCTTAACGATCCTCATTATAAGGTCGGATGTCGAAATCCCATCCGTACGTTTTGTCTCTTTAAATTTTCCAATGGCTTTAACCTGCATCGGCATCCGGTCAAAAAATGAATCAACCAAAAAAATACACGGTTAACCGACATCCAGACGGCCAGAAAGAAAAACTAACGAATTCGTAGACATCCTTCCCAGCTCCGCTCGTATCAGCATATCTAAAAAGGATCAATGCGTCGTGAGATGAGTTGGGGAACCAAACGGGCACAACATTAAAGCAAAAAAAAAATCAAGGCTTTTAATCATAAATCAGAAGCTAGTTTTACAGGTTCAAGAATTGGCACTAATTTTTTCATTTTCCAAAAACATTTATGGAAAGGAAAAATGATAGGGTGCCATGCCAATTAAAAATGCTGTTGCAACTCACAATTCCCATTCCATTTGGTGCCAAAAACCATAGATTTCCAGCTCATCTCATTAACTAAAAGGGTAAATTGCACACAGACCCCCTGTAGTTTGACCGATTATCACTTACACCCCCTCATATTTAAAATCCTACAAATGCCCCCTATAGTTTGAAAAACCATACACATAGACCCCCTCTGGAGGCCCTCTCCAGGGGGTGCAAGTGATGTGTTTTCCAAACTATAGGGGGGCATTTGTAGGGTTTTAAACATGAGGAGGTGTAAGTGATAATCGGTCAAACTACAGGGGGTCTATGTGTAATTTACCCTAACTAAAAAGGCATGATTCTTTGTGAAACCATGGTTTGTGTCACTCAGATAAATCCGGGAAGAGTTACAAAGTGGTACTTCTAGACAGCATTGCATTCTATCATATCTCTAAAAGAGAGTTAAAGTAAAATTGTCTTACTTAAATCAGTTGCAGTGCCTCATCAACTTAATCCTCTCATCATTAAGTCAGTCAGTGAGTAGACCAATGTCCTAATTCACGATGATTGGACATTGTTAGATCATCTATGCTCATCTTATTATCGATGTTGCCTAGGAATCTTTCACCATCCAAAAGCAATTTTTTTGACGGAAGGTTAGATTGGTCTAATCATGGTGAAATAGGGGTATCTCCTTATCATAAGTTTGCCTGTTGATAATGCCCCTATGTGTTTAGTTACATAACATATAGATCTTCTGGTTCTCGGCGACATTATGAAGCATGAGACTGCATGGATGATACAACCAAACTTTGAAAGCTAGGAGGCGGAAAAAATCTATCCACAGTTAGAATTGACAAAAGAAATGTCTAGAAAACTTTAGATACAATTATGATGATCTTACGGAAGGGAGTCATGGGCCACGTAGTCTATCTTGTGCTTGTCAATGAATTCCTGAGTGAGGACCCAGGGAGCATCAGGAATAACTTCATCCACCCACCTATGATAGAGAGAGAAAAATAAATAAATAATCATAGCAGCAGTACAATGACAACACTCAGAGGAATTCAACAAGGGATGAGATTAAAACCATGAACAATGTTGCTCTCAAATTATATGGTCAGATTTCTAAATTTAGACATGCAGTGATTGTGACATAAATATTGCCCCTCTCTCTCCCTCTCTCCAATCTCGAGCAAAGATCGTAGCATTATCGATATAGAGCCATAACTCCATTCATTCTTAGGGCCATCGGATTGAAGATTCCAACCTTAGACTAGGTAATATTGCAGAAAGCTCTGCTATTTCTTTCTTTCCATAAGGAGACAATGGTAGCCACTATAAGCAGCTTGTAAGAAACAACCAAGCTGATTTACCTCAGTGCAGATTAGTTGATAGGAAAAGGCACAAGCCTAGCTAATTGATACTCATTTTCCCTTGGTAATACAGGTGCAAGTTCTGTGCAACAATGTCTTGAATACAGATCTCACTACTTCCAGCCAAGTTTTCTCTGCAATAATATCTTGAATACAGATCTCACTACTTCCTTGTTGCCCCTTTTTTGGACCAAGTTACTTTTGGTTGGCAGAAATTTTTAGATGGTCACCACCAATGTGGTGTCGTCCATTTTTTTCATCTTCCATTGGATCATACCACCATTCATATAGTCGAATCCGTATATATGGGGTGTGATATTGCTAGTAAGGTTGAGTTTTAAGCGCTCATGGCTTTAGATGCGTGTGCATTGAGTTATTTTTGCCATGTGGTACTGAAAAGCTTCTCTGTATACGACTATCGTGTTTATGTTCAAGCGTAGCTTCAGTTGAGTAGTATGTGTATCTGTGGTATAACTTTAAGGAAGATTTCATAATAATTATAGGACCAATTTTATTGTGTCGATTAGAGTGTTTGGGAGTGAGGAGGGTTATGAACACGAGCAAATGAGAAGATATTTGGAAGGATTTATGATATAACTGAGAAGAATATAGGGCAGTATCAGTGTAGGATCAAGTGAGATGAAACCGTTTGAGATGGTTCGACCTGTGTACCATTGGGCGTGTATACAGCTATGAGGGATTTTTGAAAATACAGCTAATTGATTTTACCTTCTCAGTACAGATCTCACTACTTCCAGCTTATTTTCAAAAATCCCACAACAGATTATCCAGTAGTGGTACACAGGTCAAACCATCTCAAACGGTTTCATCTCACTAATCATATACTGATATTGCCCTATATTCTTCTCAGTTATATCACAAATCCACCCAAATATCTTCTCATTTGCTCGTGTTCATGACCCTCCTCACTCCCAAACATTCAAATCAACACAATAAAATTGGTCTATTATCAAATCTTCCTTTAAGTTATACCGTGGATACACAAACTACCCAACTTAAGCTACGCTTGAACAAAAACACAATAGTCATATACAGAGAGAAGCTTTTCAGTACCACATGACAAAATAACGCATTGCACACACACCTAAAGCCATGAAAGCTTAAACCTCAACCTTAAGCAGCAACACCAGACCCCATATATACGGGTTCGACTATATGAATGGGGGTATGATCCATTGAAAGAAGAAAAAAATGGACGACACCACATTGATGGCGACCGTCTAGAAAATTCTGCCAAATTCCTACCAAAAATAACTTTGTTTCAAAAAAGGAGCAACAAAAAAAAACTATTGTGCAGGTTACGCAATTTAAGGTCAAGCAACCGGAGGCGTGATATAACACACATGATGTTGTGGTTTACATTGCAATAAAATGCATGTTGGGCCATTCAAATCAATTATGTACATCATTCAGCATGATCTACACATTAAAATATTTGTGCATGAAAGACCATATGCTTTGGGGGACTTATTGACAGCAAACCATTAAAAAACCCGATAGGGTTCATATGTGACCACTTGGTGAAGTAACAAGTCATAAAACAAATATTTGTTTTGGTCCAATCAGGTTAGAGAAGTATAGGTCATGATGAATGGTGTAGACCACCAATTCTGATTGCCAACCATGAAATTTAAATGTATAACCCCGATCTAAACCACACTAGCACAAAGAATCCCAAATAATAAGCATATTTTTATAAGGGCCAAAAAGGGAGGATATAATAAGGTGCACTAGGGAAAGTGTTTGAAATAAAAATATGATGGGGAAAACAATTTTTGACTTTGGTTTATATTATGATTTATTTGTTATAAATACTTTCTTTAAGAAGAGAGCAATACTTGGACTGAAGAAGCGAGTAGGGACTAACAGATAACAAATTAACAATATCCTCCTTAGAAGGTCTGAAGACGTGAGTAGGGACTTCTAAATATTATTAAGTTGTTCTAGGCCAAGGAAAATTTGACTAGGAAATATAGGTTAGCAAAAATAAATGTCTGCTTAGAAGTAAGGGGTGTAAATTGGGCCGTCATAGGCCGAATAAACAACGGGTCGGGCCAACCAAGGATCAAAACCCGGACCCTGTCCGTGCATAAATACTTCAGGGTTTTTAGGCCATGTTTTAATTAAAAATAATTGTACATAGGAATGGAAGTAATGTTTGAACCCGGTACCAACTATTGAAAAACCACCACCACTACCAGGTGTGCCAAATATATTTTGTGATACATATACAAATTATAGATATATATATATATATATATATATATATATATATATATATATATATGCAAAGAATATACATCGTATTTGATTTACATTGAGCCTCAGGTTGGGCCCGTGTGCTTGATTTCGGGGCAAATCGGGCCATGGGCTTGGGCGGCCTGGCCGGGCTTGGGTCATTGACTTTGGGTTTGCTCGGTGGGCCACTCTTACACCCATACTTAGAAGGGATGGTGACTTTAAAAAACTCTATGATATGATGGTGGAATTTTGAAGGAGAAACCGAACGATCTTTTAAAACTCCCGTTGTGGTTAGGCGATGTCTAAGCAACGATATTTGTTTAATACCTATAATTACATATTTAAGACAACGTTTAGATATTAAAAAAAAACATATCATGATAAATTAAAGTACAAAGAATTGAACAACAAAATCAAGTATTTAGATGTAAAGCATGGGACCGTGTATACAACACTTGTATTTGACTAAGAGAAATGAACACTCAACAAAGTTGTTATGAGGAAAGATGGGAGATAAAAGAAAGGGTTTTTTTGACACACATCCCCACTTTTATGTTAATATTTGAGTTACACCCCTTCTTTTTAAAAATTTGACTTTACTCCCCAATCTGTCACCTGACCGAGAGTAACCCATTAAAAGTGATTTTTTTTATTGAATTACATCCCCACTTTTATGTTGAAATTTGAGTTACACCCCCACTTTTAACAGGTCTCTCATGGTCAAGTGACGAACTGGAAGGTAAAGTCAAATTTTTAGAAATGTAAGGGTGTAACTCAAATTTCAACATAAAAATGGGGATGTAAGTCAAAAAAACCCAGATGTGAAATGGGATGGATCCAAACCCAAGAAAAAAAATGTGGATCTGAACCCGCGCTTGCTTGAGTCAGGCCCAAACGTGACCATTGCCAACCCTAAAAGTTGTGATCAAGTTCCATATGATTTGATTGGGTATTGTGTTTAATTCGATTCTTTGGATTATAGTTTGCATGGATCCATAGGCATATCTTTTTACCATTGCATGGGCCATATTAAAGGAAAAAGAGATGCAACATACATAAAAGGGTGGATATTCCGATATACTAAAATACAAGAAACTTTATTAGTTTTTTTTCTCATTATTTATGTTCCTTTTTAATAATTCCTACTTCGTCAACAAATTTGCAAGTTCATGCTTTACATTGTTATATTTTGTGCTTTTGACTTAAAATTTCTTAGTTACTTCCTAATCAAATTACAGTTTCGTGTATGCATAGTTGACATTTCCATCTCGCTGGCCCTATCAACAATGGTCTGTTAAGTTTGAGCCTTTTCAGTAAAACATGACAACTAAGAGCATCTCCAAGTGACTCCTAAAGTCGTTCTCTATTTTATGAAGTCATATGGGCTTTTCAACAAAATAGGGAGCCACTTTTGGGAACAATGTCCAAGGGACTCCTACAGCCACCCCCAATTTCAAAAGACCAAATTCCCCATTGTCATCTCTCCAAATTACATAATGACAAATTACAAAAAACCCATCATGCTTCTACAAATTACCAAGTATTGGGATTGCCACCTGGCTCCATCGATTGAGAAGGGAAAATGGAAGAAAAAAAAATGAATGTAAAAAATATTGTGTTTCTCATTTCAACAATGTGTAGATATTTATAGAAAAATATTTTCTTTTTTTTGACATTTTCTCAGATTTTTTTTATTTTTTTAAAACCCAACATTCAAAAAAATGATTGTTGGGATGGACTATCCCTTGAGTTGTGAAGGGGTGTGACATGCCGAAATTTTAAATCAGTAGCTGAAATTTTGAATTGGACAACCAATTGTCGTTGGGGCTCACTGGGTGGCAAGGTTCCCCCGCTCGCACTGTGGCGAGCAGAGTAGCGCAATGTCAAAGTGGCAAGATTCCTAGGACTCGGTTAGAACGGTCAGAAGATACCCACCGCTTGCTACAATAGTGAATTCACTACTGTAGCAAGCCGGTTGGAGATGCTCTAAGGTGTAGTTCATGATCAGCAACCCTTATCAATCAAATCAGCAACCAAAGAGTAAATTAGATCATATACAAGTAAGACAGTCATAACTTGGACGGTATATGCAAGAAGAGGTAAAAAAAAAAGTGGTCAAGAAAAAGCCACAATACGATAATAAAACAATGTTAGGACTGATAAAGCCCATGTGGGTCACCTAATCCACCATAACCAATCCATAGATGGTTAAGCAAACAGGAAGAAACACTACATACTTGCAGTGACGGAGCGACTCGTAACGCTCAGCTTCATTCATGACAGTTCTTCCTTTATACATATGAGTAATTTCATCGTTACAGCATCCAACAAGTAAATAGGTGTTGGGAAATCTGAAAATACAAGCAACATAGGACAAAATAAAAAAACTGAACAATTTAGATTAATAAGAAAGGTCAAGGTTATGTATAATTAACATATGGGAATGAAATGTTCAATGTTCAGAACCATACAATTCTCCAAATCTGGCTGGTCAAATGAAAAGAAAATTAGAATTCAAATAATTATTCATACAATACATAGCTCTATTAGTGACTCGGAAAAGAAAATGCAGGTCAACATTCGCATGAAGCTTTTAACAAAAAATATGAACCATTTCAAACAGTAAATGCTGTATCTCAGCTTAATCAAACCTGGATGATGAATCAAGACACAAGGCAATTTCTTATGAAATAATATTGCAGATAAAGGATTGTACAAAACATGCTCACACACTGCTTTTTGTATATCAAACATATGCGCCTTTTGAGAGCACATGCCTATTGTTAGTTTGTGTATACACATTTGCTTCCTTTCGAGTGGATTGGCACATGGAGTATTCTCCAATGGTATCAGATTTAAGGTGCTTAGTCGTGCTTTCTTCTTGCTCATTTTTTCTCAATCTTTTCTCAAAGATTATAAACATTCTGCAGCTCTCCATGAAAGGGTGGGACATGTCGATGTTATACCTAAGAGAAATGATATTCAGCCCGAAGGTTTTCCTGATTTCGCCGGCCCGATTGACGTGGTAGAGTGCAACTGGTGCTGTTAAAGATTTTAAAATCACTAGTGGGTTTCAGCCACCAATTGCACGTTGCCACGTCAATCGGGCTGGCTAAATCGGGACAAACCTTTGGGCTGAATAGCATTCCTCTATACCTAATTGAGAAGATTTGCAAGGAGGATTGCTATTTGCTGGTATGCTAATTCACAACTGTCTATTCGCACGTCAAGATTTTGCCCGACTGAGCCCCCAATAACCACCAGGGTATCTATGAGGGTTGCAACCTACTTTCCTATCTGCATGGCAGACTCTATGGTAACCCAAAAACCAGCGAACCACAAAATCGAGATTCAGAGCTCAATCTCTTATATGATATGTTAAGTGGAGCCCAAGCTCGACCTATGACCCCGTGAGACACAGATCCTGATTTTTAATGCAATCTGAAGTGAAGCTCACTACCACCCCTGATTCGTTATGCAGATTTTGAAGCAAAACTTTCACCCGAGTTGTGACTTAACCTCTTTCGTAGCCAAGCATAACCTTAGCTTGCAATCCGACTAAAGCCCCAATTTACACATACCACCAATTCAATAGTGGATTCTCTTTGGATCATCAATTGTTCTACCTCTTGTGCTTCACATCTCACATGCAGCCCAATTAATTATTCTAAACTCTGAATTTTCAAAGTTCGTTCAACAAATCTTAGGGAATCCTTGGTGTTGTCTTGCTACGTTTCCATCTCCTCAAGGCTCACGCTTGCTTATTTTAATATTTCATAATCGCAATTTCACTGATTCACCATAATAAAAACCTTAATATTCATACTTGCATCCATGGATTTTCAGCTAGACAGTGCAAGCAACTGAGTCATGCGGTTCATCACTATCGGTGCTCATCTTACTAGTAGGGAAATATCCAGTCAGCTTAAGGGTACCAATCTTAAGCCCACGATAACTAGTGCTTCAGGTACCATTGTAATTTTAGACAGGACTATGATGACTACGGGCTTCACTTCAGCCTCTTCTCCCATTGATAGCGAGTGGCATTAGATCAATCAATGGCGTGTCAACATGTCCCTCCATCAGAAGTCAAGTTTGATGAGTTGACACCGGCGAGCGGGAAGATCTAGGTAGGGGGCGAGCACACCGGCGAGCGGAACGGAGCGTCACTACACCAAGTGGGAGCAGAGAGCAAGGTTGAAGGCCAAATCCTCTTCCATGAGAGGTTCCTCCCATGGGAGTATCTCGGTGGAGCAAGTTGGGGCTTCTGGAGGCTTGAGAGATCCGAGGGCCATGGCTTCTAGTCATCAACTTTGTGTTGGGAATCAAATCTTGGATGTTGGTGGCAGCACCTCTCGATGCAAGGACCCAGGAGCTAGCGGGGATCCGATGGGTGCTAGATTAGATCCGTCCGTGAATCTAGAAAACATTGGGGATTTCCCTCCCCTAATCTATTCTCTGCATAGCTCTAAATCAACCTTGGGTGGTTCTATGGCAATGGGGAGCGGAGGAGGCAAAGATGCTACAACTGTTGATGTTGGTGAGTCTGGCGCACATCAAGTGTTTGTCGATATTTCTGAACCGGGTTTGGTGCCTTCCTCGGAGAAAGGTCAAGGTGCAGCAGGAGCTTGTAACGCTAAACATATCATAGAGCAATCGTGGAGTGCCATTTGTGGAGGATCATCTTTTGAGGTGGAGGATCTTCGGCTACACTATGTCGAGCCGGCAGTGCGCAATGGAGTTAAGTATGCTATCTTGCCTTCTAGTGAGATTGAAGTAAATTTGAGGGGTGGGGAGCATACACTGGTGATCTATATTGTGGGAAGAAAGCCCTTCTTTCCAAAGTTTAAAGATGCGATGCATAAATTATGGAAACCGATGAGCGGGTTGGAAATATTTTCGAAGGAGAATGGTCTATTTTTATTCAAATTCCCGGTGGCTAGTGATAGCACTAGAGCACTAGAAGAGGGCCCTTGGTACTTTGAGGTCGGCTTGTGATCTTGAAGAGGTGGAACAATGATATAAAATATGACCGCGATCCGCTCGATAAAATCCCCATATGGGTTAGACTATCGAATCTACCGATCGATTGGTGGTCCAAGGAAGGTATTAGCCGTTTGACGAGCTTGATTGGGGTTCTTCTCACGAGAAACCGTCCGACTGCTAAGGTGTTCAACGGAACTATGCTAGATGTTGTGTTGAGATCAAATTTGGCGACAAATTGCCCAATGTTGTACCGGGCCGAGGTGAAAACGAGGAAGTCCTCTTTACACAAAGTTTTATACGAGTGGAAGCCGACTAGCTGTGCGAAGTGCAGGATTTTCGGGCATGCTACCTCGGCTTGTGGTGGCAACACACAGAAAAATTTGATTAATAGGATTGCTCATAGTTTCTATCGGGGACACAGCTGGAAGACGGGTGCTAATGATGGTGCGAGGGGATGGAGGCCTGTGGGAGTTGCGTCTGGTAATTTTAGCAAGCCCCATACAGTGAGTGCTCCTCCTGACATGGAAGCTAATTGTGCTAACCGAGGGGTTGGAGGTTATAAGGCTTATGTTAGTGAAGCAGCGTCAGTGATCCGGGAGACAGAGGTCGATCATTTGGCCTCGTCCATTGATGCAGGTGGTGGGCACAAGACAAAGCACAGGGTGGCTACCAACAAGGTAGGGTTGCAAGTCTCTGGCTCTCGGTTCTCGGTCCTAGAGAATGAGCCTAGTTCCCCTCGTGAGGGATCTCTAAGACGCGGGGTGGAATATGGATACTCTTGCTGAAGATAGGATAAGGAGGCAGGGGACGGCCTCCTCGTGGAGCGTGATACCGAGCCTCAAGGAGGGGAGGCCTTGAGGGATCCAATTGGGCCAGTTGGTGATGCAACATGTTATTCTGGTGCTGACGGTAGACAACCAGAAGAGGGGCATCATGAGTCGAGCTCAACCCGAGAGACCAGAGTGGTTAATGTTGTAGGCGAAAATAGCGATGCAGGGACAGCAGCTACTACGGTTCAGGTTGAAGAGGTCAGCAGGGGAACAGATGATGACCATCTGGGGACTGGTCAGAAGGAGATGGTGGGTTCCGGGGATCCAGAGGAGGGGCTTTCTTTAGGCTTCAGGAGTGGAGCTATTAAGGAAAAGCCCTTGGATGATAATCAGGTGGCTGCTGTTGTAGAGGATAGGAGTTTTTGCTGCCGAGAGCGCCATTTGGATTTGAGGGATGAAGTTAATGTTTTGGAGGCTATGGATGCGGCCTTAGAGCTAGCAGTGGAGAGAATAGGTCAGGAGATCGCTGACTTCCTCATTGAAGCGGCGGTAGAAAGCAATGAGCTCCCTGCATCATCTAGAGTTGGAGTTGGAACTGCAATTGAGGAGATAATGGAGGAGCAGCTGTAGGTCAACGAGAACAACTCGGGAGTCAGCAACGGTGTAGCGGCCCATGGGATTTCAATTCCTGCAGTAGCCCCACCCTCGGATGATGGGGTTTCACAACTTGGAGGCGTGGTGGAGGGGGGACTCGCTTGTCGCAGTCCTAGACTAGCTAATTGGGGGGTCGGACTCGATTGAAGCCAAGGCTTCGCTTCAAGCCAAATCTCGAGCCCTAGAATCCGACATGCACCGCCGACCACCACGGTCTAGGATCCCACTCATGCAGGATCTTCAAGATCAATTGTCCAAACTTGATGGAGAGGATTTGAGCCTATCCCCCAACCTGCTAGAGGACAAAACCATCCTTGATATAGCTTCGGCTGCCGGCTTCTCCATCAAAGGGAAAGGCTCGGGATCGTTCCTAGCACAGATCTGTGATTTGGAAAGATCGAGGGCTGCAAAGCCTTACGACTTTCAGGTTTTTCTTTTTTTCTTGCTTGTAGTGCAGGGCGACTTTGTTAGCCCGTGTTGGAAGTGGGTACACCTCGAGTGTCGGTGCCTCTTAGACATTCTATGTACTTTCTTTTTATTTTAATAAACAGGTAGGGGTTTAGGCTGAACCCCCCCTCATCTCACTGAGAGGGATTCTCAAAAAAAAAAAACATGTCCCTCCATCAGTTTCTACATAAGCTATCAACCTTTTGCCTTTTGTGTCATGGTCTTGTTGCCTAATTTGGGGAATCGTTTATAGGTTTCATGTTTCTCTTGGGCATACATGATGATGGGCACCCTTCTTTTATTTTATTGTATGTTGCATATGGACAAAGCACTTGGCTCAACCTTTTCCCTTGGTGGATTAAAGTTTTTAGCCTATTTTGACTTAATTCATTCACACATTTGATGGTCTTACTTCTTTATTACCATCTACCCAATGGCCTTTTGTTGTTATATACTTTCTTAATTAATTTTTTTCCGCAAGGTAAACAAATTGTTTTGACTTCCCAAAGAAAGCATGGTTTATGGACCAAGGCTTGGCTTTGTGTGATCTAGCACTATACGCTTGGAGCTACAAATAAGTTACAAATCCCCCTTGGGGCATAGAAAACAAAAGACCATAACCCTATGTATACCAAGACTCAAAACTCTGCACCCTCATATGCCTGTATCCAAACTCCAACCCAGAAGGCTTTAACTTTCTTCAATACTCCTCAGGTTCAGGAGGGAGAGAGAACTCTGAGTTACCCCATCCTCTATTTGTGAAGAATCTCCTTGGGCCTACAACAATCCCTCTTGTTTTCTCCTATTTATAAGAAGACACTTTCTCTAGAGAAATCTCTTAATAATACAGGAATTAATGAAGAAGTATTCACAAACCAATGTCGAATAGTTGGGACAACGCTTGTTTCATTATGGTGTAGGTTATCTATGGCTACGGTTGTTTTACTATGAACCTGAAAAGATCGTTACCATACTCAAATAATTATTTATACATACATATGACAGTTCTTTTACCATGAACCTGCAACATAGATAGGCTACATATTGGGTGTGCTAAAATGAGTACCTATACATACATGTGCATATGATATTCACCGACATGCCAAATAAAAGTACGAGATTCAAATGTAGCCGACTTTTGCTTCATCTTAATGAAAAGTCATATTTTTCTCAATCAATCATTATTTTACTCGCATACATCAAGAACTGCAAAACGTCTGTAGGTCACAGAATCGAAACTAAAAAGAGAAGAAGCCTTCAAGAAGTTACAGCTAAACATATGTCTAAAAAGGATCGGTCGGTCCAAAAATTTCACGGAATTCCCCTTTGAAAACTACCAAAGAAAAAGAGAGCCCTGAAGAAATCTCACAATTTCTCCCCTCATACATTGACTTCACAGATCGAGATCTTGAAGTATGATAATCAGAAAAAGACAGATTTTGTTTCCAAAGTTTGACTCTCGTGATTTCGCCGCATACCGAAATCCCTTGACTTCGGGTTTGACTAACAGAAACATTGTCGGAATTTGACCTCTAACCATCCAATTCCCTTCTAGAATCCCTCAGCTAGCATTTGACTGATTCATCTAAAAATAGGAATACAAGAGAAAAGCCATTTAAACAATTAAGTAATTGGCCAATTCACCTCCTGTTTCACGTCGAAACCCACAATCACCCAGATCATAATTTCAAGATAGCAACCTACTCAGAGATGTTTTGAATCATTTCTGTAATCCAATTCCCAAAGTAAACTCCAATCAAGTACCAAAAAGGGTAGAGAACAAGAGGCAGAAACGAGAGGATTCCATTCGAAATTTATAAGATCAAATCTCACAGCTTTTTCGCCTGCTCTAGGGCACGGGCGTGCCCAAAGTGGAAGAGGTCATAAATCCCGTCGGCATAGACGCGGACGGGCCTTTCCTGCGAGGCCTCCCGAGCAGCCTCGGGAGCTGGAGACGAGAGCGGCTCGTACCAGGTAGTCGGCGTGGCCGGAGCCTCCGATTCGTCGGAATCCGGTTGCGGCTGGTCGCCGCCGTCGTCCTGGTCCGGCTCTCCGCTATGCCGCAGGTGCTTCCGAGGCAGGCGCGCCATCAGATCGCCCGATGCGGCGTCCCTCGCCTCGGATCCGCAACCGCCGGTGGGCTCGCTTGGCGTGGAGCCAGAGAGAGAGAGAGAAAGGGGCGGGGGAGAGAGAGACGAGAGCGGTGAATGGGAGGGAGAGACAGAGAGAGAGAGAGAGGACACTTAAAAAGACCGTTTTTAGAGAGAGAGATTGGATTCCACTAAGAGAGCCCATAAATGGTGAGACACGCGTCCGTCATATGAACGTCTTAAATTATTGGAGCCATCACATCGAATACACAGCTCGAGATAGGACGTGGCGGAATCACAACCGTCTGATGAAGGTACCGTTGGAATTGAGTGCTACGCACTTGTCGGGTTGGCGCGACTGAGATGCCCGCGGGGACCTGGCTGTCGGCCGAGTAAACCGCGGGAAAGGGCGAGCCGTAGTGGACTTAGGATTCCCGGGAGTTGAATTCCCAGGAGTATCATTTGGGGCATGTTTGGTTAGAGTTCTTCCAAGTAGGGCTGGCAATTTCGGACTCGAGACGGCAGACCCGACACGACCCGACACGAAGTTACCGGGTCTGGGGGAAGACCCGTTTAGTATTCAACGGGTCGGGTCTACCCGCAATCCTATACTATAATACATAATACCAGCGGGTCTTTCGGGTCAGGTCGGGTCGAATCGGATTGGGACGGATCGGGTCAACTGAATAGACCCGGGTGGTAAACGGGTCTTACCAGGTCTTATCGGGTCTACCCATTTATTTGCGGGTTGGGTACGGGTTTAGGATCTAGACACGATTAGTTAAACGGGTCAGGTCCGGGTCTAGGGGTTTTGGACACGACACGAAACTAGACACAACACGAACCAACACGACCCGACCCATTGCCACCCCTACTTCCAAGTCGTCTTACATCGAGCTCTAGCAACAAAGAAATCGCAGCCGTAGGAACCAGATCCGGTGAGATCACAACCGCAGGGACCAGATCCGACGTTAAGATTGCAACCATAGGGACCAACTGCTATTTTTTTGCATTTATACCGGAGGAAGGGGACATGGTGGTCAAGCATAGGGACCAACTGCTATTTTTTTGCATTTATACCGGAGGAAGGGGACATGGCGGTTCAATCGGTTTGGACCGGGAACATGTTTCGGTTCGGTCTTTAAATAAACCGGTTTGTATGTTAACCTAGAAATCAAACCTGTCCATTTAGTAAATATCTATTTAAGAAAACATATTTTTATACGGTTCAAACGGTTGAACCATCGGTTTGAGCCGATTTGGACTGAACCAGATGCCTTTTCAGTTCGCCTTCCAGTCGGGTTTGAACCATCGGTTTGAGCCGATTTGGACCAAACCGGATGCCTTTTCAGTTTGCCTTCTGGTGGGGTTTTAATAACACTAATGGTGGTTCCATCGAATTATTTTCACCACAAGAGAAGGGCAGAGGGTATTAATCAATGAAATGGACCATGCATGACATTCATATAAGTTTTGGGAAAAATTTTCGGCACGTCTTGTGTAGCTGCAACCGTTGTCCAGAGCCTATCAGCACGCTCTAAGTACTAGGGATCACTACCCCCCATGTGTTGGGGCCTGCTACCCCATGTCTTTTGAATCACAGTGGGCCCCGTGGTTGTAGCTTACTCCTGATGTGCTGAAATCTTTTTCAAAGTTTTAGGGGTATTTTTGATATTTCATCCCTAACATCTGCAATATTATGTTAGGAGATGACAACTAGGATTTGGAGAGAATAGAATTGTTCTCATTGAGGGACTGAAGCCCAATATATATATCCATGTATACACACACAACCCGACCCGACTGTACATAGAACCCGACCTGGTATATACATTAACACTCACCCTTTAAACTCACGATGGATCATGTACCTGACTCTGATACCATGTTAGATATCCTCACACCCCAAAAACCTGGGTCGTAAGGGGAAGTCCACATCGGGTATATTAAGCAGGTGTTGGGTGCCTCCCTCACTGATGTAGGATTATCCATCAACACCCCCTCACGCGGAGCACGCGTGGCAAAGCACGATCGATGGGCAACACCCGGAGCGGGAGCAGAAGAAGGAGCAGGAGACGGGCCAGCTCTGATACCATGTTAGGAGATGACGGCTAGGGTTTGGAGAGAACGGAATTATTCTCGTTGAGGGACTGAAGCCCAATATATATGTACATGTATACACACACAATCCGACCCAACTGTACATAGAACCAGACCCGGTATATACATTAACAATTTAACTATACCAATTGCCACATTGCTATCTCAATGTAAACGTAAATCCAAATCCCATCATTATGAAATTCAAGGAAAAACTGAGATGTATTATGCCAATATGAAACAAATATATCAACAAACAAATAAATTTTTTTTATATAGTTGGTATCCAATTGGAATCGCTATCCGATCCATTATCAATTAACCAGTTTAGAACATTAGTACTTTCAACTACCATTTTACATTTTAGACTCAATGACACTTTACATTGTAGCCCAAATTGGGATCACCATAGCCATTATTGCTTTCAACTGCTATTTTACATTGTAGGCTGAACAACACAATAATGAAAAAAAAAAAACATACTAACAATAATATAAAATAAATACAGAGAACACGATACATGAGATGAGTGGATGAGATCGCGCGGGGGGAGGGTACAGGAAGAGGACTTAATATGTTTTATAATTTGATCAACCTTCCAGGGCTCGTCTGATCGCAACCCGCTGCTCCGGCGTGAGCCTCGCAGGGAACTTCACATCGAACTTGATCCTCAGGTTCCCCTTCCTGCCCGGCTCCCTCGCGATCGGCATCCCTTCCTTGGCGATGACGAGCTCATACCCGGGGCTCACCACGTCCGTCAAGGAGACGGCCAAGTCGCGCCCGTCCAGCGTCCTGAGGCTGATGACGGCCCCCGCGAGCGCGTCCACCAACGAGATCTTCTGGTGGACCACGAGGTCGTTCCCGTCCCTCTTGTACACTTCGTGTGGCTTCTCGTCGATCACAAAGACGAGGTCTGCAGGGAGATGGTTCGCAGACTCATTCCCCTTGTCTGGGAATGTGATCTTGGTCCCCTTCTTCCAACCGGGCTTCACATCGATCGTTAGGATCTCCGATTCTGGCACTAGCCGACTGTTGCATAGGAATAACAAATGTGGGGGAAATATCAGCAGAATGAAGAGAGTTTGCCTTAATGTGATGGGTGGGCAAAAAGTTGTTAGCAAAAACAATAGAAGCATTGCTAACTATAGCAAATTATCAATAAACCTCATGATAAGCTTTTACACAATTATAATACTCAAGATCAGCCAATTCATCTAGAGTCATTGTCAAATACAGTATGACACATTCATAACTACAAAACCAAGAGAACCTGATAGAAACATATAAAGCTGAGTGACCTGCAAAAAAGAAGCTGTGTGTGTGTGTGTGTGTGTGTGTGTGTGTGTGAGAGAGAGAGAGAGTAGCCATGTCAACGGGTCGGATTCGGATAGGATCGGGGTAGATCTGATTTTAATATGTTTATATTTCGAATTGGGTCGGATGGGTTTTAATCGTATCTTGGACCAAAATAGCAAAATACTAGTATCAAACCTGGAGTTTTCAGGCTCAGATAGGATTCGAATTATGATCTGGCCCATTGACACGTCCGGGAGGTCAAAACGACAAAAACAGTCAAACAGAAACTCGCAGCTTAAGTTTTTATCGCTGATAAGCTTGGGTCAATGGATTTGGAGATCCATTGGTCCGGTCCGATGGTTAAAATAAGATGGCCGATGGGCATCAGACAGTTGACATAAGATGGCTGGGATGGGCATAGGATGGACCATATACAATATAAAAGTTCAGTACATGTATAGAATCCGATCTTATTCGGATCGGATCAGAGTTGATCCAAATTTGATCCAACTATATTCCGAATCGGGTTAGATCGTTTTTAATCAGATCCCGGACCCAGAAAAATGAATACCCAACCAGGATTTTCGGATCAGATTGATCATGTTCCAGTCAGTTGACAAGCCAGAGAGAGAGGAGACTCCAAATATCTTGCTTGCATTTGCCAGGCAATAGAAGGCTCCAAGCAGATAAGCAAAGTTACAAGCTTCTACTCTAACTTTCAACACCCTCTCCTCCATAAAATGCATATAATACCAATATAACCTTTCAACACTCACCTCATTGTACTTGCTAGCATAAACCTGCTGGATCTCCTTTGTCCCACATATATCTTATTTGACTTACATTTTGTAATCCCATTATTCTAAGCCATGTACCAATGTCATACTAGAAGTGTTCCTCTTCTTCCCCCGTATCAATGTCATGAATATCTACTTATGTTTTAGACACTTGTCAATTGCCCAAAAACCTCCTTCATTCAAATATAAAGATTAGGTGTTGCATTGCATGTTTCTGCTTCACTAATAAGTTAACTGGTGATATTGGACAAATGAGGTTGCTAGAATGATCATTTTCCCTATTAGTATTCCCTATGTGCTGAACTTTGATTTCATTTATTTGGAGTATTTGTGATTTCTTTAGTTCTGTTAGTTGAGAAGACTTGATTGATCTTCTTTGTTTTCATCTAGTGTTGTGAGACTTTTAAATGAGAATGCAGCAATAACCAGAACTGATCCTTTCTTGTTATGGAAGATTAGGAATTTCATTTCCCCCTTGCCTCTAGAGTTGACTCCTTAGGCTGCTTACTGACGACATCTTGATTATTTTGTATTATAAATCTGAGGACCAGGGACCCAAGCGATTTTTGGTTTGATATAGTGTGATTTTAACACCCAAGCCTAGAAGGAAAAATTGAACACTATGGGTTTCCTCATGTTGCAATTGTCGTAGTGCTATGGTGATGTTTTACCTCCTCTCTATTTTGAGCATGGTCACTTGACTCCAGATTGTCAGGTAATAAGCTGGATACACCGATACTTCGAAACAGGTGCGGTACCCGTATCGGATACTTCCCGATACTCCGATACGGCCCGATACGGCGGGGTACGTATCCGATACGGTTAGGAAGTATCGGAATTTTTTTAAAAAAAAAACCGATATGCCTGGGAAACGGGGCCCGATACGCTGGGGATACGGGACCGATACGCCGGGGATACGAGACCGATATGCCGGGATACGTATTGATGGCTATATTCGGATATGAGTCTAAATTCCATACGTAACCATTTGCTTAATGATATCATTTATATGTTTCGTTTTTTGGATGATGCATGTGACACTAACTTTGTATTTTGTAATGGATAATGGATGTTAGTGTTTTTTGCTAGCATTTTGTAATGGCCAGTGAATGTGACACTTGTATAATGTTGTTAGCGTTACTTTTTTGTAATGGATGAATGTGACACTAGCTTTGAATTTTTGGGTTGTATTGGGTGTAAATCATGTGAATGATGAACATGGTCATATTTAATTTTCAAACTATTCACTATTCATATTCTAACACAAAAATTAATATATTTAATTATATATATATATATATATATATATAATTACAAACGTATCACTGTCGTACTGCGTATCCTAGTTTTCAAAAATCCACGTATCGATGTATCCGTATCCGCGTATATGTATCCCCGTATCTGTATCGATGCTTCCTAGTAAAACATAAATTAACAAGTCATAATATACTAACTATTTTTCTGAATAATGAAAAATAAAAATATCATCATATTCAAGAATTATCTAGTTTGAACTTGTTCTCCACACTTTCGGAAGAACCTTGAATATCTCATTAGCTGCCTCTGCAAGGTACTAAGGTAATAATTTTTAGGACGATATAACAATTAAAGTAATTCTTAAACTTCTTCATATTACATGAAACCACGACAAGATAGTTTAGATGCTATAAGACATAACGCCAAAAGACTTTCAATATTAAAAGGCATGTAAAGAATTCGCAGGTCCACAATACAAGATTTAAAACTATCATTGTTTAAACATTGCTTGTATCACACAACAATTGTATATATGAAGTCCTTACAAAATTATCTTCTTGTATGGATGTATCGTCAAATTTTGTAACTAAAAAAAATGAATATTGAATACAAACAAACAAGTGTATATATAAATAAAAAAACATTCAATGAGGCAACAGTATCAAGGAAATAGTTCTGACATGTCGAGACGGGATGTTGCCAAGGCCCCAGTTTTACAGACATGAAAGAAGAAGGATTTGAAAGATAAAAGGATCTCTATCAAATGCCATCTAGTGAATCCCACTAGTGTTATTAATCAAAATAATGCCTTATTAGTATTATGAAAAACTCAAGGCGCAAAGGTTTCCTAGAGCCTAGGCGCAAGGCGCAACTCAAGGCGCGCACCTGATTGAAGTAAGACGCATGTATATATATATATATATATATATATATATATATATATATATATATATATATATATATATATATATATATATATATATATATATAGGACTGGGTTCCTATGACATGTCATAGGGAGTACCCTATGACATATGGTGAATTTGTAATACTAGAATGTTTAAAATGTGCTAAATGTTTTTTAGGGTGATCACCTTACCTTAGATAGAATGTCCACAAAAAATCAAAGCATTCTAAAACTTGTTGGGGCATCAAATGCTAGAAGCTTTATCGGCCATCCATTTTAACCGTTAAATTGAAAATCATATTTGATGCCTCTAGAAGTTTTAGAATGAGCCGATTTTTTGCGGGGGTCCTATCTAAAATAGGGTGATCATCCTCATAAAAATTCAGAACATTCTAAATATTCTACGGTTACTAACTCACCATATGTCATAGGGTACTCCCTATGACATGTCATAGGAACTCATTTCCCATATATATATATATATATATATATATATATATATATATATATATATATATATATATATATATATATATATATATATATATATATATATATATATATAGGGGAGGGATACTCTCACTAATGGCCTCTTACTAATGGTCCTTACTAATAATCCGGACCGTTGGATCAAGATTGAGGGAGGGCTGAGATCAACCCTCCCTCTCTCTATCTCTTTCTCTCTCTCGACCAACCCACCCAGACCCCGACCCTCCCTGACCTCGACCCCTCCGGCTCCGGCTTCGGCTCCGGCAGCCCCCCGACCCCCCCTCCGGCACCGGCGCGACAAGCGACCCCCCCCTCCGGCACCGGCGCGGCGCAGGGTGCGACGGGCGACACCCCTTCGGCTCCGACAGCCCGATCCCCTCCGGCACCGGCGCGGGGCGCAGAGCGGCAGGAGCGGAGCGGAGCGGCAGGCCGGCGTGGGGCGCGAAGCGGCGGCCGGGGCGCAAGAGCAGCGGGCCGGCGTGCCGCGCGGAGCTGCGGGGGGCTCCGGTCGGGGAGGTCGGGGGGCTGCCAGAGCCGGAGGGGAAGGGGGGGGGGGTCGGGGGGCTGCCGGAGGGGGGGTCGGGGGCTGCCGGAGCCGGAGCCGGAGGGACCGGGGTCGGGGTCGGGGAGGGTCGGGGTCTGGGTGGGTTGGGAGAGAGAGAGAAAGAGATAGAGAGAGGGAGGGTTGATCTCAGCCCTCCCTCAATCTTGATCAACGGTCCGGATTATTAGTAAGGGCCATTAGTAAGAGGCTATTAGTGAGAGTATCCCTCCCCATATATATATATATATATATATATATATATATATATATATATATATATATATATATATATATATATATATATATATATATATATATATATATATATATATATATATATATATATATTTTCAAAACATGCATAAGTAGACTAAGAAAATGAATCTTAACACATTAGATAAATTGGATAGATCGTTGTTGCAACAACACATGTTGTAGCCATGTAGGTTAGTCTTACGGCTCTAAATAGGTTATTTAAAATATATTAAATCTTCAAATATGTATAGTTCAAATTCAACAACTAGTTATAAATATCAAATGTGATATTATAGCAAACGAAAAATAAATAGCGAAAGTGTTATTTCATCCGTGTGCTTGTGCACATGCTTCTAAATCAATATGAAAGGTACAAATCGAGAAAGAGATGGAAACTTACTAAATCTTGTAATAATTGAAATAATATCAAAGTCATCAAATCCAACCCACAATTGCTCATATGGTCCTATCTAAGAACTAAAAATAATAATTTTAAATGTAAGATCCAATCAATGTACCAATATTTAAGACTACTGCAATCATGAATCAAATCTACTTAATAACTTAATCATATTGTAAAAAAATTAAGTGCAAGCACATAATTGTGCATGGATTCAACTAGGCGCGCCTTTTCTGAGCATGGAGCCTTGAGCCTAGGCGTGCGCCTTAGATCTAGGTGTGCCTTTCTAACAAAACCTTGCCTTGTGTTTTTTGAGCCGCGGGGGGTGAGCCTATTTGAGCCTGAGCCTAGGTGTGTGCCTTTAATAACACTGTGCCTGATCTTAAAGATGATTTGTAATTCATTTTTCAGATAAACCAATTCAGAAACATACATTGATGTTTATTATCTTAAAAAGCGTATCTTGCCTTGTACAAGTCTCGAGATAAGTCGTTTAGAGAACATGTTGAATCTCATGCACGAACTGAGCCATACATGTTGCATAAAGAAGCCCATGTGAGACTCGCGGCTTAAGCCTTATTCTCACCTTATATACTATGCAAACATGCAGGGTGATTATTTCCACTACCAATGAAAGAGAAAAACTATACCTTTTGCATGAGGTGTGTACACAAATTTCACATTTAAGATGAATAGCACTTGTTATTATTATACACTCAAGGCTTACATGACATGTCATTTACATACAATTGTATTAATCCAAAACAACATACTTTGAAAATATTATATGCACGATTAGAACATACAATGTTGGAAATTTTCTTATCATATTCGGTGCAGCATTTTAAATTCGTTTACCAAGCTTTTCTTCATTGGAATTCACTTATTATTTTTTAGCATTTCTGATGTAGACACGCCAAGAAATTTTAAACAAATAATCAGTTTTTTACTTTCCCACGGAAGTCCAGGAGCCCTATTAGAGATTCGTCTGCTTCATGAGAATGTTCTTTTCATTATTTAAAAGTTTGTTTTTCATTTCATGTTGATCCGACTTCCGGATCTTGAGTTACATTAGTTTTTATTTCAGATCAGCCTAGGTGTGAGGATGCTCACACCCAACTCAAGCCCAAGTGTCTTAAGTACATCTTAAAGTAGGTTTGATGGCAACCAATGGATCTAACTTAAGATATCTCCCCGTATTAATTGAGATGAATCCAAGTAATCGAGGAAAGAAGAAAAAAGAAAAGAAAGAAAAGAATAAAATATAAATCTCGTGGTTCCCAAGGAAGCCTTTATTGTTCTACGTCCCTCGGGAACTGTGAACACAGTATGGAAGTTTCCAGCACTCCGCCTCCCCTCTTTTCTCTCTATCTCACATGTCCTCTATTTTTCTCCCTCGACTTGTGATATATGATCTGATGGCCCCTTTTCGTCTATATCATTGCCCATATTAAAACCCTAATTTCTTATAAAAATACTGAAAATTTCTGCACTCAGACGTTGAATATGATTGTGAAAGAAAGTCTTCTTTCCACGAAGCGTGCAACGCTTGACCGAGAATCTTCATCGATCTTCCTTGCTTCCAGTCTTTTTCAAGACATCGGCTTCTACCTCCCCACCTAGATTCACCCAAATTTTGGTAAGTGATTAAGGCTATAAGCCTTCTACCTCGGAGATAAACATTGCCTTGGCTTTCCTTCATCCGTCTTCTGAGTCACCCAACCTATTCCGCCTATTCATCCAGTGTGGTAATCTTTATTGACACTTAAAGCTGGAATTGTTTCTTGTGCTTACAAACTTGTTTGGCTTCGCTAAATTATCTGTAGTGGTATCTTTTTGTAAGATCCTTATTTTATTTGCTTGAATCTTGTTTACTTTGTGCAATTATTAAATCATGGCTGCGACTAATTTTAAAAAATCTGAATTTCAATGAAAGTCTCATACTTGTTAATTTTTATGATGGTAGAATTGAGCAATGGATGTTTACATAGATTTGGCCTTTAATATTGGTTACTGAAATTTAATTTAGAAGTGCTGAAAATCATTTTTAATTGTTTAAATTCTGCACTTAAGCTTTTTGGAAAACCTGCAAGCATCAAGTTAGTATCAGAGCACATTAGCCCTTGCGTCCCCACTTAACGACAAGTCTTCTTGAATCATTTACATCATCTGTGAGTTTGTTGATTTTTTTTTAATTTGCGCTAATTGCATCTTCCCAGCATTCCTACACATGAGCATCTAGATAGGTTCACCTCACTACAGGACATTTGCTTGCGCATATCTTTGCCTAGGCCTAAGTATCGAAACCTTACATTGACACCCAAGTCAAACTTCTATGAGTAGGAAACCTCCCAAATAAATTCTCATGGCATCCCAAAAAGCTTTTTTTTTTGCATCTGTCCCACCTTTCACAGTCGGATGTATTCCCCATCATTCTTAGAGGACGACCCACCGTAGAGTCGTGCCCATGGACGATATGCTCCATACCAAGCAAAAGGATATTCCTATAGTTCCGAAGACCATAGATCCTTAAATAAAACAGCAAGCTTGTGAGTTAAACCTTCCAGCTCGACCCTTCCTCTAGTGCTTCCTTTGTGAGCCCGAATGATGAAAACTTCTTGAACCTTTTTATTTAAGACGTTCAAACATTTGCACCATGTTTGATGCAAACCAATAAATAGTGTTTTTTCTCAATAATATGGCACTTAGCCAAAGACGAAACGTTTGTCTCTAATACCGAAAGTTAACACCAAAGAATTAGGAGAATCAATAAACAAAAAAATTAAATAATAGAGATGAAATAGGAAGAAGAATAAGAAGTTAGGAAGTGAAAGAAGATAATGGTGGAGAATTTCTCCCATTTATTTCTGAAGATTCTTAGAAATGTTTCTCTCTCCATGAATATAAGCATCTCCCTTTCAATAGCCTTAATGCTCTGCATATGTACAGCTATGAAAAGACCCCAAACACTATTAAATCCAAATCCTAGATTAAAAACGGGGAGTTGGTGAAAACTCCTTTTAAGGAGACGCTTTTAAGCTGCAGTCCAAACAAATACAGTGGGCGAAAATACCCTTCACTGCAATTCAAATTTTCATTTGAATGCCACCGAACCACCTCGCCACCGCCGGACTTGTACGCCACCACCGAACCGAAACACCAAACACCGCCGCCGGAAACCGAACCTAACCCTAACTCTAACCCAAACCCTAAGATCTGCAGGTCATGGGATGAACCCTAGACCTAGGGACGTCAACTGAACCACCTCGCCGTAGCTGCCTCCTCCGCTGCTCGCTGTTGCCGTCGCCACCGCCACCTCTACTACTCGCTGTTGCCGCCGCTGGAGCTGCTGGCCGTTGCCCCCATCGCCTCTGCTACAGCCGCTGCCGGAGCTGCTCAGAAGAGGGGGGAGAAGAAAGGGGGGGTAGTTTCGGGTTTATCATTAAAGGCAGAGACCTTAGTCTAAATGAAACTATAGGGTGTCCTGTTCGTAGGATGTATCTGTTGTCAAGGACCTCTCACAGATTAACCCATTAAAAACGTTAAAAATTGTAATCATTGATATATAATCTTTCACCGATGCTTTTCTATGAACACGGAAAGTTGTACATGGATTGTTCTAGGTTTCTTTCTAGGAGAGAATTTTCAGTTTCTATGATAATATTAATCAATCATGGTTATAAAAACTCACAGTAAGACATAACGAGCCATTTGAGCGCTGGTTATTTATATTCAGGATCTAATGAATCCCTAATCATTAAAAATCTATAAAACTTACCAGACTGAACTTTGAAAGTTTTTTAGCGAGATGCTTTGACCATTAATGTTAAGCAAACAGAAAACAAAAAAGCATTTTGATCTGCAAATCAGTAATATAAGGTTCTACTATATGATGTACATGGTCTAACATAACAATTAAACTGAAAAAATAATAACAAAAAAGAAATTTTTGTTGACTAAAGAACATGAATAAACACAAACTGTAAGCTTGAAATGGGAAGCAAAATTATATTCAAACATATCTCGATGAATATAACAACATAGCAGAAGGTGTTCTGTATTGCTAATACGATGAAAATTCAGTACTACATCAAAGTCTTGAGAATTCATTAAGGCATAAAAGAAGATTTTTCGAAAAGAGTTTTACCCGTTTGATTTCATGACAGTCCTAGAGATCTTCATCTTCCTTGTTGAGCCGGTGTAGAGCTCTTCAAGGCTGCAAGGTAGCTTGTTCTCCACAACTGGTGGTTTCCGAAGTTGACCTCCACCCCCAGGACCAACACCCTCGCTGTATGACCGAAAGGTATTTTCTGGACCACCAAATCCACCAAAAGTTCCGCTGCCATCTGTTTGAAACCTCATGGACTTTGCACGTCCCATGGACTCAAATCCAAAAGGGCTGCTCCCGAAGAACTCGGCAAAGATGTCTTCTGCATTTCGAGGATTGAATTGAAAATTACTAGTATCGCCTGAGCCATTGGAGAATGAAGTCCCATTGTGAGAACCAGGAGGGGGCATGCCCTTCAGTCCCTCTTCTCCATACTGATCATATATCGCCCTTCTGTGTGGATCGCTTAGAACCTAAACCATGAGCTAGAGATATGAAAACGTACATACGGGCACAAGTGATACCATCGAGAATTTATTAGCAACCCAATACTTATTTTTCAGTTATTTTTCCGGTAAGCAGATGAACCTAAATGTAAAAAAAAAGGAACATTTAATTCAAGGACAAAATTACTTTTTTATTCGTTAAGAATGCATCGTTGACAGAACTTAACATAAATTTAAAAACTCGAATGAGATTAAAATTCAAATCACATTCACCTCAGACCAATTCAAAAGGTCATTTAAAATTTACCATATTCCAAACTTTAAAGCAACAATGATTAGGGTATGGAAACGTTATGAATGCTAAAAGAAACGGGAAAAACAAGAGAAGAGATTTATTGTTATTCTAACCTTTCAGACTGTAGTTTTACTTGCAGTCTTTTTACATTCCTATTCATTTCCTTTTAAAAACCTTAAGGACTACAAAAGCACAAAAACTAAAGGCTTTTAGTTCAGATAAAAATAGGAATTTAGCTATATGCATTTCTTCAAGGTGGACCAATCCGTCTCCATACATTACTAGATCTTCAAACTCGTGTAGATGATTCATAAGAATACCCACAAAGCTCCGTGGCAAAAGAAATCATAAAGTAAAATTTCAAATGCTTTAAACCATTTGTAAACCTATTAAAAAAGTTAACCAAATCCACCACGATTTGAATTTTGAAAATAATTGAAATACTATCAAGATTCTGACACTTTCATAGCTAGCTATACTTATCTTC
Organism: Chamaelirium japonicum; assembly: GCA_947650365.1. Classification (NCBI taxonomy): domain Eukaryota; kingdom Viridiplantae; phylum Streptophyta; class Magnoliopsida; order Liliales; family Melanthiaceae; genus Chamaelirium; species Chamaelirium japonicum. The sequence goes on along the minus strand of OX393555.1, from coordinate 45,615,449 downwards.
GACATTGATATTGCAAATTAAGGAAGGGTAAGTACACAAATGAGTTAGCTGTTGTCGGTGGGTGGGTGGGTGGGTGAGTGAGCCGGGTGGGTGCATTGGGGTGGGACGGGTCTCTCACACAGCCCATTGCCAGAAATGTCGCATAAAATAAAATAAAAAACAAATGCATTAAACATTTTGAAACAAGTTAACAAAGTTACCCAAACCCATCAACTTAGAATTGTGAAAGAATTACTATCAAGAATCCTGCGCTTTCATCTCTAGCTATTCTTATATTCTACCGTCCCATTTCCATATATATTCTTTTCTTTCGATCTTAAGGAACCAAAAACCACCATAACATAGGTATATTTGGATGAAAGTAAACTCAGATAACTAATTATGAGCATTTTCTAAGCTAGAGAAACCCAGCAACAAAATTTAATGCAAATCGACATTTCCGTAACGGTTCATCAGAAGGAGATCATGCATTATAAAGAAACTTGAATATATTCGAGAATTTCAAGCTGCATTTTTTACACCAAATGATACAGATATTGATTCTATGAAATTTGATCCGAAAATTTGAACTTTATGAAATTTGATCCAAAAAGTAAAAAACCAAGGAAACAAACAGCTATTGATTCAAACAAAGACACAAAAAAAAAGACCCAATTCACGATTCTTCATTCCAATAAACCAAACAACCCAGGATTGAAAAAAACGAAGAGAGAGAGAGAGAGAGAGAGAGAGAGAGAGAGAGAGAGAGAATGGGGATTTGATTCGTTCAACTCACATCGTAGGCTTCGGAGATCTGCTTGAACTTGGCCTCGGCTTCCTTCTTGTTGTCGGGGTTCTTGTCAGGGTGCCACCGCATCGCCAGCCTCCGGTACGACTTCTTGAGGTCGTCATCGGTTGCGTTCCGGTTCACCTTCAGGATGTTGTAGTAGTCCATGATCCAAACATCGATCGACTCTAACCCTAACCCTAACCCTAATTCCCCGTTTCTTATACCAACATCTCCGACTTCACGATCGGTTCGATCTGATCACCTCTAACACGATCATGCGACAAAGAAAAAACCACGGGATCGGAGGAGTCGCGACTTTGCTCCACCCAAGATCACGATCATCAAGGACGACGATCTCTCGCGTCGATCTCTGTGATAAAGGGATTAGAGGCCGATCGGAGGAGCTGCCGGCATTCCGCCTCGAAACAGTTCCGCGACGGAGGAGGAGATCGTTGGGGAGACAAGTGGAGCCCCCGCCACACGTAATTTGGTAGGGGGTAAATCGGGAATTAAATATTATTCCCCCGCCACACGTAATTTGGTAGGGGGTAAATGGGGAATTAAATATTATTCCTCTCTCTCTCTCTCTCTCTCTCTCTCTCTCTCTCTCTCTCTCTCTCTCTCTCTCTCTCTCTCTCTCTCTCTCTCTCTCTCTCTCTCTCTCTCTCTCTCTCTCTCTCTCTCTCTCTCTCTCTCTCTCTCTCTCTCTATATATATATATATATATATATATATATATATGTGTGTGTCAGTGTGTGTGTGTGAGAATTAAGATTCCAGATAGGGGTGGGACTTGAGCTGGTTGATGCTCATGCCCAACCCGACCTACACACATCTCAACTCGATTTGCTCATGGAACCCAGGGATTGTGGAAGCTCAACCCATGCTTGCTCATGTTAGGTTGCTCGTGTTACCCAATTTGTAACAAATTGGTCGGGTTGGACGGATTTAATTTGATCACAATAAATAGAAATACTTGATCTCTTAAAACCAAAACAAGAAGAAAAAAAAAATTCATTCTATTAACCAACAATTACTATAACTACAAAAAATAAAATCAGTCAACACGTCTCTCTCATTCTCTAAAACATCCATCGAATGACTGTGGTGATGGATCAACAACAGCAGCCCTACAAACATCTATGCCACTGTACTCGCCTACTTGGGTTTCTTGGGTTCTTCGAGTTCTTCGGGTTGGGAAAGATGATGCCCAAATCCATCCAAATTAAAATCGGGTTGAGCTTTTTTTGTCCAAACCTGATCAAGTTTTTAACCAATTTTGCTCATATTTGTCCATTGTTCGGGTTGGGCGGGTCGGTTTCAGGTCAGACCCACCCAAGTCCCACCCCTAATTCCAGGCCACAAACGGGTCCCACCCCTAATTCTAGGTCACAAACGGGGAGAGGCCCCGCACAATTAAAAACACCAACTCCAAAAGATCTCATTCATCACACACGGCTCTATTGTCCAATCGTCTTTGTTTCACTTGTGCCATCATTGTCTTGGAGTCCTGGTCATGTTTCTACTTCTACTTCTTGTTTGGGGTTTCGAGTCGGATTGGATCGGGTTCAACCCGTCCAAGTTGCAGTCCTATAAGTTTCTAGTGAGTGGTTAGATCAAGTGTCTCCCCCTTGCACCGATCGATCTTATTCACTCTGGAGGCTAAGGAATAGCTTCCGTTTCACCGCGGCGTGGTGCTCGATATTTATGTCATCTTTTGCATATGACTTAGCTCGGTTCGACGAAAACGATTAAAGCCTTTCATCCTTATTGTAGCCTATGACACAACAAACGACTATCAGGTGAAGGGCATATGGTGCCGGCAAAAACTAGCCCATAACCTGGACAATGTTTACAATAATATCAGAGTAAGTGATAGTAAGATAGACAAGTCCTCCAACAAGCCAGCATGCCTTGGTTATTAGATTTCTAATGCCTTCATCGAGTATTTGCACTTTCAGGGCAACTTCGCATGACTTTAATTCCTTGTTAAGACAGCCCCTTTAAATTTAGGGGGACTTAGTATAGCCCCCTGACAAATGATCAACTTGCAAAAAAATACTCATACAAGTCCTGTATTGCAATAGCTCACTCCCAAAATCCCACCGAACCAAATAGAAAAAAAAGGATAATTACGCACAGCCCAAGTTCATTAAATTTATATTTCCTACCATCAACTTAACAAGAACTTTTTTTGCATGGAAAACAATTAAAATCACGCAATATTGTCAATTTAAAACCACAAACCAATTTTTTTCTGTATATTTTTATCGAAAAAAAAATTTATTATGTCAATCGACCAAATAGCTACACTTTTTTACCTAATTATTGATCTTTATGTGCGAGATAGAATCAACTTGGATGCGCATGGTTAAATGCATTTTTTGTCACAAAAAAATTATATTGTGACCAGATGTGCAGAAATACCACTACATTCAATCGACAATTAAGACATTTTACCATATCAAATTGTTACTCTTTGTTAACGGATTGTTACTCTTTACCAATTGTTACTTTTTTGCTACGATTGTTACACTTTATATGTAGGGTTAAAATTATAATTTAAAAAATTATGTTATTACATGTACGCGGCAGAAGGAGCCCGCGTTAGCTAAAACTAATAGATTTTTGCTATTTACCAATTGTTACTCTTTTGCTACGAAAAATTGTAGTGGTAAAATTGTCATTTAGAAAAAAAAATTATTACATGTGCGCAGAAAAAAGGTGCTCGCGATAGCCAAAGTCCAACTGCAGGGGCTTAACGTTAAGTTAAACTTTACATAGTCTTAACGTTAAACGAAAACCTTTTTAAGGAGCTAACGTTAATAAACCCTTAAATTAAACAGGTCCAAATCTTTATAAATAGAAAACCTGACAAGGCTAACAATTATAAGATCCCTTGAATCATATGGACCCATCAACACATATCTCCAATCTATAATAGACAATAAACAGGTTAATTTTTTTAACGGTACACTTATATGATAACACTTGTCCTCATCATGCACTAATCCATTTTTGGCACTTAATTAGATAGGGTAATCGTTCAAATTAAGAGCATAAGGTCGATGCTTTATGTCTTTATTTTATTTTTATTTTTTTTGAGAAATCCCTCTCAGTGAATGAGGGGGGGGGGGGGGGGGGGTTTCGACCTAGACCCCGACCAGTAAATTAATTAAAAAGGGAAAGGTACAATCAGGGGGGGGGGGGGACCCTGGGCTTCCCCTAACTACAAAGATTCAAAATGAACTCCTTCTATCCTGGACTCAAGTTACAGGACCAAAGGTGGATCATCGATTTACAATGAGTGATGATGCTCTCCCCAGAGGCTCGCTTGTCATTGAACACCCGGCGATTCCTCTCGAGCCAGATGACCCAACAGATGCCAATAGCCAGAACAACCCAACCCTTACGATCAGATCCGTGGAATCTTCTTCGACGATAGGATGCCCAAAGAGATTCCACTGTTGTCGGGGAGGAAGGAATGTTCAGCTTCCTGAGAAAATGAAACTTTATGTCTTATCATATTGGAACTCTCTCCATTATTCATTGACAACATTGTAAATATGAATTTCTTTTATCCCATTCCAAAATCAATATATATATATATATATATATATATATATATATATATATGGCCATGGAAGAATGAACTCAAAGTTCTGTGTTAATATAAATAAAAACATTGAACTCGCAACAACAACAAAAAAAATCTGAAAATAAATTCTTATAATCAAATGTTTATAGAATTTTTTTTTTCAATATATATATATATATATATATATATATATATATATATATATATATATATATGTTTTTTTTTTTTTGGTTCAATAGCATGTCATAAATGACACCCATATTTATCTTGATCCATTTTTCTTATTTGTAGTAAGCAAATACATCATGTATGATGATGAAACCAGCAAATCCGTCACTTAACTGAAATGAAGCGAAAAGACGAATATGGGTAGGGATAAACCATTTTATTCATATAGGATCGAATTATATTGGTTTGATACATAAATACCAATGTGAACAAATATTGTATGATAAAATAAGTCAATGAAAAAAAGGCTTGTGTCGAATTTGCTCAACATAACTAAAAAAAATGGAAAAGGAGTTAATTTATCCAATTTTCATAGAAATTTTCATAGAAATTTAAAAGTTAAGAATTAGGAAAATGACAATTTTTAATGAAGTAGGTACACAAAGATAGATGCAAATTACAATAATTTTTTTACTTAAAATTATTTATATATTTTTCATTACTTTACTTAAATTTAATAGGGGTGTGCAGGATCCAAACCAAACCAACCAAATCCAACGAAACCAATTGATGTTGGTATGTTTCGACACACTCAATGGATCAGATTGGATTAGGTTTTAAAAAACCGACATCAGCTAGGGAGCTGGAAGGTGGTGTCCTCATATAACCTTTATGGACCTCCCTTTATGACCAAATTTTTGGGGCAAGAGGGCATCTAACAGTGGTATCAGAGCAAGGTTTTGCCCAGCAAGGTTTAGTCAGGCCAAGTGTGGCCAGGTTATGCCCATGTGTGCCTCTTCTCTTGATGCTACTACACAAGAGGGGGGGCCTCAGAGTTTGCCAATTCCTAGCCTCGTGTGACGGGGAGAATGTTGGGTTAGTCCCACATCGACAAGAGAGCTAGGTGGTGGTGTTTTCATATACCATATGTGAACCTCCCCTTAGGACCCAGGTTTTGGGACTAAAGGGTATCTAACAGTGGTATCATAGAGGTTCCGCCTAGCCGGGTTTAGTCAGGCCAAGTGTGGCCTGGTTGTGGCCAAGTGTGCCTTTTCCCCTGATGCTGCAGCACGACAAGGAGGCCCTTGGAGTTTGTACATCCTTAGCCTTGTGTGATGGGGAGATTGTTGGGTTAGTCCCATATCGGCTAGGGAGTTGGGGCGGTGGTGTCTTCATATACCCTATGTGGACCTCCCCTTATGACTCGGGTTTTGGGGTGAGAGAGTATCTAATAGGGTTAAGAAGAACCATGTTATTCATACCGATTCCTTTACCCAGAATGACATTTTTGTGATCACAGTTGTCTATGTCACCCAACCCTGATCGATGGATTACACTCAGCCCAGACCAGCAGACAATGGGACACTGTGATTGAATGCCATATCATTATGTATGAAAGAATCCGTAAAAGCTATCGGGGTAAATAGTATTGTCCTTTTAGTCATGCCATGACTCGTTAATATATGCTTTGGGTTACATGTTTTATTTTTATGCGAATTGAATGGTTTTGATGCATGCCATGTCTTTGACCGAGTGAACCGATGGAAAGGCCGAATCACAAAGGATCCGAATCACATAATGTGATGACCAAAATCCAATAGCCAAAAGCCAAGATCCAAGACTTCTGAGGCTATATGCCAAGATGGATGAGGTGATGTGAGGTATCCAAGGCCACCGATTTAGTCACATATGGCCTGAAGAGAAGAAGATCATGAACTACTTATATAATTTTCTCTCCCAAATATAGAAGATGTGTTTTAAAACCATGCGCCGCTATGGATTTTGTAAGAACTCCATAGTTAAGCGTTCCCGGGCAAGAGGAGTACTATGGGTGACTCCCCGAGAAGTTCTTGTGCGGGCACGGGCAAAGCAGACAATATCTTGTAAGTTTGGTGCAGATATTATGTTGGAATGATATCGGAGGCATGACGGAAGCCGGAGTCGATCCCATGGATCGATTCGGTATGTGGTACATTTTAAAATGTTTCATTCATATTAATCATATGCGCAAATAGTAAAACAAATATGAATCAAACCCCTATAGTTATCTACCAAAATGATTAACATATCTTATATGTATGCATTATAATAGATCTAGGGGTTAGTAGATTATACCTTCATACAGGATTTAACACTGCGAAGTTTTTCTTCAAAGTTGATGAAGACAAATTCGGATCTGCATAAGCATACTTCAGTGCAAAAGGCCATAACTTCTCATCTCAATATCGGATCGGATTAAAACTTGATCTGCCGGAAAGAAGACTTCAAGACCGAGATTTGCATCTGGTTTGAAGTTATTTGGACTTCTGTAGTTCCCGCAGTGATCGAAACAATACAGATCTACCGACAAAATCTAGGCAGCAATCACAAAGAGGATCCTCACACTAGAGAGAGATGAATCTCTGTTTAGATTCACCCGATCTCACAAAATCACCCCGGATCCTTGCACTCTAATATCTGAGTGCCTCAGAGTGTAAACGATCTCCTTCAATCTTACACACACACTTGAAGAAGAAGATGAGGGAGAGGGAGAAAGAGAGAGAGAGAGAGAGAGAGAGAGAGAGAGAGAGAGAGAGAGAGATGTAAACCCGAGAGAGAGAGATGGCAAAAACCGAACCATAAGAGAAAGGGGGGCGGTCCACCTTTGAAAATTTGAGAAGGATGCACTATTTCAAATCTGAAATTCATGCCCCTCACTCTTCCTAGCCATTTAAAATTGTTCCCCTCTCTTTTTATCTCTTTACTCTCAATTTCAATGTCCCATTATTACTAGTTGTCACATTAAAAATTTATAATTAAAGAGATAGATTCAAATCCTTTTAAATCTGAATTAATCCCTTAATTATGGATTTGATGGCCATGCAAGCTAGTCCTAATTGGGGGGGGGGGAGCCAAGCTAGGGCATGCGGGATATTTTGAAATAACCAAAATGCCCCCCATGCATCTAGTGGTCATTCACCTCATGTGGGAGTATGCATGGCCCATCTTTGTGCACGATAATGCACCCTAAAACTTAGGGCACCTCATACGCAATAAGTTAACACACCATGGGATAATGAATAATATTTTTACTATTTACTGGGATGCCCTCAGTAAAAGGTGGGGTACCCCATAGTAAAAAAAATTACCAAACTCATATTCTGCGTTCTAGTACAACACACACGCACGAAATGGACTCCTCATGGTATAATGGCAACATTGTCTGTCCCTACACTACTCTGGGGGTTACCCCCTAGTGAACACACTTAGTCTTGTGCAACCACCATGCTCCAGTGCGATGCACTCACGAAATACATAACGATAATTAGGGCATTATTTCTTCAACTCATAATATGTTGTGTGATAAGGAGAAAGTAAAGATCCGTAATGATTGTGGATAGGGTGGAACCTTCAGGGACTAGGATTCATGGCTTCTAACCGGACCCGATCGACACACTATCCAAGTGTCCCTGTCAATCCTCTGGGTCCCGATTAACTTGTGTGGCTACCCAGAGTGCGACGCAAGCTGTACTCCAATTCTCTCAGACTTACTAAGTTTTCTCGCATACCCCTGCTCTCTGCTTAGTATTGGTAATATGATGTCCCTCCACTTGGTACCATGAGTAACTCAAGCAGTGGAGAGCACCATCTGACTTACGTGACCATATGACTGGGTTCCTTCCAGATTGACTATCATATCGTACCTCCGATTACTTTGGCCAAGCAACCAGATCCGGTCAACAGCTCAACTGCTAACCACCAGGCCTGGATTTAGTGTGGTGTATGTTAGACCAAGGAACGCACCTTCCTGTAAGGATGTGGATGGCCTGCAGAAGTAGCGTGCCGATGCAATGCCAGCCCGGTAACCCAGCGCACCATGGTATTGGGTCGTGGTTAGATCCCTCATATGTTGGTGAACCAAAGTTACACGCAACTAATTAGTCCATCGATCACAGTTCCTCAGGATTTAGAACCGATTACCCTAAGCAGAAAATGGCTATGTGCATCGGTATCTACTCACCAATCTGTGCACCGTGTTGGTTTTGTTCGGCCACAAATATTATGCCTAACAATGACTATGGTGGAGAAACTCATGCTCTGTCATTCCAACAGCTTGTCCTGATAGGGCGACCAACCCTAATTAGAGCTGCAATTGATTTAGGCTCATACAGCCGATCTACTGAGTCTCCCACTCAAATAGACTACTATATAGCCATGGCTCTTTAAGTTTTGTAAACAGAACACGTATATTAATATATACCTTTATACAATTCTAAATAAACTATCAACCATATTCAGCCAAACCTTTATGAGTTGTAGACCACATCTAACCTAACATATTACACATAAAGTGCAATCTCATGTCACCGAAGCAAAAAAAAAAAAAACCAAAAGACAATGCCACGCATGTGATCCCACATCACTAAAGAAAACATCAGTGCCTGCTGTTCGTGCGAAATCTTAAGAGTTCACTACACTTTTATTTATTTATTTAAGCTTTTGGGCCTTTCAAAGCCATTCGAATTTCGGACCGAAGTCTTTGGTTGGGTTTCCTCTTCCTCTTTTCTCCCTTTCTCCTCTCCATCTCTCTCTCCCTCCCTCCCTCTCTCCTTTTCAAAACCAAACTTCGGACCTTGGGTTTGTTCTCCGTCTCTCTCCTCTCCCTCTTTTTCTCCCTCTCTTATTCAGTTACTTCAAAGTTCAAACTTCGGTTGGAATTTTTCAATTTTTTGTACCTTAGGTTGGATTTTCACAGCCAAATCAAAGCCATTAAATAGCTTAATAGGTTAAAGATAAGACCCAAAGCTAAATTGCTTCTGGTTAAAAAATTCTTCGGTTGAAGATGTTAGGGTTTTTGGCTATTAAATATGCTAAGGTTTTTGTATTTAGCTAAATTAAATATGCTAGGGTTTTTGTATTTAGCTAAATTAAGCTATTTAGCTAAATATGCTTCGATTTTGGCTTCGGTTGGAGATGTTAGATTTTCACAGCTTCGGTTTTGACTATTAGCTAAGCTAGGTTTTTTTTTCTTTCTATTTTTGTATTTAAGACTTTAAGCTATTAGCTATTTAAATATGCTAGGTATTTTTTGGTGTGAAATTTTAAATATGCTAGGCATTTTAAGCTATTTAAATATGCTAGGTATTTTAAGCTATTTAAATATTCTAGGCTTTAAGTTATTAACTATTTAAATATGCTAGGTATTTTTTAGTATGAATTTTAAATATGCTAGGTATTTAAAACTATTTAAATATGCTAGGTATTTTAAGCTATTTAAATATTCTAGGCTTTAAGCTATTAGCTATTTAAATATGCTAGGTATTTTTTGGTGCGAAATTTTAAATATGCTAGGTATTTTAAGCTATTTAAATATGCTAGGCATTTTAAGCTATTTAAATATGATAGGCTTTAAGCTATTAGCTATTTAAATATGCTAGGTATTTTTTGGTGTGAAATTTTAAATATGCTAAGTATTTTATGCTATTTAAATATGCTATGTGGTGTGAAATTAATGGCTTTAAGCTATTAGCTATGCTAGGTATTTTTTTGTTTTTTTGTTTTTGTATTTTGAGGCTTTAAGATATTACCTTTTTTTAATTTAAGGCTTTAATGTATTAGCTATTTTGGTGCAAAATTTTTAAAACCACCCTACCTTTTTTTTTTTTGCATTTAAGATATTAGCTATTTGGTGCCACTTCTCTCTCGTTTCTTTACTCTTCTCTTCTCAGTTCTAACTTTTGCTTTTTGGTGCTTTCGTTTCGGTATGAATTTTTCTTGACAGGACCTAAAGTCTGAGACACATTGTTTTCCGTGTAAAATTCTCATAACCACATAGAGATCTTGGTATTATTTTTTTGTATTTAAGCTATCTATATGACACTTCTCTCTCAATTCTCACTTACCTCTTTTCTATTTCGCTTCTCACTCTCTTTCGTTTTGGTTGTGCAAAGCAAAGGGCTGTGACATGAGAGTACAGAGTTAACGTTTGAGTCGCAAGAAATATTATAACAAAGGTATGTCTTATTAGCTCACTATGTATATTTTCGAAATAATCTCATAAACACAATTAGAATGTTCGTTATTTATTTATTTTATATTAGATAAAATCCTAAATATTTGATAAAATATTAAAATAAATAAATATTCAAGGACTAGAATTAATATATAAGTCAAAGAAAATATATTCTACTTTCACGATAGAAACAACTTCTTTTAGAACACTTCTTGCACTTAGGTATCTTGATAAAAAGGACTGTAAGTTTTTCACTAAATATTCTATTAATTGACAATGTCTAAGAAAAGCTTATCTAAGAAAGGTGGAATTTAAAAGAGCCTAGTGCTCCTCCACTGATCTGGCCATCATGCCATAGAATATTCAATTGGATATCTAAAGTCTAATTTATCTTGATATATTATTGCACATACACTCGTAGGATCCTCGTAATCATCTAATTAAGACTCTAGTAGGAAAAGCTCGACATATATACTTGTGTATGTGTGTTTAGTCTATAGTCCCTATAATCTAGAGATTTTTATTAGAGTTATCGACTATTAAAGTAACAAATAAATTAACTTGAAAATTCATATTATTTTTATAGACTTACAATAAAATAAAAAAGAAAGATATTGGATGGGAAGATGATATTGCAGTATCTGGTGATAAGTCCAAGTTATAGTGCAATTATTGATAAAAGATTTTAAAAGGTGGTGGGATATCAAGACTAAAACAACACTTAGCTAAAGGTTTTCCAAATATAGAGAAGTATACCAAATATCCAAAAGATATTTGAGATCTAATGAGTGATGTGCTCAAAACAAGTAAGGATAAGACACTGGATAGGCAGAGGGCGGAGGAGAAGTTTAAGGAGACTTTGGCTGCCCCTATCCATATTGAAGAGGGGAACTCTGACGATGATGATCCAAGCTTTAGGGAGGCATGTCATATGTCCTGTGCCGAGCAATGGGATAGGGAGCAGAGAGAGAGGATAGAGCATATGAGGCCTGATTTAGGTCATTCTATACGTAAGATGGGATGTAGTTCTGGTACTCGAGGTAATAGCCATGGGGGAGGGGTATTGGAGGCCTGTGGTGCTCAATGTCTACGAGGCAAGGTAAGTCTTCATGGTTAATGTTTGATCCATATGCTTGTAGTGGGTAGGACACAAATCAACCTACAATTCCACAAGTAGTAAATAAGAAGGGGATTAAGGGCAAACTATACAAGTTCATTGTTAGATTTGTACGCTATAGGGGTTTGTCACCTAATGCAATAGGTAATAATCCCTTTTACCAAATGATGCTTGATGAGACTGGTAGGTGTGAACCTATAGTGAAAGATCTGAGTGCATATGAGTTGATAAACTCACTCCTTGATCAGGAGGATAACGATATCCGAGAATACATAGAGGACTTAAAAAAGAAATGGTCACAATAAGGTATTATTATCATGTGTGACAGTTGAACAGATCCCACGTGTATGTCACTAATAAATTTATGGCATATAGTGATGCTAAAATGATTTTTCTTAAATCAGTTGATGCATCTGCATATATAAAGAACCATCAATATTTGTATGATTTGATGAAAAAAATTATAGATATGGTAGGAAAAGAGCATGTGGTGCAGATTGTCACTGATAATAGCAGTGCATATCTGAAAGCTGGAAAAAAAATTAATGGATACAAGCTTAATGGCTACAACTTATTCTGGACCCCTTGTGCTGCTTATTGAATAGACTTGATACTTAAGGATATTGGAAAGAAGAGCAGTGTTTTGAAGCCAGTGAAGATAGCGATAACAATAACAAAGTTTATCTACAATCACGCTTTTATACTTGCTATGATAAGAGATAAGTGTGGGAGGGATATTATAAGAACGGGTCTTACTAGATTTGTAAGCAACTATGTTACCCTACAGAGCTTGCTTTATAAGAAAGATAGTTTTAAGGCAATATTTACTTCTCCAGAGTGATTGTAATTCCAAGGACGACATGATGATGTAGATATTGAGGACTTGGTTGGACAGTCTGCATTTTGGATTAAGATCAGTAAAGTTATCGATATTCTTACCCCTATTGTAAAAGTATTACGGATGGTGAATGAGGATAAGAAACCTACCATGGGATATATGTATCATGCTATTGATCTGATGAAATATCAATTGAAAACCACTCGTTCCCCCTGGTTGGATATTGAAGATCATTGAGAAAAGATGGACAATACAACTACAACATCCCATACATAAAGCTGGTAAGGAATCTAAGGATTTCTCCTTTATTTTAAATTAGAACTTATTATTATAATTGTGATAATTATGTAATCTTTTTTATAGCATTCTATTTGAATCTGATGTATAACTATAATCTTGATCTTAGAATTTGAGATAAGCTGATTCAAGGGATTCAAGATATGGTTGCCAAGTTAGTATCAGATCCTAATGAGCAAGCGATCTATCTTTGTGAGGTAATCTTGTAAATAGATTATATACTTTTATCTGAGTATGTTTATTTTAGACTCTCAATAATGCTTTAATTCCCTCAATTTTGTAATTGAAGACATTTAGGGATGTGATGGGTATCTTCGCGATATTGGTTGCAATAAGTAGGAGGAACTTAGCGTAATCAAGTCAAATACTTCAATCATGAATAAAAAATATAAATTTTTTTTTATTTTGTTAAGTTTTACTTAGTGATATTTTTTTATTAATATAGCTGAGTAGTGGATAACTTATGGCACTTCGACCATAACTCTACGCAAAGTTGTCATCCGAGTCATTTCACAAACCATTTCATCATCAAGTTGTGAACGTAATTGGAGCACGTTTAGGTTGATCCATAATAAAAGAAGAAACAGACTAGGACATGATTGGTTGAAGAAATTTATATGTATGCATTACAATTTATGATTGATGATAAGGAATTTAAAAGAAGGAAAGGAAAGGGGCATGGGGCCGATCGATCTTTGCGATATTTTTTCTAGAGACGTAGAGGACACACTATATGAGTGGGTTAAGGAGTTAGGATCTCTAGCCATGGACACCACCTTAGGTATACCGAGTAGCTATATCACCTCAGAGATGGGTGTAGATATTAGCCGTGTCCAGGGTCACCAAGGTAATATTACAGACCTAGAGATACAGGCTCATAGCAATAGCATCGATAATGATGACGATGATAGTCATAGTGGTAGTGCGGATATTTTTGGTGGTGGTGGTAGTGGCAGTGGCGGCGGCAATGGTGGCGGTGGCGGGGACAGTGGTAATGGTAGTAGTGGTGGAGCTTCGGAATAACAGAGACCGCTGAGCCTATTTACTAAATAAGATGAGTTCAAATATGCTACTCATGATCATCCTGATCTACAACAGAAGATGACGAAACATTACGAACATAAACGAGGTGCTCTGAGGCAGACTGATAGAGGTAGCTCCACATCTACTCATTAGAGCCAAGAGGTTGATTCATTGTCTTCTTAGTTTGATAAGATGGGTACGAGTAGTGTCAAATATGGTGGATACAATTATGATCAGGGGCAGGCTAATGACCCATATAGTCAACCTTATAGCCAACTAAAGGCCGGGGGGCTTTTCTACTCTCCATATGGATATCCTGATCAAAATGGTAGTTCTTATGGCTTTCAGCTTGAGCCTCAGTCTCAAAGATATGAACTGTATCCATATGGATATGATAATCTGATAACTGAAAGTGTAATTGTAAATCCCTATACAGATGGAGGGGTCACTATCGCTTTGTATATATAGTATCTGGTGATTGGATATTTGGTTGGTATGTCAGTATCAGAGTATGAACAATATATGAGAGAGTTTATGAGTGGCATCAGCAGTATATGACAAGGCATCGCTATTGTACGAATTACTTTGTATCGATTTTCCAGAGGCAAGATCTAAGAAAAGATTATGAGCTAGCACGCCGATCATTTTGACAATATATTTGATATTTTGTTAGAATTTTAATATATTTTTATATACTTTTGGGTTTTGGCTATATAGTATGTATTTTTAATCAACTATTCTTATGAGCTGGCTAGTCGATCATCAGTCTAGATTTTTTTATTTTTATAAATTTTAGAAAGATATGCATCTGTACAGAGTTTTTATTTAAATTTATCAATATTACTTAGTATTATTTACATATGGCCTCCCAACCTCTTCCGCATAGGGTTTCTGAGTCAAAATACATAGGTTGACAGCACGACTTTCCCTCAGACACAAATAAGCAGAAGTCACATTGTTCATACTATGGCAAATAGATCGGAAGTGGAGGTGTTACAGGCTGAAGCAACACCTTATTAGCTGCTTCCCCGATGTAGCAGAGTGTTTGAAGACTCCGCTTATAGTCAGAGTATCCATGTACACTCTATTGAGAAGCAGATAATACAAAGGAGTTCAGCTTCGAATCCCTAGGTAACCCAAGAAGGGACGGATTGTGAAGTCCTGACATACCAACACTCTATTAATTAGGAATCGGTCAGATGATGATATCGAGTACCTACTAGGTATTGAGATATAAGAGGAAGAGACTTAATATCGACAAGCGGTTTTAGATTCGAGACACTCCTAGTAGGAACGAGCTAAGAGATGATGGATGCCGATACAGTTTGCTCATGATGCTAGTACAAGCAGTCATGGAGCTGGTTCGCCAAGGGCTGATGTTGATGTCATTATATGGACTATGAGTGAAGAAGAAAAGGTTGATGATGATGTCATTACATGGACAACAAGTGATGATGAATGTTTTTTTTTACTTCTTCGTAATGAAAATAATATATATATATAATTCTACCTTAGTTATCATTGTTCATATACGTTAATCAAATATCATTTTGCTTGTTTGGACTTTGGATATCATATCTTGAAACCCCTGAGTGAGATACATATGTACAACGTGCATAAAAATCAACAGTGCTTCCATTAGCTCTACACCTTTAGACATGGTAGAAATATTATTTAAGTGTTCCAAAGTATGTATTTATGCTTGATTTATGACTATCTGGAGTTTTATTAAAAAAATTCCATCGAAAAATCAATATTTTCACCATTTCGATAAAAATGTAATACTTTCACACTGTTGAAATATTTTCATATTCAGAAGGTCAAAATTTTTATCGAAATGGAGATTTTGAACCTTGACAATGCTGCATGTATTGCTCAAATTCAATCTGGCTTTATCAAGGGAGAACAAACCAAGCATATATCACCAAAGTTCTACACTCACAGGCTTTAGAAGAAAAAGAAGATTGAAGTAAAATAAGTTTGATCAAGCGATAATCTTACGGATCTCTTCACCAAAACTTTGTCCAAGTCATTTTTTTAGAAGATGGTGTACGACATTAGACTACGACGACTTAATCACCAAATAAATTGATATAATCAAGGGGAGATATAATCAATGAGAGAGATATAATAATTGTAAAGTAGTTATTAGGGGGAGGGCATTATGAAGATGCAATTCATGCATGCTGTACTCTTTTTTCTTTGATAGGATTTTTTCCATAGTATTTTTCCATCAAAGATTTTAACGAGGTAGCATTATGCGCACCCACCATAGTTCCTGAATAACTTGTTCCTGGAGAAATAAAGTTGTACACTTTTTTTTTTGATAGAATTTTTTTTAGGGTGAACTCAAACAGTCATTTTTAAGGGTTTCATTTTAAGATAGGTCCCGACAATCTTTTCCTCTAAGCCCAGGTCAATATTTCAACAGATTAGTTGCAAAAACTCTTTTGGTTAATGCAAGACTAAAGTAGCCTTGGTTAAGTTGACGAATTTACCAACCTACCATTGCCTATATAACTTCACCCAATCTCTTCGAAACGTACAGTTTCGAGACCTAGTATGAGACCACTATAGCTGCTACAGTGATTTCACTGTAGTAGCGACAATGAAATCACTATAGCGCTATAGTGATTCCCCTGTAGTGGCTACGGTGAAATCACTGTAGCGCTATAGTGATTCCGTCGTGGCTGCTAAAAAAATACTTTCCTACAGTAAAATCACTCTAGCAATAGTACTTAATTTTGTAGTAATAGTATGCAGTTCAATTGAGTATTATTAGCATATATTTGAGTATCTTTGCTATAGTGAAATCACTGTAGCTGTTATAGTGATTTTTTTCGTGACTGCTAAAAACACTTTTCTACAGTAAAATCATTATAGTACTCAATTTTAGTCACAATAATACTTAATAAAACTGAGTATTATTTGAATAAAATTGAGTACTTTGCTAAAGTGGTTCACTTTAGTAGTTACAGTTAAATCACGGGTTGCTACAGTGAAATCACTGTAGCAACCAGTGCCACTATTGTCGTAAAAAAAAACGTGCCGTATATCATTTGTCGTTATTTAACGTGGGAAGATACTATGGGTATTTATGATATTTTAAAAAAAATCGTTATCCAAAATGGTTAAGATCGGATCATTTGCAATCAAAACAATAGACATAGGATCAGCCTTCATGCAATAGTCATTCCGGTGGACTTACTGTAAATAGAAACTTTAACTGAGACTAAATGTTATATACACTCTGTTTTTTGGACCTAACATCGATTTTTTTTTTCACTGGGTTTTTGCATCAAATGTTTTAATGCAGCAACCCTTATTGAATGGTGGTAATCCAAAGGGGAGTGTTATGAAACGATTCATCCATATCTAGATAAACACCTCCATTGGATATGGCTAATTGATAGAGCCTTATCTTGTCCAATTCGATCTCTGTTTTTCTATATATATATATATATATATATATATATATATATATATATATATATATATATATATATATATATATATATATATATATATATATATATATATATATATATATATATATATATATATATATATATATATATATATATATATATATATATATATATATATATATATATAGGGCTGTTACAGTGAGCTGTGGGCTGCCGGGGGGGGAAGTGAGCTGCGGGTATTTTGACCCCCCAAAAAGTTATGGAATTTGATGAAATTTGGTGAGGTTGTTGCCTAGGATAAGATGATCATCCTCACCAATTTTCATCAAATTCCAAAACTTCTAGGGGGGATCAAATGGTCGAAGCAATTTTAACGGTGACTGCGGATGACAGAAATTGCTTCGACCATTTGACCCCCCTAGAAGTTTTGGAATTTGATGACAATTGGTGAGGATGATCATCTTATCCTAGGAAACAACCTCACCAAATTTCATCAAATTCCATAACTTCTTGGGGGGTCAAAATACCCACAGCTCACTTTCCCCCCCGGCAGCCCACAGCTCACTGTTACAGCCCTCTCTCTCTCTCTCTCTCTATATATATATATATATATATATATATATATATATATATATATATATATATATATATATATATATATATATATATATATATATATATATATATATATATATATATATAGGGGAGGGATACTCTCACTAATGGGCTATTACTAATGGCCTCTTACTAATGATCCGGGCTATCCGTTCCCATTCGGTTGGATCGGATTAAAATCTCCTCTCTCTCTCTCTCCCTCTCTCTCTCTCTCTCGCTCTCTCTCTCTCTCTCTCTCTCTCTCTCTCTCTCTCTCACAGTGCAGCAGCCCGACCCCTTCCCGACCCCGACCTTCCCCCCCCCGAGCACCGGCCTTCCCTTCCGGCGACACCGGCAGCCCCGATTGACCCCCCCGGCAGCCCCAACCGCCCTTCCCCTTCGGCTCCGGCGCTGGTGTCGCCAGTCGGGGCTGCCGGTGTCGTCGTCGGAAGGGAAGGCCGGAGCCCGGGGGGGAGGTCTGGTGTGATCGGGGCCGGAGCCGGAAGGGGAAGATCGGACCGGAGCCGGAAGGGGAAGGTTGGGGCCGGAGCAATCGGCGTCAGAGCCAGGGTCGAGGGGGTCGGTGTCACCGGATGGGGCTGCCGGAGCCGGGGTCGGGGCGAAGGGGCTGGGTCGGGGGGAAGGGCCTGAGTTTTACGAGAGAGAGAGAGCGGGAGAGGGAGGAAAAATCAGAGCTATCCATCGGATCCGATCTGATGGATGAGATCATTAGTAAGGGCCATTAGTAATAGCCCATTAGTGAGAGTATCCCTCCCCATATATATATATATATATATATATATATATATATATATATATATATATATAGAGAGAGAGAGAGAGGAAAAGGGAAATGAGCTGCCGGCCTATGTCAAAAAAATGGGCAGCCACCCATTTGATGCCCTTATTAGTCTTAGAATGTGCTGATTTTTTGTGGGCATAAGTATCAAATCTTGGATAGAACACCCACAAAAAATCAGCACATTCTACAACTCCTAGGAGCATCAAATGTTAGAAGTTTTATTGAGCGTTCGTTGTCACCGTTAATATGAAATATTACATTTGAAGCACCTAAAAGTTTTAGAATTTGCTAATTTTTTGTGGGTGTTCTATCTAAGACAAGATGCTTATGCTCACAAAAAATCAGCACATTCTAAGACTCCTAGGGGCATCAAATGGGTGGCTGCTCATTTCGTCGAAATAGGCCGCCAGCCTATACCCCGTATCCTATATATATATATATATATATATATATATATATATATATATATATATATATATATATATATATATATATATATATATATATATATATATATATATATATATATATATATATATATATATATATATATATATATATATATATATATATATATATAGGGGCATGCTATGCTGCGGCATGCGGTGCATGCGGCATCGCACCGCAGCCGTGTGATGCACTGCTGCGTGCATCGCATGCACGCAGCGCGTGCATCACACGGCTGCGATGCGATGCCGCACGCACCGCATGCCGCATTCAAGCATTTCTCTCTCTCTCTCTCTCTCTCTCTCTCTATATATATATATATATATATATATATATATATATATATATATATATATATATATATAGATATATATATATATATATATATATATATATATATATATATATATATATATATATATATATATATATAAAGAGAGAGAGAGTAGTGATACATTGCGGCCGGTATCGTGCAGCACCCCCTTCCATGGTATTTACGATTTTTTTTTTTTTAGGATTGATCATCCACCCTTGGATAGCACACACAAAAAATTTCAGCTCGATCCAAGACCTGTAGGCCATCGAAATGTGTTGATCAAAATGACGACAAAAATGAATGACCGATAAAAGTTAATCACATTTGGACGGCCTAGAGGTCGTGGATCGAGCTGAAATTTTTTGTGTGTGCTATCCAAGGGCGGGTGATCAATCCGCCAAAAAAAAAAAATCCAAAAATGCCAAAAATTTCAGCTCAATCCAAGACCTGTAGGCCGTCCAAATGTGATCGACTTTTATCGGTCGTTCATTTTTGTCGTCATTTTGATCAACACATTTGGATGGCCTACAAGTCTAGGATCGAGCTGAAATTTTTTGTGTGTGCTATCCAAGGGTCGGTGATCAACCCCAAAAAAAAATTCCGTAAATGCCCCAGAAGGGGGTGCCGCACGTTAAGGCCGCACGTTACCGACCGTGTATCTTATATATATATATATATATATATATATATATATATATATATATATATATATATATATATATATATATATATATATATATATATATATATATATATATATATATAATATATATATATATATATATATATATATATATATATATATATGGGGAGGGATACTCTTACTCATAGCCTCTTACAAGCATTGCTTACTAATGATCCCAGCCATCAGATCGGATCTGATGGATGGCTGGGATCAATTCCCTATCCATCTCTATCTCTCTCTCTCTCTCCCAAGTAAAACCCAGCCCGACCCCCCTCCCCCTCCGGCTCCGGTGGCCCCTTCCGACCCCGCCCTTCCCGTCCGGCCACCTCCCGTCCGTCGAGCCACCCTGCCGGCTCCGGGCCCCGGCCCCGTAGCACCCCGACCCTCGACCCCATCCCCGACTACCCCTTCCGGCGCCGACCATCCCCCCCGACCGCAGCCCCGACCCTTCCCCTCCCGTTCGGCTCCATCCCCGACCCCCCCCCCCCCCCCGTCCCGTACGGCAGCCCCGACCCCCCCTGTCACCGGCGCGATCGCAGATCAACCCCCCCTCCCCCCCCCCCCCCACCCCCCCCCCCCCCCCCCGCCGGCGCTGAAATCGGGGCTGCGAGGCTCGAAGAATGGGATGGGAGGGGGGCCGGAGCTGCGGGGGGGCTGCGGGGCTCAACAGACGGCGGGGCTCGACGGACGGGACGGGAGGGGGCCGGAGCTGCAAGGGGCTGCGGGGGCTCGTCGGACGGCGGGATGGCTGCGGGGTACTGCGGTCGGGGAGTGGGCCGCCAGAGTCGGAGGGGGAGGGGAATCGGTGGGGGGGTCGGGTGGTTACAGGTTTGAGAGAGAGAGAGAGATGGAGACTAATGATCTTAACCATCCATCGGATTCCGATGGATGGTCCAGATCATTAGTAAGCAATACTTGTAAGAGGCCATGAGTAAGATTATCCCTCCCTTATATATATAAGAGTATCCCTCCCCTATATATATATATATATATATATATATATATATATATATATATATATATATATATATATATATATATATATATATATATATATATATATATATATATATATATATATATATATATATATATATATATATAGGGGGCAGAGAGCCTGCACCCGAGGTGCAGCAAGAACGCTGCACCTCAGGCATTGTTTTACCTACCTAGAAGTTTTGGAATTTGATGAAATTTGGTGAGGGTGTTGTCTAGGGTAAGATGATCATTCTCACAAATTTTCATCAAATTCCAAAACTTCTAGGGGGGGTCAAATGGTCGAAGCGAAATCTGCAGATTTTAATGGTGACTACGGACGTCTGATTTTGCTTCGACCATTTGACCCCCCTAGAAGTTTTAGAATTTGATAAAAATTGGTGAGGATGATCACCTTACCCTAGACAACACCCTCACCAAATTTCATCAAATTCCAAAACTTCTAGGTAGGTAAAACAATGTCTGAGGTGCAGCGTTCTTGCTGCACCTCAGGTCCAGCATCCCCGCCCCCATATATATATATATATATATATATATATATATATATATATATATATATATTATATATATATATATATATATATATATATATATATATATATATATATATATATATATATATTATATATATATATATATATATATATATATATATATATATATATATATATATATATATATATATGGTCAGGATTGGATGACCCATTAAAATTTTGACCCATTAATAACCCAGCACCCTTTGAGGCACCTAGAGGTTTTAGAATGGGCTGATTTTTTGTTGACATATTGTCTATGATATGTTGATCATCCTCACAAAAAATCAGCCCATTCTAAAACCTCTAGGTGCATCAAAGGGTGCTCTTCAAATCAACGGTTAAAATTGACAATCAAAAACCGTTGATTTGAAGTGCGCATTTGATGCACCTAGAGGTTTTAGAATGGGCTGATTTTTTGTGAGGATGATCAACATACCATAGACAACATCCCTACAAAAAATCAGCCCATTCTATAACCTCTAAATGCCTCAAAGGGTGCTGGGTTATTAATGGGTCAAAATTTGCTGGGTCATCCGATCCTGACCCTATATATATATATATATATATATATATATATATATATATATATATATATATATATATATATATATATATATATATATATATATATATATATATATGAGTAGTGATACATTGCGGCCGGTAACGTGCGGCCACCCCCTTCGGGGGTATTTTTGGTTTTTTTTTTTGGGGATTGATCACCCATCCTTGGATTGGACACACAAAAAATTTTGGCCCGATCCAAGAGCTGTAGGCCGTCCAAATGTGTTGATCTTTTATCGGTCATTCATTTTTATCGCCATTTTGATCAACACATTTGGACGACCTAGAGGTCTTGGATCGGGCTGAAATTTTTTGTGTGTCCAATCCATGGGTGGGTGATCAATCCAAAAAAAAAAAAAAAAACCGAAAAAACCCCTGAAGGGGGTGCCGCACGTTACCGGCCGCAATGTATCACTACTCATATATATATATATATATATATATATATATATATATATATATATATATATATATATATATATATATATATATATATATATATATATATATATATATATATAGGGGAGGGGTACTCTTACTCATGGCCTCTTACTCATATATTTACCTATGATCCGGGCCGTCCATTAGATCCCGACGTACGGTTCGGATTTGATGAGGAGTTAAAGCAATGGTGTCCTTATTAAATACGGACTTTTAATACGGGCATTTAAGACGGACAACATTGCTTTAACTCCCCATCTAATTCGAACCATACGTTTGGATCTAATGGACGGCCCCGATCATAGGTAACTATATGAGTAAGAGGCCATAAGTAAGAGTATCCCTCCCCATATATATATATACTAGTAATGCCCGTGCCTGTCGGCACGCAAAAGATTTTGAGGGCAGGAACAATATTTCAAGAGCGACGATAATATTTCGAGGGAGATAAAAATATTTTGAGGGTGATAACAATATTTCTTGAGTGGAGATAATAATAGTAATCAACATGCCCTGAAATCTTGAAGGTGGCAACAAAAAATTTTGAGATCGGCAAAAATATTTGAAGGTAGAACAATATTGAGAAAGAGAGACACGGAGAGAGAGAACAATACAGCGACCCAACACGAATCAAAGCCCTGAAATCTTAATGGGTAATGTCTGACAACCAAAATTGAATCTCATAAAAAAATTCTACATGAGTAATTCTCACTATGATCTTAGCCAAATTGAAAAAAACTTAAGCTAATCGATCTGGGTCATCACGGTTTCAGCAATACACCGACCCATCACGAATCGGATTTGTAAACAATATAGTTGTAAACTATACATTGTATACAATATAGTTGTCCAACCAAGTCCAATATGGTAGAGAAAACGAAATCCAATAGGTTTACAAATCCAACCAAATCTAACCCCAGCAAGCAATTACATGTATATAAGTATTTTTTTCAAACTTCAAACCCAATCCAGGATCCAGGTTCTTTGGGTCCATTGGATCCTTCTTTGGCTTCTTCGGCTTTGCAGCTACGAGAGATCTTTCACACCCAATCCAGAATCTAGTATAACAAACCTCCAAAGAGGGCTTTGCAATGGAGGGAGCTCATCGGGATGCCTTGCAATAGACGAAATCATCGACCAATATCTGCAATAGAATCAAAATATCAATGGTTAGATTTGGGCTGACCCTAACCAACTATGTTGATAATGCATTGAACTAATACCAACATTGACTTGATTATCAAGGATGCAGCACATCATATCATAAATCAGATAATCAAAAACCCTTTCCCAATGAAACAATGCTATAATTTTCTTTTTAACAAAATAATAATTTTCACCGAACAAATACAGCAGCTTTCCATCTACACTCTACTGAAATGCTTAGGGAAATCAGTGTGCAATACCGAGTGCATGGATGGCACATTAGTTTACCCCCGTAGTGGCCCTCACAGCACGACATCACGGGGTGGTCGGACGTTCCCACAATATCAACATGCGCTTGCAGTTATCTCATGGGTGCAACGCTCCATTCCGGCAAACTCCCATGTTTTATCTACACACCAAGGACACCACACCACCACAATTTGTCCATGAAGGGATCCATCAAGCCAATTCCTTACTGAAGGAATAACTCACTCAAATAGCAGTGTATGGCTTCCCAATGACCCGCAACCTTGATATTGTCCATCTGATACTTTGCAACATCCAAGTCGAAGTCCTTCAAGCGTGACAATGGGGATGAGCACAAATACCTTGTGGAGTCAATCGAGTGAGCGGCAATCTCATTGCTAAAATGGAAAGAGAGAATTTTGACTGACAGGTTGAATGATAAAAAAAAAACATAAGAGAAGATTTTCGAGGCGAATGTGTATTTAAGTGCAAAGCCTTAACGTATATTTTAAATGTCAGATTTTCATTAACCATGTATTAAACTCAGAAAAACATCAATTTTGCTCTTTTGCTACTGCGTTGATTTGTTGCATTTGCTTAGGCCCAATCGTGGCAGTCATAGCGAAGGAAAATAGATCATGGCAGTCATAGCGAAGGAAAATGAAAATCAATCAGAACAGATAGACTTTAACTCCGCCCTGATATATCAAATTGAAAGTGAGGACAAATAATCAAAAAAATAAAAATCTCAACACTGAACTTGGTTGTAGAGACCTCCTGCTCACCGGCGATGACCCCGACCTCGACTCCGCCGGGGACAACATATGCCTGCAATAAAAAAAAACTAATATCAGGAGATAAAGAGCTGTAGTCAAAAAAAAAATCTGAGATGAAGAGAGAGAGAGAGAGAGTGACCTGTTCACCGACGACTCTGACCCTGCCGGCGAAAGCATAGGCTTACAATCAAAAAATAATAATTGAGATAGAGAGAGATAAAGAGCTGCAATTAAAAACAAAATCTGAGAAAAAAAACTTAAGATCGAGAGTTAGAGTTGCAATCAAAAAAAAAAAATCTCCTAAAAAAACTATGATCGAGAGATAGAGCTGCAATAAAAAAAACTGAGTTCGAGAGAGATAGAGAGCTGCAATTAAAAAAAACTGAAGATCGAGAGAGAAAAAGAGTTGCAATAAAAAAAACGAAAGATCGAGACGGAGAGACCTGTTCACTGATGACGACACCGACCCAGCCCGCACCAACAGGCCTGCAATAAAAAAAAATTGAAATCAAGAGAAATATAGCTGCAATAAAAAAATGAGAAAAAAAAACACTAAGATCGAAATAGAGATTGAGAGCTGCAATCAAAAAAACAAATATGAGTTTGAGAGAGATTGAGTGAGAGACATGTTCAAATTTTCATCGGCGACGACCCCGACCCCGTCGGTGCAGCATAGGTCTGCAAGTCAAGAAAAAACATGAGATGAGGGGAAAAAAAAGGAAAGGAAAAAAAGAAGGGGGAAAAATCATAACCTCTATCTCCCCCGACCCAACCGGCAACAGCAGACCTGCAATAAAAAAAAAGGGGGAGGTCGAGAGAGATAGAGAGCTGCCATAAACAAAAAAATCTAAGATTGAGAGAGATCGATTGAGAGACCTCGTGTTCACTTGTTCACCGACAACGACCCCGACCCTGCTGACGACAGCATAGGACTGCAATCCAAAAAAAAAAAACCTAAGATGAGAGAAAAAAAAAGGAAAAAAAGGAGGGGAAAAAAATGATCACCTCCATCTCCCCCGACCCAGCCGGGTAACAGTAGGTCTGCAATAAAAAAAAGTGAGATCGAGAGAGAGAGAGAGAGAGAGAGAGAGAGAGAGAGTAAGAGAGAGAGCTGCAATAAAAAAAAAAAAACTAAGATTGAGAGAGATCGAGATCTAGATCGAGCGAGAGACCTGTTCACCGGCGGAGATCGGTCCCCCCCTTCGCTGTTGGATCCAACCAATCCATCTCTCCCTGGCTGCAGATCTACCGGAGGAGATCAGTCCCCTCCCCTTTTTGTCGATCCACCGAAGAAGAAGAGCTAGGGGAGGGTTCAGGGCACGACCGCCGCTGTTGAGAGATCGAGCAGTGGCGGACCCGTCGCAGGCTAGGGCACTGCAGCCGCTGTTGAGAGATCGGTGAGGAGATCGTGGGTGGTCGGGAGGCCAGGGGAGATCGGTGGGTAGTCGGAAGGGGTGATTGAGTGGGTTGGCGAAGGAGATGGTAAGGGAGATCGGGTGATCGGTAGGGGAGATCGCAGTGCCAATCATCGAGATTTGGGGGTTCAGTTAAGTTAGGAGGGCCGAGATTTAGGGCTCAGTTAAGGGAGGAGGGGGTGAAACAAACGGCTGTGATCGGATTCAATTAAAGAAGGCAGGTGAAACCGACGGCTATGATGGTAATGAACGGCTATGATGGTAATGAATGGCGTATTGATCACTTCCATTTTTAACCCAGCTGGACGGATACAATCACTTTCCATTTTTGGAGGGCTGGTCGGATCAATCACAGCTGTTAATCTATCTTTTCCAAGTGAATGGCAATCACCCTAACAGCAATGAACGGCTGTGTTTGTCTCTTACGGTTTGTCTCTCAACTCAATTAAATGTTTATCCCCCCCCCACAAAACCCTGAAATATTATATATATATATATATATATATATATATATATATA